>CM053644.1:40697454-41260324 GCA_028654395.1 Scutellaria barbata
TTAATAATAAATAATATGGTTGAAGGTTGGTGTTTGTTTTTCTTTAATTAAAGAAAGGAAATGCGTTTTATAAATAGAGGAAAGGATAAATGTATGAAGAAGAGTATTGAAAATGGTAAGAAAAGAAAACACAATTCAACCCCACTCTCCATTTCATCTCTCTCAGAGCTCCAGTATAAAAAATATTAGCTCCAACCAGAATCCAACCCACCAACATTCTCACTCTTCTTTCTCTCACTAAAACAATGCGCTCCACCGCCGCTCCTCCTCTCATCCTCCTCCTATTCCTCACCTTCTACTCTTTCTCTTCTTTCAATGTAATTAACTTCAATCTGTTTTTCTTTTATTTTTAGCTTTCTCATTTAAGCATATTGTCATACATCTGTTCTGCATTTTAATAGTTTCAATGTTGTGTGAATGCAGGTAGGTATAAATGCCGCCGCCGGAGAAAACCCATTTACACCCAAGGGTTACGTAATGCGGTACTGGAAGAAGCAGATCTCCAACGACTTGCCCAAGCCGGAGTTCTTGCTTGAGAAAGCTTCGCCACTGAACGCCGTCCAATACGCCGCCTTCTCAAAGCTCGCCGATCAGAACTCGCTGTCGACTCAGCTCCCCGATTTCTGCGCCAAGGCTAACCTCCTCTGTTTCCCCGATTTGACTCCTAGCCTCGAGAAACACAGCGGCGATGTGAACTTCGCCGCGTACCAGAGCAAGAACTTCACCAACTACGGCACCGATCGCGCCGGTGGAGTCGACGCCTTCAGAAGCTACTCCGAAGAGGACAATGTCATCGTCGATACGTTCCGCCGTTACAGCCGTGACGCCACCGGCCACAATGAAAAGTTCACCGGCTACGCGACGGATTCTAATGTGGTGGATCAGAGCTTCAACACCTACGGCACCTCGACCACCGGCGGGAAAGGTCAATTCAACAACTACAATGACAAAGTGAATGTGCCCAACCTCCAATTCACATCCTACTCCGACGACACCAATGGCCGCGAACAATCCTTCACGCAATACACCAATGAGGCAAACGCCGGCGACCAGAAGTTCACCAGTTACGGCAAGAACGGCAATGGCGCCGTGAATGACTTCACCAGCTACGGAAAAGATTCCAACGTAATGGGTTCCACTTTCAACAACTACGGCGAGACCGGTAACGGCGCCAACGACACCTTCACTTCATATGGAACCAATACAAATGTCCCCGAAAACACTTTCAGGAATTACGGCACCCACGGAAACGCCGCATCGGAGACCTTCAAGAACTACAGAGATCAAGCAAATGTCGGAGACGACAATTTCCTATCCTACGCCAAGAATTCCAACGCCGCAAAGATTGATTTCAACAACTACGGCCAGTCATTCAATGAGGGCACCGATAAATTCACCGGCTACGGGAAAGACTCCACCGGCCCAGAAGTTGATTTCAAGATTTACGGCGTCAACAATACCTTCAAAGAGTATTCAAAACAGGGAACCACATTTGCCAGGTACATTAATGAGAGCTCCGCGGTGCAGGCATCGCTAGCAGCCAGTGGCAAAAAGGTAAATAAATGGGTGGTTGAGCCTGGAAAATTCTTCAGAGAGTCCATGTTGAAAACCGGTACGATCATGCCTATGCCAGACATTCGTGATAAAATGCCTAAAAGGTCCTTTCTACCCCGCCTGATAGTCTCCAAATTGCCCTTCTCAACCTCCAAAATCGGACAGCTGAAGAACATCTTCCACGCCATTGATGATAGCTCAAGCATGACCAAAATGCTCACCGATTCATTGACGGAGTGCGAGAGAGCGCCCAGCGCCGGCGAGACGAAGCGGTGCGTGGCTTCAATCGAGGACATGATCGACTTCGCGACGTCGGTTCTAGGGCGGAACGTGGCCGTCCGTTCGACGGAGAACACCGCGGGGTCGAACGGCAAAATCATGATCGGAAAAGTCAAAGGGATCAACGGTGGGAAAGTGACGACGTCAGTGTCGTGTCATCAGAGCCTGTTCCCCTTCATGGTCTACTATTGCCACTCAGTTCCTAAGGTCCGGGTCTACGAGGCGGATATACTTGACCCGAAATCGAAATCGAAGATCAACCACGGCGTTGCCATCTGTCACTTGGACACTTCATCTTGGAGCGCGGGCCATGGAGCATTCGTCGCACTGGATTCGAGCCCGGGTAAGGTCGAGGTGTGCCATTGGATCTTCGAGAATGACATGACATGGGCCGTTGCCGATTAAAGAGACCCGACCCGGCTTGTAAGTTGGAGTTGGACCAGTTGTGTTACACAAAAGGGTGAACCACTGGTTCGACCTTATTATAATTCAACTCATTTTAAATTAAGCCCAAGTTATTAAATTTTTTCAACCTTGAATTTTAATAGTTGCTAAAGTAAATATTTGATGTTGGATTCAGTTATATATATTATTATTGGGGGACACTACAGCCCTTTCCTTTTCGTGTGTTTGTTTGTACGTATATTGAAGTACTATAATTAACTGAAATATAGAGACACATCCATCTTTTTAGTTAGATGTTAATTTGGAGAATTATACTGCATATAGTATTTTCCGTTCATGTGTATTAAATGGTAGATATCATACGGAATATAATTTATTAGATGTAACATAAATTATTCGTTTTGAGCATTGATGGATATTAATTTGATTTGATTGACACACCAAACCCACTTCTCACTAGTGGAACAATTTTAATAAAAGGGCTCCAATTATTTACCAAATTGATGATGCTATGTTTTGTTTTGGATTTTTGTTATTAAATGCTGTGGATAAATGTGTCTTTATTAGGAGGTCAAACTTGAAATGTGGCTAAAGTAGTGTGAAATTGAAAATTAAAATTGAGCATAATTGTTTTGTAAATATTAATAGAAATAAAAGGAAGTAAATGCAGAAGCAATAAACAAGAAAGGAGGGAGGAGTGAAATGACTAACAAGGACAGAGCATCAGCCCGCAAACGATGTCTCTTCACATGTATGTATGCAAAACAGCTATGGGGCAACAATCTGGTGGTCCATGTGAACCCACATTATATATATACACACACATACATATACTCTCTCTCTCTCTCTCTCTCTCTCTCTCCAGCGTGTGGGGATAAGCCAATTCCAGCTGTTATTGGGCCACTCTCTCTTTATTTTCTAGTTATTATTTTGTTTATTTTCTACTCTAACCAATAAACTTGCAAATAATAAATATCATAAATATATAGAACTTAGTTTTTGCTGATAGCGGAGTGAATGGTAATGTATACAAATATACATTATCTACAATATCAAAATTTGGAATAAAAGTTCAAAAATTATATTTCATTTATGTATATATATATATGGATACATCCATTGGAAAACATTATGATAAATATGGGCCAAATTGTCAAAAAAATACAATTCTTTTTGAATTTTTGCTATTTTAATTAATTTTTTAAAAGATGTCAATTTAGATATATTATAATCAATTAGTTGCAATCTTAGCCAAATTTCAATTTTAGTCAAAACTAAATTGTATATATCCTACGTGGCGGACACATAGATAAAGAAATCATTTACACCTCATTAAAAATAGAAAAAAAAAATAAAAAAAATAAACACATTATCTTGAATTTATAGATTAAAGAAAATAAAAAGAATTGAACTTGAGTGTTTTGGAGAGTAAAATAAAAAACAATTGATGAGATGTTTATTTTTCATTTTTATTTTCATTTTTTATGAGATGTAAATGATTTCTTTATTCATCTGTTCGGCACGTAAGACATATATAATTTAATTTTGATTAAAATTGAAATTTGATTAAAATTGTAACTAATTTATTATAATATGACTAAATTAACAATTTTAAAAAAATTGACTAAAATAACAAAAATTAAAAAAAAAATTGAATTTTTTTCCGGCATGATCCATCACTTGGAAAAATCTATTACCTAAAAAAATATGGAATCTTCATTTTATTGCTTTATGTTATTCATACTCTTTTATTTAAATGTGGCCGTTTATTAAATTGCAAACTTGAGAAAAACAAGAACCTATGGATATTTAAATGTTATTCTCTTTTGGTTTTATTAAATATCTATTATGATTAAACACATAATTTATTGTAATTGATAAATTTAATTAAAAAATAATCTAGAAGACTCTTCAATCGTATTGTTTTCTACAAATGTAATCATTCGATTTAATTTTAGTCTCGAGATGAACACTTAACATGTTAATCCAAGATTTATTTTTTAATTTTTTTTTCCATTAGCAATCTCGATTTTCAACGTGACTAGTCTTTCTTTAACCAAAATGCAAAAGATTAACTAATGCTCTCAAATAGATTGAAATCAGTTAACTGTATTATATCATATTTTATATTTCATCTTATAAATATATACATGGTTAACTTAATTTCAGTAACAACTAAAAATAAAATATGAATTGATAAGCCGTCATCTTGTCGGTGTAAAAATATATAATCCCACAAAAAACTATTTATAATAGTGGTAAGCTCTTAAAAATCAATAACAATAACAATACCATACTAATTATATATCGAATAAATAAAACATAAGCTAAAATAGGATACTAATTATTCTTAAATGTCCCATCAAGAAAAGAAAAAAAGATTCTTTCTTCTTCAACAATGAAATCTAACCAACCAATCGAATGATTTGTCATTATCATACGTAGTATAGCTAACCAAGGAAGGTAAATTAACATGATTCGTAGTTATAATGCAAACAAATTGCATCTGATCACAGCCTAAACACCATTAGTTAAATAAAACACTGTAGTGATTGGTCAAGTATTGAAATTAGATAGATTTTCTGGTGAATGGTCAATTCTGTTTGTACTGTTAAGGATCATGCAATGCGTATGATTTGATTTAACTCCAGTAGTCTCACATGTTTTTACGTATTAATATACATCTACTTATCTCCAGTAATAAATGATATTTTTCCTAAATAAGACCAAGGAGAAGAAACTTAAAATTATCTTCTTTTTCTTACAATATTGTCCAATCTCGTATTTTACTTTGTTTGTGTATGCCTACGTACACAAATGTAATGGTGCTAAAATAAAACATAAAATGTAATTATGGTAGATATTAAAAGATCTGAAGGTGGATTTTTAGCAGCAAATATATAAGAATATATAGGAATATTATATGTATTTATTCAATATAAGTTATTTATAGTGAGTTGTATATTTGGACACAAAAAATCTGATCATAATGTTAGTTTCACATGTGAAACTTACTTGTAGTCTTGTAATAATACTCACTACTAATTGGAAAGTTGAGAGTGAGTCACGGGGTCTAGACCATAGGTTGCAACACTGTCTTTTCCTTGGATTTTCTTGCGACTATAAAAATAACCATGTTTTTCAACATTATTCAGCCAATACATAAATATGTGTTTTTCGGAAACTAAATACACAAAATAATAGTTTAATTTAAAATGGGGAAAATGCCATTTTCAGTGTTTTTGTGGCTAAATTCATTGACCCAAACACAACTTGAATATTTAATTGTATAAACCATTGTTGATTAACCTAATACAACTTCTTGGGAAAGAAATAAAAAGATTAGATTATCCAACAATAAAAAAACAACTGGCAAGCACTTAATTTGTCCTAATAAAACGTCCCAATATTAGTACCAAAATAACACAGATTCAGTTGGAAGATTGTAATTGTTTTCTGATTCTTGATTTGATATTTTGTTTGTGTTCTTTTACGTCTTCTAGTATCAAATATTGTTTCCTCTCTCAATCCAATTATGAGACTAATAAAAATTATTTGTCTTTTATTGCAGTTTGCTCTTTCTGCTGATTTTATTGTCTATGCTTTATAATTTCCCAAGTCAATTTGTTCTACCTTTTATAACCCATCAATATTTGCATTGAGAGACCTTTACCTTATTCACTCTTTCCCTAATTAACAACCCTTTTCTTTGACGGAAAGCCTAGAAATGTCCCATGTGATAACAAGTTAACTCGATATTGATATTTTGGAAGAAAAACTTTCTTCTTATTGGGTAGATTCAAGATACTAACATGCATTAGTATTTGACTATTATGTCCTCGGATTATGTTCCTATGTCCCATTGACATGCAGTGAATAACATGGATAATTAAGGTACTCTTAGTTAAATAGAAAAACAAAGACCAAATATTCATACGAAATATGTATAAGTTGCAACCTCATCTAAATTTACTTGGACGAAGAATAAGAAGATTCATCCTCTCTCAAAATTAATCATGCAAAACTCAAATATACAAGTTATAAGAATGAGATTACGCTTCTCTCTATCAATCTTTTCTACAGTGCCTTCAAGTAGTTGACCACTGTACCATCTTGTTGAATTCTAGAGATAGTTGCAAAGTAAATGGAATGATGCACTCCCAATTATAAGGAATAGAGAAATTAGATGTCTCATAATTAATCATAATGAATTCAAGGATGTTGTACAATTAAATTATAAGTCACCAGATTCTTGAAATGAGCTTTAAAACCGGACAGCGTGTCATAAACCAACCAAAACTCGATGAATTTATATATATATATATTTTTTTGTTTTTTAACCTTCTTCACATAGTCTTACAAGTCCCAATAAAACTAGGCTCACTGGCTTAAACAATACATTTGCTTTCTTCTCTTTATCCCCTCAAGTTTAAAGCCAACGATAAATGACATAATCACCTTACCTGGTTCCTCAACATAAATTTAGAACTTCAATTAAATAGGTAGACCAATCAACCTGATTATCAGGTGCCACCATTCTTGTAAGTAGCAGCTTGCTTGTTCAAACTCGAAGAAATTCAGAAATTCTTCGATATTGTCTTCAGCAACCAAACTTGAGGAACTCTCAGGTGCAGAATTTCAACAGTGCTTAAAGATTGCTCAAGGAATAAGTGAGTTCGTCTTAGACGTGGTTCTCCTGCAACCGTTTGTGGTCTCTTTCTGAGTATCCAAGCCGCCCCAACCCATTTCTCTCCAAGGGGCTACCAGGCTTCCTCTTGCGGTTTGACCTAGGTGACCGATAACCCCCGTCAACTTCATCAGAAGGTTCAAGTTCCCCTTCTTCCACAGTATCGAAATCATCTCCATGTGATGATTGCCCTTTCATTGACTGGTAATGTGCATCCCCAGCCTCGTTGGTGTACTTCACGTGATTTAAGTTGTCATGGTCTGACCTTGATGGTTTTGACCAGCTTTGCTTCTTCTCGCGCTTAGTCTTCTCACTGTCACCTGGTACTTCAATGTCTTCCAGTTCCCTCTCGAGCTCATCTATGGGGTCCACTTTACGAAATATATCTCCACGGGCCTTTCTCCGTTCAAATGCAGCTTTAAGCTTTTCTTTGTCCAGCTTTTTTCCAGCATCTTGAGGTGACTGACCAACTGTAGCCTCCTTGTTGGACAGATTTCTGCCATGATATTTATCCTTCAGTTCTCCTGCATCCCTGGATTCAATTCGCACAGAACTCCCTTCTTGATCATCCTCGCCATGACCCTCAATACGTTTATTCTGGGTCTCCCCTGAGTTTGCCTGGCGAGTCACTGCCTCTCGTTCATGCTCTTTTAATTCATCAATTTCTTCTTCACCACAGTTCTCTGGTTCAGAACTTCCATAATCATTCTGTCGTGTTTGAGTAATTCTAGGAGGTCCACTGTGATTATCAGCATTTTCTTCATTAGGACCTAGCCTTGACGGTGCTGCCTTCAAGGAGGATACCTTCGATGTAGACCCACCATGTGAAGAACTATAACTGGTAACTCGTTCTTCATTAGTAGGGTATTTTGACAGAGGTCGTTGACTTCCTCCAGCACTCTCTTCTGCTTCACTTGCCTGAGATGGTGGCACTCTATTCTGTTCATACAACTCTAACATTTGGTTGCTAACCTCTGCAAGGAACAGTACTCCAGTTAAACATGGAAACATCATATATTATCTTATAGAATCAACACAGGACACAAATGTAATATCACTGCAATCAATTATATCATTCTTGACCCTCACCCCTTTTTCACCTTATACCTCCAATTTATCAATAAGAAAGTCAAATTGGATGAAATGTACCACATTCTCAGACATCTGAAATATTCTAGCGATGTAAGAAATAGTCCATCACAGCATGGTGCTTATATTATTCAACATCAAAAAGTCATTCTGTACAAACAAGCAAAGGCAGTGAGGACTCCCACCCTCCAATTGGCGAGGGGTGACATCAAACTCCTGCCACCAAACCTTCTCGCCATCAGACGGAAGCTTGACTTTGAGAAACTTGGCAGCAAGGAAAATAGCACCTGCTGCAATGTGATGGGGCTTAAATTGCAAACAGAGAGATGTCCGAAGCCTGCATGCCGCTTTCTCAGGTCAAAAGGAGAAGAGAGAAAGAGTGTGGCCATGGATAGGCACTTAAGGTAAATACTATACTGAGTACATCATACCCATCATTGACAAAGTTCCAAGCAACTTGAGCTAGGGCATTTTGAGCAACCTTAAATTTTTTAATTGCCTCAACAAGGGGCTTATATGGATGGTGTAGGTTGAGATCATAACCAAGTGTTCCAAGAACAACCCTTTCTCCCAATAAAATAAGTTCTTTTTGTTGCTCATACACCTCCTGCACAAAGTACTACAATATCAAGTGGCTGACATAAAAGAAATGTCAGAAATTTCTTTATATATCTATTACCTATATAAAAATATGGATGTTTCTTACAAAAGAATATATCCCCTATCAAAACTTATTATTTAAGGTTATAATAGTAATTTAGAATTTTCATACTTAAATAATTTTATATTAGAATTCTAGCTAATTCAAAATCTTATAGAATATCATTATAATTAGAACTCTAATATAAAAGTGTTATATATAAGGTATTTGTATTATTTTTTTCCTTAATTTGAATTGATCTCTACTTACAACGCACGTGATCTAAAACTCGTATATATATAAAAGTATACAAATTCCAGCACATATATAGAGGATTCCTCATCCTTTGCACTCTCTTTTAATTTATTAATAAATTTATGTTTCTAATCAAAAAGATGTAAAAGGTCAAATTCAATGAGAAAGACAATCAAGTTCATGCAGAATCATGCCAACAGGATAGAAAAACAAAGCACAACACCTTTTGCTTGATTCTTTGCACGGCTGCAGGATCTTTTTTATGAATTATCTCATATGACACAAGAATGACATCTTTTAGGGGACGCGGTGTTTCTTCAACCTTACCCGCTAGAAACATACAGACAGTGGCAATAGTCTGCAAAAGATATGCAATTACATCAGCGTAGAAACTCTTCATCATGTTGCAGAAAGTCAGGCAAATAGCTGAGGTTCAGGAAACAAACTATTATATAACTGACACCTGAGCCCTTTCTTTGGTATTCTTCTCTTATCAATTATTCAGAAACGCATTCTCCCTCATTTGTTGAGGGAATTTTTATTTTATTTTTTTAATTCGTGCTTATTAAAATTCCTTAGGTTTCACATATCAGAAGTTATTTACAACTCATTGAAAAATTACAGCAACAAGAATCTTTTAAGAATTTGTAGACAAATGCATAAAATAATTCTATGGACATGAGGTTTATACTTCTCACTTGCTGACCACACATAATTAGACTGGCACAACAACCTGCACACCAAATGACCAAGAATGACAACAAATCTATTAAAAAATAGTTGTGTTTGCATTTTTCAAGTATAAAACGAAGACACATGTCCAAATCAATACTCTATTGGCTAATATGAATTGATTGAGTCTATTAGAAAATGATATAGTTAGTAAGTTAGTTACCAATCATAAAACAAATACTTGTGCCCAAATTTATCTCACCGCTCTTATTAACATTGGTTGAAATGAAATCCATATAAACAAATTGAAGAAGAATAAAGTTCCCCATAATAGTTCTAGCAAACACTATATTTGAGTAAGGTAACCCCCAAGTGTTGGCATTGCATGACAATATCATGGTTTGCAAGACTGTGAAATGCATGACCAGTTTTAATGTAGACTACAGAAAACTATTTTACAATAACAGTTGAGTTGATAATAATTTCCTGTAATTCCCAGATGCTATACAGAGGAATATTGAAACCCACAAGAAAATTGCATTTTGATTCTTTATACTAACAGACGGACAAACTGCCCCAAACTTATGATAAGGATAATATATGATACACAATTCACTTTATATTATTACACTAAATACAGGAGAATAAGTAAATCATTTAGGGAAAAAAGAACATATTGTCAATCACCAAGACAACATTCTCTTTACCATGCTATAAAGCTACATAGTTATGGTTAAAAGCAGTCATTTAACGTAAAATGTTATCAACACAAGAATAAAAAGATTGAAAACAGAACAAAATTCACTCACCCTCCTATCATTTTTTGCATGGGACTGTCGAAGGAAGAAACGATGACAAAATATAATTGCAGTAGCAATCGTCACCTGAGGCCTGCATCATGAAGGATCCAGCATTGTACTAAGACAAATTGCATAGGTTTGTACATCTGCAGTATTTGATTGCAAAACTAAAATGAAAACTAATAACAGAATAACTGTGGCAGGACAGATGAGATTAGTACACAGAACATATTATAATTATGCTTATGCACTTCTCTTTGGACAAATGTAAGAAAAACAAAGTAAAAAAAACTTCCCAATCCCCAGCTCTTTGAGAGATTTAAAACTGTAAAACTTTTGTGCAGATCGGAAACATTTCAGCAATCCATTTACTACACAGCTTCATGCAATATGTAAGTGAAGCTTTTCTTCAATCATACTCAAAATTGACATGCATGATGTGACTTATAGCTCGTTATCATTCGATACTTACCAATGCATCATGAACATGTATCATTATGCACCTTAGAACTAGAAATAAAAGAAAAGCCAGTACGTAAAAGTCACAACAGTATTTAGTTTAAGAAATTTCTACACACTTGCAAGTAACTTTAACCAAATACATCCTTACACAAAAAAAGCTAAAATATGTCTTTTTCTTTTTTGGTTGAGAGAGGGGGGAATGGGGAGTGGCACACAAACACACAACTTACACTTTAAGCCTCATGCCTAAATCTTGTAAAAATGTGCAATATGATTTGCGCAAGTAAGTCTCTTTCTTCAAATCAATGCCATCTTGTCTGGAAGGGGAATCTTCTACAATTTCCTTCCTTGATAAATACCAACGCCCACCACCTTCTTCTATATTTTCCTGAGAAACCTTAAAACTTCCTTCTATTGCTCCATGTTGGGAGGGCTCACCACTCAACAGGCTAGCCATTTGCAGCTCTTTTCTCCCACCTTCTCCAATCAAAATACTTCAAAGAATTCCAAATGCGATTGCTTAATTAATCAAGATATGCTCAAGCATCAGATAACCTGCATGCATCAAATTCCACTCAATGAACCAAGAAGTATGATTTGATGGAGATGAGTATGAGCTACAAGGTGGATGAAATCATCTACAACAAAGACTGAAATTGTGTTCAAGAGAGGGGTACAAGCAGATGTGTATATCAATGGTTAGGAATGTCACTAAAGTGAGCATCAGTTGGGAGCGGTGGGCACAATGCCAATGAGAAAGATAATCCAGTAGGATGAGTATGCATAGGGTTATGCAGCATTCAATTCTGGTAAGGCGCAACCAAACTAATACAGGTTTATTAAATACTTTTCCATAGCACCTTGTTATCACCATTTTTGGGGGAAAAACCAATCGAAGCCCGAGCGAGAGGTGGCTAACGAGGATGGTGTGGAAAAGATGAAATGGGCAGGGAGGAGATATGAGCAGTGACAAGGAAAAATATGAGCACTGAGAAGGAAAAGAAATCACTATACAACTCAGTGCTAAACCTAAAGAGATTTTCTTTCCTTTTTATCACCTATTATATTTTTAATTGTTTTTAATCCTAAATCTCTATGCAATTAAAATTCAGTATTCATTTTTACCCAATTATCGAACCAAATTTCCCATAAATGTCCATCACTTAAACAACTTGCAGAATCTTAAAAAATCTAAGTGGTGATCAACCTTCAGCATCACACGACGAGCAGTAGACAACAAACTACATTTTCATTAAACTAAACCTTTTTTGATTTTCCATATCTTACTTATCTCATTAGCACATCAAAGTTGAACTTTCCAGATATATTAAAGCAGAGTAGCATACACCAGCAAAAGACCAAATTGCATGAAATTCACATCATTTCTGTCCACATACCTGCATCCGGTTCTCAGAAGCTCATGACAATGGTCAGTAGTCTACACAATAAGCCTATGCATGAGCAGCAACTTCTGTACTTCAGCAAATGTAGCACAGGTAACAAATGAGTTGATTCTAATACACTAACAAAATAAAATTAGACAAGTCAAAAATAAAAATAAGATACCCAAGAAGGAAGCAAATTACACATTAATAGTATTCAGAGAACCAAGTCAAATAAAATGATATTCCAATAACCAAATCAAATCTACCATATATGTAGTACCAGAGCTACAATGGGACAGGAAATGAGTATATGCTATCCTAATACAAATAATAATTAAATAAAAATAATGAAAGTCACAACTCAATTAGGATTAAAGATAAATTAAAAGCAGAGAACCAATAAAATAAAATCATATCCAGTGAACCCAATCGGATCTCCAATGAATGCAGTAACAGAGGTAAAAAAATATGAAGATGAAGGACTTTTGGTTGGGCACAAAACCAAACAAAAGACCGCAAATTAAATGAATTTACATCTTCAACCTATGAGTAGTGCATACCAACCAAATACCTCCAACAAGAGATCATCAGTTCAGTGGACTACGACAACAATGCCCGAATTCATGCAAAAGGGAGCAGGAAAATTCTCAACCCACCAGCAAATCGAGCCAAACAGGGGGAAAAAAAAGGTACACACATATCAAAGAAAACGAAAACAAGAAAGATGCTTCTCTTCTCCATGACCTAATCCATATCGCACGACACAATTATTAATGACTTTCTGCCCATATAATACAAAATTTAACGAGTTAAATTCAGAAGCTGAATAGTTGTTGTTACCTGAAAAATAATGAAAGGGAAAAACAATCTTCGAAGAACTTCAATCTGAACTATATTTGCAGAAATTCAATTCAAACCTGGATCGCAGCACTAAATGAAGATTAGGAAAACGAACTCCAAGCAACAACAATTATTATAAAAAAAAAATAAAAAAAAATAAAATAAAAAAAAAATATATATATATATATATATAAAATAAAAAATTAGGGCAAATATCATCGAACCAAGACCGTAAAAATCAAAACTGAACATATCAACAAAACTTTACCAATTAGCGGCGGAGAGTGACGGATAGGATTCGCGCGGCGGTATCCAGTGTGGTAGCGTAGACGGTCGGTAAGGGCTTGGATGAGACCATAAATGGTGCTCAATTACAAAACCATTTTATATGACATATACAATAATTCTCTTCTTATGCTAATTATTTCAGTGGCCAAATCCTACGTTTTCAAATTGCTTTGATGTATCTATGTGTGGGCTGTTACTTAATGGGTTCGATGCATCGCTGATTGGGCCCTTGCTTAATGGGCTATATTTCTTAAATTTAGCATACTGGTCAGAAAGAGATTAGGACCAGTGGCTAAATTCGTCATTTTCTAATATATTAACCTCTGCTTGGGCTGGGCTTTGAAGGGGCCTTTTTTTTCTGATTTTTGGTTGGGAACTGATTTTATTTGAAAAAATAATAATAATAATATTATGTGTGCTAATTATGTATTGCATTTGTATATTTGATTTGATTAATCTAAGTTATATGGTAATATTAAATATTTTTATTTTGTTATTTGATGAGAGCCCAATTGATATAATCTCCCTCAAGTCTATTTCAGCTCAACCTCACAATTGAGGTTAAATTTTAAGTTTAGTTTCCTTCAAAGCCCACCAAAATTCATAAATTCATACATACAAATAAGCATAAATTGACTAAAATCAAGGGTAAGTAAGACGCTAAAAATGTATTCTAATAATGACACATCGCATATCTCATATGTGAGACAAGTTGGATATATAAAATGAATCAAGCCCATCGAAAAATATATATATATACTACCCTCATGTTGCATGCTCTTCGTCCTCTTTAAAAATTATATTTTTTGGAATTTAAAATAAAACTGTAATACTTTTGAACATGTCTGCATATAAATTGAGTATATTTAAGATTCTACATGCCCAAAATAAAGATGAGCAAAAAAAAAAAAATTGACTTCTTTTTGTTTGCCTCTAATGATTGTGGGAGGATGGATCGTTGACAATGTCAATTTGTATAGTGTTGTTTTGTTATAATTATAATCAAGTTTACAATATAGATGTTTGATAATTCCATGGAGGCTCTCGCAGACTATGCCCACTTTGTTTGCAATAGATCGTGAATAAAATATTATAGTATTATAATATGGATAAATTTCATAATAATACCTAATTTATAAATTAGTTCTTAATTTTAGATTTAAATTTTAAAATTTCTTAATAAGGGATTCAATTTTACATTTTTATCTCAATTTAAGACTTGAAATTTAGATTGAGTTCTCAATTTAAAACAAAATTTCATATTCTTTTTTTATATATTTGTATATATTTATTAATATTTAAATATGTATTAATATTTTGGATAAATTAAGACAAGTTAATGCGTTTTTAAAAGAATCTTCACTCGATTTATCTTAATTTATATGAAAAGTAAGAAGGAAAAATTTAATTAATTCAATTCATAAAATATAAATTATATTAAACTGATTAATATTAAAATTGATTTTATATACTTTTATTCATAAAATTAAGAAAATAAAGGAATCTTAATTTTTTAAATTGCATTTATTATTATATATATATATATATATATACCAAAATTACACGAACTTATCTTAATTTAACTAAACTATAAATACATATTAAAATATAAATAAATCTATAAATATAAATAAAAAGAAAAAATACAATTGAATTTTAAATTGATTCTCTTATTGAAAAACTTTAAAATTTGAAACTAAATTTGAGAATTAATTTATAAATTGGGTATTGTTATGAAATTTATTTATTATAGTATTGTAAACGTTTATGGGATAATAGCTAAATAAGGAAATTTTGTGTTTTGTCACATTAATGGATCAACCTCTCAACATAATATATGAACAATTTGCAAATCAAAGATTTTGTTTTTTAAATAAATGAATTCATAATGTTGCTAAAAAAATAATTGAAAATTAAACGAATTCCTTATCTAATACGATCTAAGATATAACCAATTTAGTAAAATTCTAAATAGTCGATTTTTTTAAGTGCATAATCAAAAGGTGACAAATTTACAAACATTATTAAATCGATAATTCCATTATCAGCTTAAATTTAAATCAAATAATATTGGTCTAAAATTATTTACACCAAATATATAATGTAGAATTATGCCAAATAATCTGCATATTCAAAAATGTTAGCATGGACCTTCACTTTGTAGGCGTAGGTAGACCCACAAGAAGTAAATGACCGTTATTCGCAACGTTCCAAAATCACAGAATTTAAAATCTTCCTCGCTGCCGACCGTTGAGCTTCACTCCACCGCTCTCTCTCTTTACTATAATCACGAAATCTATCTTCAAACCCTGATAATGAAACTCTCACCCTCTCAAAATTAAGATACCCCCAATCAAGAATTTCCCATCACCATTTCTTGGATATTCATTTTTCTTGATCGATAAATTCTTGAAGATCATGGCGGCGTTGGCACCTGGGATTCTGTTGAAGCTTCTGAACGGGATGAACACAGGCGTGAAGCCCACCAGCGAGCACCGGAGCTCGCTTTTGCAGGTCACCGACATCGTCCCCGCCGATCTTGACGAGAAGAATCTCCTGCCCAAACATGGCTTCTACATCAAGGTATCAGATTCTTCGCACTCGATTTACGTGAGTCTTCCATTCGAGCAAGACGACCTGGTGATGAGCAACAAGATGCAGTTGGGGCAGTTTATTTACGTAGATAAACTCGAGCCCGGATCGCCGGTGCCGATCGTGAAGGGCGCGAAGCCTCTGCCGGGTAGGCATCCGTTGGTAGGCACGCCTGAGCCGTTGATGGGGTTGAGAGTGAGGGGTGAGAAGAGTGAGCAGAAATCCAATGTCAAATTCTCTGCTCCTAAAAGAGGGTCATGGGGGACAGGCCCTAATGGGTGTGAAAATGTCGAATCGCCTAGGAATTTGAAGCCCGTTCCATTGGACTTTGATCAGTGTACGCCGGTGAAAGAGAGGCCGCCGAGTGCCGTGAAATTCGCCGGCAACTTCCCGATGTCGCCGATTTTTCGAGGGAAAGCAATGAGGGATGGAAGCGCGGTAAGGTCTTCAGTTGGGGGTGCATTGTTGCCTAAAATGGTGGAGGCGAAGGGGGAGACTCCATTGATAAGGAAAAGCTGCGTGCTCACACCGTCTACGTCTAAGTTTTCAAGGAGCAAGAGTGTTTGTGATAGAGAGCAGAGGGTTTCTAGAACTACTCCCTTCAACACAGCTGTAGGTACATCTTTGCTTTATGCAATTTGATGGGCTTTTCTGCCTAATAATATATATGGAGCTGTGTTATTGTTGCTAATGGTGTTTGTTTTACAGGAGAAAAAGAGCTCTACTCCACCTCCTAGATTGAGGAATGGAAATGCAGAGAGCCAATCAAAGCCAAAGGCTCAAATATCATCCACTGATTCAACTATAAACACAAGTCTTCACATGAATTTACCTGGAAAGCTCAGCATGCTTGGAAAGGAAGCTGTTCAGCAACGAGAAACAGCTCAGAAGATCGCCCTTCAAGCGTTGAGAGACGCATCAGCTACCGAGAACCTCGTTCGCTCTCTCAAGTATATATTTTTACCTGGTTCTTGCTTCTTGCTTATAATGTCAGCTCTCACATTCATGTTTTATTGCTTGTAGGATATTTTCGAACATGACAAAGTCAGCTAAGGTAGAAGCTCCAGCTGCCTGTTTTGATCAATTCTTGGAGTTCCATAACCAGATTGTGCAAGCAGTGGCAGAAATGGTGTCCATTCAAGGAGCTTGTGAAACAGCTAAACAATCAAGTGCTGCAGAATCAAGAGAAGAAGACTCAGTCTTACATGAAATAGTCCCCAATTCTATGGACCAGCCTCCAAACCCTGACTCAGTTGCATCGAAAAGAAGGGCTGCACTTTACAAATCCGTTGCAGCATTTCCTGAAAGAACCGAGCAAAAGTCAATCTTGGGAAAACATTTAAGGTCGTTAACTATGAATAACCAGAAGGCGACTCCGGAGAAGAAGGGATTGGTGGCGGTAGCAAGTGAGAATGATGAAAACAAAAAACCGGTGGTTTCTTCTTCGAGCTTGTCGAGTACCATCAAATTGGGGAAGCAGATTGAAACTGAAGCAGGCATTTGGTTTATGGAGTTTTTGGAGAAGGCATTGGAGAAGGGAATGAGAAAACCGAAAGGAACAGCAGAATCGGATGCTCAGAAGGTTCCTCAATCGCTTATATTGAAAGTGATCAATTGGGTAGAAGTGGAACAGAGTGATCCAATCAAAAGGCCAGTGCATCCCAAAGCAGCACACATAGCCAGAAAGCTGAGGATTAAGATGAAGAACCCCTGAAAATGCCAATTGAAAGAAGGCTTGTCTGTCTTCATGATGAATTAATCAAGAATGTCGGTCTTCATGATGATTAATCAAGAATAATTTGATTTGTTTTGAAAATATTTTTCTCTTCTTCTAGCTATAAGATGATTACATCTGATTTATGTCCAGTGTGTTTGTGTTTCACTAGAGATTACTTGATTTCATAGTAAATGGGTTAGACTTTTCTGATTTGCAACACCATACTATTTGTGGGAAGAATTGGGTCATAAGAGAATTAACTATTTTAAGCAATGTTTTGCCTTTTTCTCTAGTTGATGTCGGAATTTGTTTTAATGATTTAATTCTTAACCAAACACTTAAATTGATTAAATCCGGGTTCAATAAGCAAAATCGGATTAAAAAAGTATATAAAAATGTAGAAAACACTGTGCTCGGAGCCTATTCGGGCGAATTGGTCGGCTAATCCTGATCGATTTTATGTGGCCGGCCAGAATCTTATGTAATTTATATAAGAAATGAGTTATGTCTTGATTGAATACAAAAATGTTCCCACCTTTTACAAATTGAAAATTCTATTATTTATAGCCTAAGAAAGAGCTCGAGTAATGAGGATCATGCTCACTACTCCCTTAATTATCACATATTTTCTAAAGAGTGGGCGGTTAAATCTACCCCACTATCTCCTGCTTGGTAATCTGTAGCACATCCTGGTCGGGTCTGGAATACCCCACTGAATCCGCCATGAAATTGATCCTGACCGGGTTGCCTAGACGCCGTCCAAGTACGCTACTTTGGCAGGATCATTTCGGTGTGCTCACTGAGGTATTCGGATCGACCACTTAAGGGCTACATCTGTAATCCGGCAAAGTCATGTATTTGGTTCTAACTCGGGTTGGGGTACAACATCTCTCAACATTGAAGAAGTATAGCCTGGAATTGGCTACATAATGACCAAAAACACAAAAAAGAACTTCATCTTAACGTCTCTTAAGCTTGAGAAGTGAGAAGTGCATTTACTAACCTAATAGTTTTGTACATGGATTGTCTTGCAACTGGTGGTGGCATGGGTATTATTGTCTTCATGTGATAAAAAAATTCATATATTTCTCATATTCTCTATGTAATCCAATGAACCAAGCAATGTCTGTATTCATGAAAACCACTAAACTCGCACATTTGAAAACAATACAAATCCAAGGGCTTCATCCAACCAAGTGCACATGTTTCATGGTTGAAATGTAAAACCACAGGAGGATCAAATTATGCTAAGATCAAGCAAAAGTAACTAACTTTCACTTCTCAAACGCAACAGCAACCGATAAATTCACACATCTTTGCAACAAAATAGATATTCCACAAGACCCAAACTCAACCAATTAATTAAGCAAAATATCGATACAAAAAAACAAGAAAAGTTGTAAACTTGTTATCAAATTCAATCTTATCTGAAACCCCATCATTTCTCAGACTGAGGCCAAACGCTGATCTTTTCTTTCTCATACTTGACATACAATGCAGAAACAGCAGCCACAAAATACACTTGAATGAAAACAATGGAAGGCGTATGATAATTGATCACTCCCTGACCCGTAGCCAGCTCCACCAAAAACAAAGCGGTTAGTCCCAGAATCGCAATCCTCCCATTGACCCGCTCCGAATACGGGCTGAACCCGAATTCCACATTCAACCCTTCTGACAGCGGTTCTTTCAACGCCACGGGCGGGAGAAATACGCTCGACCCTGAACCCGACCCGGACACGGTTTTCTTTCCCTTACGGCTCTTCCGCGCCTCGGCCTTCTTCCCCGTTCCGCTCTTGTTTCGGAGGCGAATTTTTGAGAGGCGATTCTCAAAGTCGTCGGATGCGGGCTCCGATGAGGTGGAAGCCGAGGATGAGTCCTCTTCCGGCGCGGCACGAGGTGGCGCGTGGAGTTTGAGTGGAAGGTTCGGTCGTGGAGATGATGGGAATGTTGTGTTCGGTTTGGGGAGTTGCAGGGTTGAAGGTGGTAAAGTCGCCATTGTTGTGTCTGGTTACTGGCAGTGTTTCTGTTTCTTGTGGCCTTTTATTTTCCTCTTTTTTTTAATATTATTTTTTTTCGAGGTTGAGAGGATATGATGAGTTCGGGAAAATACCAATTAGGACCCTGATTTATGGCCTATTTCCATGATCACCTCAATTTTTATTTTTATTTTAAATTGTATTCAAAAAGTGTGAGGTGTGTATATAATTAAAAAAAATTAACAAAATTATTTTTTTTGAAATTAGCACCACACAAAGGGGCAAAAAATGGCGAAGGGCGAAACGCGAGTTATATTATTTATACGAAGAAACTCACGATTTATGCTATTTAAACCTCTACACTGAACTGGCCCCCAAATTCTTCATTACTTCTCGTCCCCCTTTCTCTCCTGTTAAGCTAAAGCCCTAACTATGGATCTCCTGCAATCTTACAAAGAAACTGAGATGGAAGACGATGAGGAAGTCGACAACGTTTCACCGCGCCCACCCACAACGTCGGAACCGGACCCCTCGCCGGATTCCTCCCCAACTCGGATGCCCCTCCCTGCCAAATCCGCCGCGCCGAAAGTCGATGACACCATGCTCTCTCTCACCGTCGCCGGCCAGGCCCATTCACTCAGCCACAAGCCCATCGACCCGACCCAACACCTTGTTTCCTTCAACCCCACCTACGACCAGCTCTGGGCCCCCATCGTTGGCCCCTCACATCCATACGCTAAAGATGGGCTCGCTCAAGGCCTCCGCAATCACAAGCTTGGGTTCGTAGAGAATGCAAATATAGAATCTTTTGCGTTCGATGAGCAGTATAATACTTTCTACAAATTCGGGTATGCTGCGGATCCTTCCCAGAACTCTTATGTCGGTGATGTTGAAGGGTTTGAGAAGAACGAAGGGATCTCCGTGTATAATATACCGCAACACGAGCAGAAGAAGAGGAAATTGGAGAAGAAGAAGGAGATGTTGGAGGAGAACGAGGGAGGTGATGCGGTGGATAAGGATGAGCTGGGGAATCCCGCGACGGAGACGTGGTTGATGAAGAATAGGAAAAGTCCATGGGCAGGGAAGAGAGAGTGGGTGCAAGGGGAGTTGACTGAGGAGCAGAAGAAGTATGCTGAGGAGCATGCTAAGAAGAAGGGTGAGAAGGAAGGAGGTGAGAAGCCGAAAGGGGAAGCACATGCTGATAAGACTACGTTTCATGGAAAAGAGGAGAAGGACTATCAAGGGCGGTCGTGGATTGCACCGCCTAAGGATGCTAAGGCGAGCAATGATCATTGTTATATACCAAAGAGATTGGTGCACACATGGACAGGGCACACAAAAGGGGTTTCAGCTATCAGGTTCTTCCCCAAGCATGGTCATTTGATACTATCTGCTGGGATGGATACAAAGGTTAAAATTTGGGATGTTTTCAACTCCGGGAAATGTATGAGAACTTATATGGGGCACTCCAAGGCTGTGCGCGATATATGTTTTAGTAATGATGGGACTAAGTTTTTGAGTGCTGGGTATGATAAGAATATTAAGTACTGGGATACAGAGACAGGGCAAGTGATATCGACCTTTTCAACTGGCAAGGTTCCTTATGTAGTGAGGCTTAATCCAGATGAGGATAAGCAGAATGTGTTGTTAGCAGGAATGAGTGATAAAAAGATTGTCCAGTGGGATATAAATACAGGGCAGATCACTCAGGAGTATGATCAACATCTAGGGGCAGTTAATACGATTACTTTTGTGGATAATAATAGGAGGTTTGTTACTTCAAGTGATGATAAATCATTGCGTGTGTGGGAGTTTGGAATACCAGTGGTTATAAAGTATATCAGTGAACCCCATATGCATTCAATGCCTTCGATTTCTTTGCATCCAAATTCGAATTGGCTTGCCTGTCAGAGTTTGGATAATCAGATACTTATTTACAGTACCAGGGAAAGATTCCAGCTCAACAAGAAGAAGAGATTTGCAGGGCACATTGCAGCTGGATATGCTTGTCAGGTTAACTTTTCGCCTGATGGACGATTCGTCATGTCAGGAGATGGTGAGGGCCGGTGCTGGTTCTGGGATTGGAAAAGTTGCAAAGTTTTTAGAACCCTCAGATGCCATGATGGAGTTTGTATTGGTTGTGAATGGCATCCGCTGGAGCAGAGTAAAGTTGCTACCTGTGGTTGGGATGGTTTGATCAAATACTGGTAAAATTCTGATCTCTGGCTCAGCTTAAATTGTGTGTGACCTGAACTATTGATTGGTCTATGTAGATGTATGTCTGCCACATTGGAATTCCCAGCTAAATGTGTTTTTCTTACAACCGCTCTATAATTATTCTGATGTTTGTTTCTTCTCTAATTGGAACAAATATTCATGTGTCAAAATCCAATAAAGATTCCAATCATGGCTTAGTGGGATTAGCCTTTGTTAACTTGTATATGGTGAGCTACTATGTGAGTTGTGCTGGGAGCTTCTTTTCAGCATGGTATGTCATTGGTTTGAATTTGTTGATTTATATTTTCCCACTAGATTACTTATATGATTGTTTTAGTTCTCTACTTTCCTCTTATTCATTTGTTTATGTTGTACTCGGGGAGTATGACTGAACTGACAAAATTTCTATGCTAGGTTGGAGATTGTTTGCTCAGTTTCTGATTGTGCAATTAGAGTTGTGTTAAGGCATAGCCATGCCCAGCTTGGCATGACACACGATGTTATATTCCTTGCAAAGGACATCAGTATCACAAACATGATCAAAGCCTGATACTATTCTGTAGTTACAATGAACTTGAAATTAGCATCATCTTTATTCTCAAATATTATTTCTCAATTTGTAAGATGTCATTCTGTTAAACGTATGGAATTTAGTTTTGAAATTATGAAGTTTATAAGACATGTATAGAACTTCCTAATGCTGGCTTAATTTTAAAAATGACTTTGCATTTACTCCCATTGAGATCCAGGATTACTATGACAAGTTTATGCATTTCACTGTTGCAGTTAGATCTAGAGCTGTGCCATACTAGCAATAGAGCTTTTGGGTGAATTTGCTTAAACTCTTGAATATTTTTGCGTATCTACTTCTACTACTACTATTTTTTTTTTTAAATTTGGTACTTAGGATTGACTTAATGAGCCTTAGTTCTTTACTTGGAAATACGGGTGGATTGAAAAAAATATTTAGGTAACAGGTACTGTAAGTGGGAATTAATTTTGCTTAAGTTATATTTATAGATATTTATTACTGGTGTTCAAATTAATCCTGATGAGTGATGATAGTTCTTTACTTGGAAGTAAGGTTGTTGACTAAAAGAAAGCTTGAGGTATCTATGAGATGATACGGTTTTTAGGATGCTGTAGATGGTGCAACTGAAATCAAGATCTACCTTTCTAAGGATAACACATCATGATATACTCATATGACTAACCAGATAGCCTGCTGTTACACTTAAGAATCCCCAACCTCTAGCTTTTGTTGTGTTTTATTGCATATGTTTTTTTGTATATGTGAACTAATATCTGGCTTGTCTTCCTCAAATGAAGCTGTACACATGTTTACTTTTTCTCATATTTCATTCTTCCCTGCACTGTTCTTTTGGGAAATTCAATTATTATCTTCGACGTTCTTCTTAGCAGCTTGACTTTGTTTTTTATTAGAAATTTAGAATGTTTGTGTCTTGTTAGTGATTCTAAAATTCTGTGATATTTCTGTCTTATTAGTGTTCATTGTGATGCATCTTTAAATCTTCCTTCTCCTTATCTGTGAGCAAATCAAGTTGAAGATTTGTGGTTTTAAAATTATAAGATGTCACTTGATTGAGAAACTATTTGAATACTCTTGAGTAAGTGCAGTTCTCAGTGGCTCAGTCTTCTGGAACTTTTGCCGACTCTTTAGCACATTTATAAATGTATTCTTATCGAACAACTTATCACACGGACACCCTCCAAGCACATGAGTCCTGACTTTGAACTATTTTCAGGGATTAATTTGGTGGCCAATGATTGGATCATGTGTCTATCAGTTTATCTTCATACCCCAAAAGCAGTTGACACTTAAAAAGTCGAAGCAAAGTTACTTCTGGGAGGCTGGATGAATTCGAGAAGAAGGCCAAGGCAGATGCGAGTTCACATGTGTACCAGTCATCAAATTGTCTGTTCGATTAGTAATAAGTGTTTCCTTTCGAACCCCATGTAAAAGAGAGACACTTCTTTAACCTTGATGTATTTTTGAA
Organism: Scutellaria barbata; assembly: GCA_028654395.1. Classification (NCBI taxonomy): domain Eukaryota; kingdom Viridiplantae; phylum Streptophyta; class Magnoliopsida; order Lamiales; family Lamiaceae; genus Scutellaria; species Scutellaria barbata. The sequence goes on from CM053644.1 coordinate 40,721,334, forward strand.
GTTGTTAGAAAACAAGTGTCATGTAAACAAATGCTTCTTGAGGTTTCAACACAGGTGTTTTAGGATCTTCGACACTGTTTCGACAGAGCCACATAGAAGAAGAAAGGCAAAGACAAGATGAGTCCATATGAAGTTGAAAACAAGCAACTTTTACATGTTTATTCATGCTCTTTAGCCTTTGTCTTGTTTTTAGACATCAGTTTTTGCCAAAATATGAGTTCTTCCGTTATGTGCTTTGCTACATGTAGATCTACTTTAATTTTTGTATCATGTTTTTCTATCTTACAATGTTAATTATGAAAAATTATTATTGCATTTTAAAGGTTATTTCTCTATCTTACGATGTTAAAAGTCGAACCCAAACGATAAATGTAGAGCTACTTTAATTTTTATATATATGTTCTCTATTTCTTAAAAACAGTAATTGATTAATGTGTTGGATGAGAGTCTATGCAGTTTTGTAGCATCAAAGCGAAATATCGAAACAATTATGCTACAAAAGCTCATTAATACTTGTTGAGCTATTTTAACCTTTTATTTATTTAGGATGACTTGGAAATGTGTATTTTATAATTTTATTCTCAATTATAGAATATAAGTTCTGTAACTCAAAAAAAGAATGGAATTTATTTATATTTATTTATTATCTGCAAGTATTTGGAAGTAGTGCGGCAATAGAGATGAAGCTCAGCCGCGGGATGCAGCAGCTCGCCACCCGATTCTCCCCCGTCGAATCCATTTGCACCGCCTCCTCTTTCTCACCAATCCGCCATTTGTCCAACAATCTCCCTTCAATCAATTCACCATCACTCACCCACTCTCTCTCTCCCCATCCCTTTCCCAATGCCCCTTCTCTCTCATTCTCAGCTGCTGCCACTCTTCAATCCTCCACTCCTCCCACCCCTTCACTTGATTTCGGTACTTTCTGTTTTTTCACTTGTTTTATAGGGATCTTTTTTATTTTTTGAGGAAAAAAAAATTGTTCTTTTGTGCTCAGGGAGCGAGGTAAATACTGGGATTCCGATGAAGGGCACCAAGGTTCATTTAAAGGGAATGAGCTATCACGAATTTGAGGTATTTTATCTTTTCCTTGCTTTGTCACGATCCTCCTGCTATAACAACCCAAAAGTTTTTTTTTTGTTTTTTTTTGTTTTGTTTTGTGTGTTTCTGTTATATAATTGGTAAGGAATTGTGAATGTTTTGGTAAATTTAGTTACACACTACATTAGTTATGTCCCATTATTTGCTTTAGAATATATATATTCAATCTTAGATAGTGTTAAATTTTTGCCTTTGACGTTGTTAACTTCTACAACAGAAATGGGTTCAATCACATGGTTATAGGCCTGCTCAGGCTTTGATGTTATGGAAACGCCTCTATGGGAATAATATATGGGCTCACAACAATGAAGAATTAGAAGGTCGGTTTTCGGTGCTCTGTTGTGTGTTGTGTGTTCAAAGTTTGATTTCCATAACCCCTATTGAAGGTGAATGAAAATTCGCTATGGCCCAAAGGCTTTCAATTCATAACGAGCTTTCAATTTAGGTTATCAAATACCAGTTTAGTGTTTTTTGTCCAGCAATCTTTTCAGCATGGTCACTGCTTCTTCTATTATCCCTTACCTATCCATTCTCTGAGAATAATAGGTGAAAAGTAAGATATTCCTTTATTTTGTTTGCCATTTTCATCTGTTGACATTGTAATGTTCCATTTTTTTCCCAAAACCAAACAAAGCTACATATTGTCCTAGAATGTTCGAGATGCTTACCACCTCATAACTCTGATGCACTGAAACTTACTCTGTTCATCTGCTACTGCTAGGTTTGAACAAGGATTTCAAGAAGATGTTGGCTGAACATGCTGAATTTAAGGCATTAGAATTGAAGGATATGATCACAGCATCTGATGGAACTAAGAAGGTAAACTCATCTTTGTGCCTGTTGAGCTACTCATTCTTATATGGTTATGCTCTGCATTATGCTGCATATGTAATTACTTTCATGAACTTGACACTTTTGAGATACATCTTATTCATTTGGGAGTTGCAGGAGCCTACAGATATTGTTCACTTTGGAAGATGGACTGGTGATAGAAACTGTTGTGATTCCTTGCCGTAAGGGTCGGACCACTGTATGTGTTTCCAGTCAAGTGGGCTGCGGGATGAATTGCCAGTTTTGCTACACTGGAAGGCAAGATTTTCAGTCTGATTTACTCCCCCCTCCCTTGTTCCCTCTAATCTCTTATTATATCAAGTGCAAGTTGGGATAAACGTATATACCCCTCTGTGAAGATAAACTTGGGACTGGAATATGCTTGTTTAGCTCCACTTACTATTTTGGAGTTAAATAGGCCAAAGGGTGAAGTTTGTTTAAATTGAGTGAGTTAGGTTTGACATGTAAACTTCAAGTGCTTACTGAAGTGCGCATATGTTGAGTTGTTTAGTGGTCGAGAAACCACAGCACAAGTTTCCAAATTCCAATGGAAGATGGCTATTTAGATTATATATTATTAGGTGAAATCATAATGGTGGTTTATGTTGATTAATTTTGCAGAATGGGGTTGAAAAGAAATTTATCTGCTGCTGAAATAGTGGAGCAGGCTGTTTTTGCAAGGCGATTGGTTTCTCATGATGTTGGTTCCATAACAAATGTTGTATTCATGGTTAGTATTGATTCTTGATCATTTCTTGTGATGCTGGTACTACTTAAGTGACTAGTTATACTTGATGCATGTACTGATGGGTTCCACTGATTAACGTTTCAAGTTTGATCGTTTTCATTGACCTGAATGCATGAGAAAGTTTGAATGACGTAGATGTATGTCCTCTAACTTATTATCTGATGTCAAACTTTCAGAATTTTATGGCAAGTTACTAAATGCAGTTCTCCTTTTTATAGGGGATGGGTGAACCACTTCATAACATTGAGAATGTTCTAAAAGCTGCTGACATATTGGTAGACGAGCAAGGTCTTTATTTCAGTCCTCGGAAGGTTACAATTTCAACTAGTGGCCTTGTTCCTCAAATGAAGCGTTTCCTTAAAGAATCCAACTGTGCATTAGCTGTCAGTTTAAATGCTACAACAGATGAGGTACCATCACTAGCCTCTTTCTTATTTCTATGTACTGTAAATAAGTAGTTAATAAAATTTGGGTTTGGTTATTTGTAACGGATTGTCAAAAAATATGCAGGTCAGGAATTGGGTCATGCCAATCAACCGCAAATATAACTTGGGGTTGCTTCTTGGTACACTTCGGGAGGAACTCAGTTTAAAACACAACCACACGGTCTTATTTGAATATGTAATGCTTGCTGGAGTTAATGACAGGTCAGATATCCTTTTCATACTGTTTCTTTATGTGTTTGTCAGTTAAATTAAGCGTGATGTGGTGAGGAACCCATTAGCAGACTTTCTGTACTAAGTTGTGTAAGCTGCAGAGTATCTGCTTCATGTTATTTGGAAATGTGTGTTGAAGGGGAGGGACAAAAGAGGCACATTTAAATTGCTCTGGGAAACGATTTTCAGTGATTAATCTTCTTTCATTTCAGCGTGTGAGACATTAATAACTAGTATTTTGATTTTTCTGACAATGGCAAAATAGTATTTTCATTTCCATACAAGGGAAAATTTCAATAACCATCCCCCAACTATACCTTTTTCCATGACTTATAAAAGGCTGTACATTCATTTAATTGAGCAAAAGAAAAGGTTCTTCTTTGGATAGATAGGACTTTTCTTGGGATTGAGGGAGTATTCATGGTCTCCGTCTTTTTTTTTGCAGTATTGAAGATGCTAAGCGGTTAATCGATCTTGTGCGAGGCATTCCTTGCAAGATCAATCTCATTTCTTTCAACCCTCATTGTGGGTCCCAGTTCAAGCCAACCAAAGAGGAGAAGATGATTGAGTTTCGCAATATCCTTGCTGAAGCAGGGTGCATCGTTTTTCTACGATGGAGCAGAGGTGATGACCAGATGGCTGCCTGCGGTCAGCTTGGCAAGCTTGGTGAAATCCAGGCCCCCTTGCTCAAAGTCCCACCTAAATTTCGAGTTGCAGTCGAGGCTTCAGTTTGAACACCATGCTTCAAGCTCTTTTCCCTCCCATTGTGGTTTCAAATGCTGGAATGGTTATGGCGGTGATTGGAATGAATCAGTTCATCAGCTTCACCATAAGATTAGATGCACTTTAATCTATGAACATAGTTCATAGATTTGTATGGTTTTTGTTCGTCATAACTGCAATTTTTTGTCAAGGATATAAGTACATTTCTTGATAATGCTAGGATTGTTAGTGGGAGTGTTTTGCAACGACTTGAAAAAATGATTTTCTATATTTGGCTTAATGTTAAGGTTTTTCGGAGTCTTTTAACTCAAAAATTCATATGAAACGGTTTCATGGATGGTTATCGTGAGATAGAGTTTTATTATCTACAAACAAAACTTATTTTCATAATTTATTAAATGAATTGTGATCCATCTTATATATCTAGATCTATAAGGGTATGTTTGTTTTAGGCTTACCCCCACCGAATTTGAGATTTTAAAATCCCAAATCCGTGTTTGTTTAGAAGATTTTGTTAAGAATTATCAAATCCATCAAAAACCTATTCTATTTAAAAAAAACACTATAATTAACCTTATACTTAAAATCTATTACATATCAACTAACAATATAATATTACACACCCCTATTTTTTCCAGCATTGATTTGATATCTACAATATAATATTACACATCCCTATTTTTTTCAACATTGATTTGACATCTACAGTAATAATCCTACATATAAAATTTCAAAACAAACACAAATTTTAACTATTCACATTTATTATCAAGTCTCAGAATTTCAAAATCCGAATTTCTCTCATCCTACATAATCCTTAAACAAACATACCCCAAGAGTCTCACATAAAAACATACTTCCAAATCAGTGACTACCGACTTTTAACTATTATTAAGTCATTATATATATATATATATATATATATATATATATATTCTCTCTATAAAATCACTTTCTCAAAAGCATAATTGTTTGCAACACTCCCTGAAACTCAAAATTTCAGTAAAGGATTTCTACAGTGTTTTTTTTTTCCTTTTTCTGATTGGATTTCATTCAAATCAATCAATCAATAAAAATAATGTTACTTTAAATCCTCTGATAGATTTAAAATTAATTAGAAAATGAATGTATTCCAACATGTTGTAATTAATGTGTTTTGCATATTTTATCTAATTTTTATAGCTTTGTAGTTAATTGGGTTAGTTGAGATGCAATATTTATGTTTAGGCAAGCTCTTTAGAGTTTCCAAATTTTCGTGTTTTATGTAATACGATATTACATTTATAATTGAGTTATGTGTAACTGTTGTATGAATTCATATAATGTGAGTCGGATCGGGTCTGGTCCGATCTGAATTCATTTTTTTTTGTTTCTCTGATTTTTATATTATTTTAATCGTATATTTATATTATGTTAATTATACTTTTATATAATATTTTAATTTAAAAAATAAATCATAATTTTGACAAAGAATCCTAATTTCAACATAAAAAACCCTAATTTGTACATATATACATTTATGTGATATTACGCATATCTTTAAGTAATATTAATAATTGGTTTTGCTCAAATGTCCATCGTGGGCAACTCTTAATATATCCACCGATCACGTGTAATCATCTCATCCCCTCGTTATATGAAAAGTAAAATTAATAAATGCTCTAAATTTTTAACACATTAACCGTGGATACATATTAATGTGCTCATGATGGGTAGGTCAGTCCTAGTCATACATTTATATAATATATAAAAATAAACTTAACATAATTAAAAAAGTATGAGTAAGATAACATAAACTATAAGGGCATGTTTGGTTCATGTGTTGAGTTAGTTAGGTTAGTTGGATTGTGGTGGGTTTGCACTATTTTGGTTAAATTTGGTTAATTTTTTGATATGTTCGATTTGAATGTTTAATGATAGGTTTCACTTAATTTTGTGTTTGGTTTGAATGATGTGGTATCTATAGAGTTGGGTTTATGTATTAAATTCATTATACTCAAATAAACCAACCACTTTTGATGGATTTATTCAACTCAAATGAACCCACCACAAGATCATAAATGTTATTTTTAACCTGAACCCGAAAAAAATATGAATTTTTCAACCTTTATAACAAACACGGGTTTATCTAGGTTAATTAACCCCAACCAACTCAAACCTCCAAACCAAACATGCCCTAAAATTATGCTTAATATTACATAAATATATGTATAATATAACATAAAAGTCTTAAATGTATGACGAACATAACATAAAGGTATGCTTAACATAATATAAACGTATGTTTAACATAACATAAAGATATATCACATGAAGCGAAATTGAATGAGTTTGAGCGCACCCACCAAACGTGTGGGGTGTTTGCACGCGTGGAGCGAGGAATAGATCGGGTCAGATTAGATGCACGGATCTAGTTACACAAAAAAAATTGTGTCTATAATTTTATATAATCCTAATCATATTTTAAAAGAAAACAAATATTTTAGAATTTATATTTTTTTACTCTACATATCAATATCTTTGCATTTACTTATACACAAAAACTTGTATATAACTGGTGCACGAATTCTAAATCCTAAATCCGTACAAATGATCCGACCCGGCCTACGCGCCGCTTGACGTGTCCTCCACGTGTTCACACACGCCTGAGTGGTGCGCTTAAACCCATCAAAATTAGTTTGAGGTGTTATACATTTATGTAATGTTAAACATATTTTTATATTATATTAAATATATCTTTATATTATATTAGTTATACATTTAGAGCATTTTTATTATGTTAAACATACATTTAGATTATATTAAGTATGTTTTTATATTATGTTAGTTATACTTTTAGGGTCTTTATAATATATTAAACATACATTTATGTTATATTAAACATATTTTTATATTATGTTAAGTATACTTTTAAGGTTTTTATCTTATATTAAGCATATTTTTAGGGTTTTTTTAGTTATATTAGTCATATATTTATATTATGTTAAACATACATTTATATTAGTTGTACTTTATATATTATATAAAAATATGATTAATATTACTTAAATATATACGTAATATCACATAAAGGTATGTATATATATAAATTAGGATTTCGCCGAAATTAAAGTTTATTTTTTACATTAAAGTGTTACATAAAAATATGCTTAACATAACATAAAAATATAACTAAAACAACATAAAAGTTATGACAAAAAATTTTTTTTTGCACGGATTCAAATCGAATTCGGGCCAACCCAACCCGTATTGTATGAATCTTAAATTTATATAGATTCATACAACAGTTGCACACAAATACAACTCTTACTTATATTCTTCATACCAATTTATTCACTTCCTAAAATGAATATACCTATAGACTATAGTCACTGCACCTCAAAGAATGTAGATCAGTTATTTTATAAATTTTCTCAATTTATGTACAAAATTTTAAAACGATATTAATTTTGAAATGAATAAAATATTATCAATCTATTTTTTTCTACACAAAAAAAATGTGATTTGATACAAGAGATACAGGATTTGTAATTACAGATTTCAAATCAGGGGCTATTTTCCATTAAAATCGGATGTTTTAATTAAGGGGAGTTTTTATTTTTTGGAAACAAATTAAGGAGAGTTAATGAGTCAAATTAGTAAAAATGGAGGGTTGAAGTGTAATTGAGGCCAACGTCCAGGAGTAGACGAGAAGACAGCAATTTTGGCGGCATCACTAGACTAGACACATCCTTCACCACCACCACCACCACCACCACAGCACCACTCCAAATTCTGCATATATTCCGTTATAAATATAAATACTCCTCCCCTCTCTCTACTTTCTCTCTCAACTTCATATTTCTCTCTCTAGAATTTCCACAACTCTTTTCTATTCGCCGTTGAATTTTTTGAACTTTTCAGGAAGAAGAAAAAGCATGGGAGATAGATACCTCGAGGACGAAATCTGGCGCAGCAACTCTGTTTCATCGTCGGGTGACGATAGAAGATTCTACAAGCACATACACGATAATGTCCATGGCAACATTTATCTCGATCCTGTATTTCCTTTATACTTTTCTCATACGTCTAAATATTCGTTTGTAATTAGTTCCTAAAATTTATTTCTCTCCTGCATGTTAAGATTTTGAAGAGAGAAACTGAGAACATATTTGTTGTTTGGAACTCTCGATATTCAGTTCATGCGCTACTGTTTATTGGATTTTGTTTTATTTTTGCTATTTTATCCTAGATTGGTGTGCGTCACCATATCGCACGTGTAGGAAGTTGATTCGTGAAACTGGAGCTTTTCGGAGCAGAGATGATATGGTTTTTCCGGTTTTCATTGATGATTGCATTTTTTCCCCTCGGATGATACATTCTTATATATGCTATCTGTATATTACTTTATTTTTATCTCAACATCATGGTACACAATAGTATTCTTCTTAAATATGAAACTCAATCTTACATCTTGGTGTAGATTTGTAGTTCAGTAGCTGAGATTACAGAAAATTTGTCATTTGATAGTTTGATAAATTTTTGTTTAAGATTTGAAAGCCACGTTGTCTGTTGTGATTTTTCCTGGTTCTCATACCGCTTGCATAGTTTAACACTCTTCTATTATGCACGTGTGTTATTTCAATGTATAAGCACATATATTTATTTGTTGTAAACCTAACATTTCTGCTTTATTTATGTAAATGCATGAGGACGTTTGAAAAATACTGGATGAAAGAAAATTTATAAAGAATGAAGCTAAGGATAGAGTAGTTTTTTGCTTATTTGTGCTATTATTAGTTTCATTTAGTAGAGAGTATTTAGGTTCTTACATTTTTCCCCCTTTGACATTATCTTATTTAGTGTTGCTCTAATTAGTTCATTCTGTTTTAAGGTTCGACAATCAGAAGAGACAGTAATAGGTGGCTTAATATCTTACTCGTTTTTTGGTCGATGTGGATACTCATGTTTTTTCATTTGGATTGCAGCTCGCTTTGAAGTTTGTCGACACAGAACAGTTTCAGAGGTTAGTCAACTATTCACTTCTGCTTTAATCTGAATGTAATTCTAGACTAAATGCCTCGAATATGTTGCAGACTTCGTGATTTGAAGCAGCTAGGTGAGTTTTGTAAACGTCTACAGTGAATTTGTTATTCAGGTATGAATTTGTGAATTTTGAATCTAGGATCTAATCGTGAAACTAGATAGCGTTAAGTTTTGCTAGCCAATTATAGTGAGGTTATCATTCATCTAGCTGGAAATACTTTTTATCTGAATCTTGAATATTCTTTGCTATTTGAATGATCTGAATCTGATTCTGGATTCTAAATCTTTAAGGTTCAATTTAATCATTTTATTCAGCTGTGTTGACTTTTATCAATTCTGATTAGCTGTTTTTTAAATGATACTGTTGTCTCTCATTATTCTCAAAAAAATATTTCGGCCATTGATTCAACTCCAAACACTTGTCATGCATTTACAAGACATGTTTCATGATGTCCATATCAATTCATTAAACAAAAACCTGTCTCTCATGATAAAAAGTTAGCTGATAAGACTGAGACCCCAGTATCAGGTCAGTTTGTAGAAGTCCTTGTAGTTTCATCTTCTTTGAATTTATATTATCCAATGCTTTCTACTTGACGCTTGTTTGACTCATGCTCAACTTGAATGTGTGCATTTAGGTCTATCATACATGGTCTACCCTGGGGCTGTACATTCTCGGTTTGAGCATTCACTTGGTGTGTATTGGCTGGCCAGTGAAGCTATTAACAGACTGAAAATATGTCAAGTAATGTCATATGGCTGGTCACCATGGTTATGAATCATATAACTGAGAATAAGGTCTCATTAATGCTATCTTTGTAGGGCTCAGAGCTTGATATTGATCGTTTTGACACACAAACTGTAAAAATAGCTGGTAAATCAATTTACTGATTTTCTGTCTCTTTATTTGCTGTCATGACTTGTCATCCACCTTTTTGTCTGTTTATTGTTGTAGGTCTACTGCATGATCTGGGTCATGGGCCATTCAGTCACATGTTTGAGCGTGAATTCATTCCACGGGTTCTCAATGGCCTGAAATGGTTATTCCTTTTATCTTTTTCCCCTCTTAAATGCATTGTGTCAATCTGTATAATCCCAAATGTTTTGACTTCAATTGGTCAAAGCTAGTCCTTTTGTCGTTGTGCATGGTTTTGGAACTCTCTGCTTTGGCATATTAATGAGAATTTCAGGAGATTATCTCTGAGAACCTTATACCTGTAATTTTTGTTATTTCTTTTTCCATTGGTTGAAATTTATAAATGCATGATCTAATGATACCTGGTGTGGAGATATTTAATTATGAAGCTTAACTCATTGAGTTCTGGATATAGAAACATTTAAGTCACTTTACGTAAATTGTGATATATTCTTTCTGTGAGTTTTTCTTCATCTGACTTTAAAAATCTTTTCTGCTGGTCTTGTTTAGAGTACTTGATATTCTTATTGATAATAAGCATTCATATATTTTAATTGGAAATGTGTTCTATTATCTTTAATGACCTTTGTTGGAAGCTATTTTTCTATGTGCATATTTGAAGCAATATAGTATCAAATTGCTTGGGTGGGTGTGTCTCTTTGAAATACTAATTAAATTAAATACTGAATGATGGTTGCAGGTCTCATGAAGAAATGTCTCTGAAGATGATAGATTATATTGTAGATGAGCATAACATTGATATTGCTTCTGAAAATCTTAAGAAAGTGAAGGTTTGATTGCTGAACGTCCGCCTTTATAATATTCTATGTTAGTTCTTTAGTAGGTGGATCCCTGATCTTACAAGATTCACAGCATGAGACTTCCGGTGCAAGCAGGGGTTTCTGTTGGAACCACGATCCTATTGAGATCCTTTATTACTAATTTCATCAATGATTTTGAATTTTGAACATTCATCTTTTCAGGCTTTTGTCTTCAGATAATATAACAGTTTGTTGATGACAAGTCACAAGTGGATGTTAACCTCGCAATTCTGTAACATGTATCATGTAATTTTCCACTCTCTATCTACCATTTATAAGTTTTCTTCTCTGTTTATTGTCAGGAAATGATAATTGCCTCTGAGAATGAAACATCAAAAGTAAGTGGTGCAGTGAAAAGGTCTAGTGGTAATTTATATCGTGGATGTAAGTCAATTATTCATTTTACTGTATATTATTACAATTACATTTTGGCATTTTATTGTTTAGAGCTCCAAAGAAAAGCTTTTCTTGTATGACATTGTGGCCAATGGACGCAATGGAATTGATGTTGACAAGTAAATTTTCTATCTCAGTTTACTTCATTTGTGATTGCTGAAGCATTGGTATAATAAACTGTTATTTTAGAAGTAGCCAGAAATAAATTACTGTTTCTCTGCAGATTTGATTACATTGTCCGTGACTCCAGGGCATGTGGTCTAGGCTGCAATTTTCAGTTTCAGAGGTATGCTTTGAGAATATTTAGAAGCTTATGAAATAAGTGACAAACATAATTTTGTTTCATCAAAGCTCTCCTCTTGGTTCTCATTGTTTCCCAATTATTAATATTACCAATATTTACTGTATCACTTGCAGAATCTTGGAGAATATGAGAGTGATAGATGATGAGATATGCTATCGTGCCAAGGAGTGTCAGTATTTATAGTTATACCGGCTTTTTCTTGTAACAACTGCCTATACAATATTCATCTTATTCTAAGCACATATAATTTATCAGATCTTACCATCCACAAGTTATTTGCTGCTCGAGCAGATTTGTATCGCACAGTTTATATGCATGCAAAAGTAAAGGTACCTGATACATATATTTTGTGTCCCAGCACATTTTATTACATGACTTCATTTGAAGCAGATAATCTAATGATGAGTCTTTTCAGGCAATAGAAATCATGTTTGTTGATGCCATGACAAAAGCTAATGATGTTCTTCGATTTTCTTCCTACATTGATGAACCTGCTCAATACTGGAAGGTTACTTGGAGAATTAATTATTTAATTGCAAATATCAATTTGTAGTCCAGACTCTTACCAATGAACTATATCATCGCAGTTAGATGACACTATATTCAAAACAATTGAAACTTCTTCCAGCCAAGATCTGAAGGAATCCAGAGATCTGATCCTCCGCATCCGGAGAAGGGATCTTTACCAGGTACTTTAATACACTTCAAAAGAACACAGTATTCTTATTCTTTACATATTAAATTCTATGTTCTTGCATTCACTAACTTTACTTGATTATGCAATTTTCTTGAAATAGTTTCATAAATCATTGTTTCTCAAAATGATTTTACAGTTTTGCAATGAGTTTGCTGTTCCAAAGGACACTCTGGATTACTTCAAAAATGTCACTCCTCAAGATATAATTTGTTCACAGGTCTGCCCAAATTCATTCAATTAGTGTTCACTTCAGATAATAGATATGTAGAGATCCTGAGGCTTTAAACTCTGATGCAGAATTCTAGTCATCCTACACTACATGAGGAAGATATTGTGGTGAGCAACGTGAAAATTGATCTGACTCGTGGAAGGAATAATCCACTTGAGAGGTACTTTAGCTGCTGATAATAGTCTAATTATTTATATGAATTTTCATAGAAATGATAGTTTTCATGATTCGGTTCTGAAACTACTGCCTTTTCTGTGTCCATTTGCTCTTTCTACTACAGCATTTGCTTTTTCAAGGTAAAGTTCTTTAGAGCTAAGAATTTCATTTCACTTGAATTTTGTCATATACTATAAAACCTTCCTGAAGTTTCACTGTAATTTGTTTCTATGACAAAAGGGAGTTTATTTGTTTGCATATTGGCTCTCTCAGGATTATTTTAGCAGTGAGAAATTCACTATTAAAGATGACCTGGTCAGCCACTTGCTTCCTACATCCTACCAAGACATGATTGTGAGAGTTTACTCCAAGAAGCCTCACCTGGTCAGAAATTGTACAGTTTTCTTATACTGGAATCATGGTAGTCAATACTTTAAACTTTAATTATTTGAAGTTTTCCTGAATTAATATACAGGTGGAAGCAGTGTCTGAAGCCTTCGAAAATTTCCAGCTGAAGACATATGGGATGAAAACTCAAGTCCATGAAACTCCTGAGAAGAAAAGGAGGAAGCAATTAAGGTACAACTCCACGACCACTGGTGTTTAGCTTGCTTCCCAGTTGCCACGATCTCTCTCAACTGAAATTTGCGTATAGTAGCCAAATTACATACATTTGGATATTGACCAAAAACAAGATTACACAAATCTTACCGTTCCACAAAACTTTTGTTTTGTCTCTTGCTATGTATCTTTGTAGAGTGGCCTCTGGTGATATATGTAGTTTTCCTATAATGAAGTAAATGTTAGTTCTCATATTTCAGAAAGTTGCTACATTTATAAAGACATTGACTAATCAATAATATTTTGAACAAGAAAGAACTTAATACGAGCAATGCTAATGCTTGTCCATGCAGTCTTTGTTTTAGTTATTGATTATACCATCCCATGGCTTCTCTATATTGAATTTGTCTTGTCCTTGTTGAGTCTCGGTTAAGAAATTGTTGTTTGCATTCCTAAAGACCCAAACTAATCCATAGTATTCTCACTTTTTTTTTTTAACTTTGGACAGTAACTTTTTCTGTTATGATATCAGATTTTCACATTCCTTGCTAGTTCCAAGTTTTCAGCTTAGAGGGATTCTTCCAAGGGCATTCCTTAATTGCTAGTTTGTTTAATTTCTACTTCATTAGTTCTCTCCCCAATCATTTTACTCTGCATTTGCATTAAAATGTTTGGAGATGAGTTTGAAATCAACGGCAAATTAAAATTCGTCACTCCCACTGTGATCTCTGAATACTAATTTTGGAGTGATTTGAATCCACTCAAATGCGAGTGGAATTAAAACTTAGTTCATTTTCAATTCCATCAAATCACAACACTACCTTAGTGTTTTTTGTTTTTTCATGAGCTTTGGAGGTAATAAAGAATTAAAGGGAAGCAATAATCCAAAGAAACAGCGAGCAGAGGAAAAAATATGATAATAAAATGTGATCAGACGCGGAAACTAGAAGATTACTTTGTTATCTAATTAAATTTCATGTACAGAAAGAAAGCCTTGGAAGGATTACACAACTACTGATGAACATTTTAATGAAGCAGATGTCAAAATTGATGATCGTCGATCTTTACAGTTGACCACCTTCGACATACACAAAATCCACTTCCCACTATAAGATGAATCTAAATTGCACCTCACAGTTTTACTTCCAAAAGTTCTGGGGTCTGAAAGAATCTCCATCCTGTACAGAAAGTCGTTTCAGAATCAATAACACACCTTTCACTGTGGCATTCAAAAAGAAGAGCACCAGTTCCACAGGGTTGTGAATTAGCCGTTCCAAAGAGATGGCTGAACCAATTTACGACAATATTTCACTAACAGTTCCAAGACACGGACACAGGTTATGCGTCCAATTTGGATGTGCCTTTATTTGCATTCTTAAATTCTTTATTTAGTAAATTGCGAATTTTTCTTCTCAAACTGGAAGCCTCCTCTGGTCTGAACCATTGTCTTCCAAACTGATAGCCAAAGGAACAAAAAAAATTAAGAACAATACCCAAAGTAAAAACTGTAAGAAAGAAAATGATGAACGAGAAAAAGGTGAAAACTAAATAGAATAATAGGGATGGAGATAATATGAAAGTGCTCTAGCAATACAGTGAAATGGAAAGAAGTACCATTTCCAAGTCCTCCTTCCTCAGCCTTTGAGGGGCCTCATCAATGAAACGTTCCATAAAGAAAAGCACAAATATTCCACAATCGTATTCGTTTTTTTGTTGAGGCACCTGTTCCATAAAAAGCACAAGGCCAGAAAAATGAGTCAGTAGCCTTAGTTTGAAGTAGAAAGGTGCAGGAACAGAGAGCAAGTAAATGACTAGCATGGTCCCTTCCCAATGCGAAATTTTAACCATCAGAATATTTCAGTGAAATATGAAAACGATTTACTTGCCATTTTCACAACAATTATGACTTAGACTGCAAAGAAAACCAACTCATAAGTAAGTTATCCTATGGTTAATTAAGCATAACTATGTATAGATGAGGTCAAGAACCATACATTTGATACATAGTGACATAAAATGAAACTTATATGAGACATTTCAGCCTGTGGTAAGGGGAATATCAAAAATGTTTTACCACAGAGAAACTGATCACTACAGTATTTGTAAGCACTAGGCTCTCACACCTTCAATGAACCATTCACCTTAAAATCAACTCAATTCATTTTTTGGTTGATAAAGCAGAGGATGAAGATATGGTTATCTGTAACCAAATGGGAGCTTCGAGTAAAAGGAACTTCAGGAGCCATAAAAATGTCTGAAATACTTGGGTGCTATGTACCCAAAATCCCAAAGGGTTAAGATATCCTGATATGTTTGATTACATAAGAAGAGAGATTTCAGTCCCTTTTCTCATAGAACCAGGAGGGATCCATGAAAAGATCAAACAGCCGAGCACTAAGAAAATATCCTATTTCATGCCTTCTTGGAAAGAAAACAAATCGTACATCATCACCAGCAATTGAATGCAGAAATAGAAATAAACCACAGAAATAGAGATCCTTCAGAGCAGATATATGAAGTAAAACAATGATGTACCTCAATTACTCTCTCAACAATATTTCGAGACAGCTTGCCCCAGATATTGTCTGCGATGGGAAGTTCAGGGAGCACTTCTTCTTGTCTTAGATACTTCCACTCTTCTATAAGAAAGCTGCAGATGAAATTTGTCCCAACCATAAAGTCATGGAGAAGGAAACAGTCATTTGAAATTAAGTATAAACAAAATTTGCAAAAGCAAACAACTGAATGATATAATTTTCATGACTACGGTAAAATATCAAGCAACAAACAACCTGCCGACTAAAAACAAGATCAGAGTGATGTCAATAATAACAAATTTGCACATATGTGTGTTGGTAGATAATCCCGTCATTTGAGAAATGACAAACGATTATTCTGTATTATGAAGAAGGTAGGTTAGTGGTCCTTTTGAACAAAATTGCTTAATATGGAAACTTGGAAAGGGGTTTGGCTTCTGTCAGTTAATGGTGAAAATGTGTTTTTAAGACAATCTGTGGAAACAAGTATGAATAGAAAATTGAGATAGTTAAATGGGTCAAAAAAACTGGCATGAAATGATAGACAGTTAAGCCACTTGAGCTCTAAATACAGATAGATTTGTGTGGTTGATGGGTCATAGGGAAAAACAAGCAAGGAAGTCAGGATGTAAAAATTGATTACTCTTCGCCCAAAACTCAAGTCTCATTCAGGGATGAGACTAAAGCAGGCAATGCAAATGTGGATACTAAGGAATCAGGTGCAACTATGTTACCATTTCAGGTGATGAATTTTTGGGTCCAAGTAAGTTGTTTCAATGCTATTCAAACTTACATCCAACGATTTGAGGACTAAACCATTCACTGTTTCATGATTTTTACTCCTTATTCTTGTAAAAAACTCCCATCAAATCTATCAGAATCTAAGACTATTGACTAACCATGTTTAGCAAATCCTCGTGTAATTGAACAAAATTTGTATGAATGCATAAATTCTTAGAAATGGAAAATTTAGAGGAAAATCTTAGAAAAAATGCATTTTCCATATTCATCCCAAAAATGTCCTTATCAGTTATCATGCAGACTACATTCAATCACATGACTTGCAAGCATGTGCACTAAATTGACCTCGCCTACCACTTCACATGTACGATCTACTCTAAAGACAAAGTTCTTAAAATAGATATAAAAGAAATGGACTTAAACAATCCAACAGATAGAGTGTGATAGTAAGTTGCCTAACAACATAAACAAGAACCGAATTTGACTGACCTTTTCACATTACTGAAAATTGACTTACTGAAGTGCATTCCAAGAGAATCTAAATGAAGTATAACTGGTCCTGATTCATCTTCTTTATTTGGTATGCATATAATAACCAAGCTCCAGTGAAGACTGCCAGAAAACAGATAATGCAAAATAACGTCACTGTGGTAGCCCAAATAATATAATATAAGGTGTTGAGATTAGAAAGAAAAGATAACACTAAACACTAGACATTACATCCACACTTGCACAGAATGTGAAAGTACAATGCACCAGAATGCTGATATTTGAAGGGCAATAAATGAAGTATAATGTTTATAAGAAAGATCAGAAGTTCCCGGAGTTGTATCAAATTATCACTATCAATCCACGTGTTATCAAGATGATCGCCATCATGGTAAAAAGTTTTTGGCACAAAAGAAAAGGATCAGCACATAAAGGTCCAATCTTATATATAAAAATTAGTATTTTTATTTTTTTTCAGATGTCACGCTGCAATAGAGAACAGTGCAAATGTCAAGCATCCACAGTGAAAACACAGTGAAACTTGGATTTTCACTTTCAAGGGTTGGCTGTAAAGAGCATCATCACAATAGATCTTACAACTTACTTTTCATGAATGGGTAGAAAGATGTATGCTTTCTGAAATATATTGACACCTTTCCACCACCTTCTGAACTTTAAATATGATTCTTTATCAGCCTGCATCAAGTTGGAGCCTCTCTCATCTGATCCTTTCTACTCGTTCAAGCAAGAGACAAAAATATCAGTGAAACACCCAAGTGATATTAGCTTTCATATAAGCAATGACTCCAATCTTTCAAATGATGTTACTTCAGAGAATGTACTGCTTACAATTTTCATTAATTATGATATCAAGTACCCTATTAATGCATGCAGAAGTCTGTTGAAAATTAAACAACATAACTAAGACCAAGAATAATAACTAATAACAAACTAACCTTTCGTCCCACAGTGAGATCAACCATATGAATTATATATTGCCATCATGTTCAGTTGAAACACAATGTCATTTATATTTCAGTATAACAAGTGTTTTGTAATAGTTTAATTTTCAAGACCTTTTTGCTCTTCCTCTCCCCCTTTTATTTGACTTAAAGCTAATCTACTTCCTACGAAGTAGGAGAAACAAAAAGAAGGCCAGCTTCCATGATGGCATGGATTGATCTGTCAAAAAGTACTACTGATACTAATAACACTTTTGAATGTAGAGATCTTCCAGTCAAGTACAGTAAACATTCTACAAAAACATAGCAGTCAAGCAACTTTCAAGATTTTCCACCATTGCTTTATAGATGCAGACAAGAACAACACATCCTCATAAATGACATTTCTCCAAGGCAGTCATAAATGACATTTCCCTAGATGACTAACTTTAATATGGTACAGAGGTCTTTCTGATGACAATAAAATCTAATGTTAACTCATAGAAGACAAGAATGTAGCAAATTCTCCTCATCAAAAGATGGCTACCATGATATCCATGATATCATAGAAGATTCCATGGCCAGAACTAGAATCAATTGTTTGTTCAAAGAGGTGGATTACTTCAAGAGTTTCAGAAGATACCTTGGTAAGGACATCTTCTTTCAACTTGTTATAGAAGTATGTATTAAAAAAATGATAATCACATCCGCTTTTGGCCCTTGGAGATTTTGGCTTCTGCAGATACCTAACCAAAGTAGAACACTTTAGTGAATTATCTTAAATATGCATTTATAGCAGATGACTCCCCTAACTTGAAGTCCAAGTGATAAACTATTGCCAGACAAATGCAGTACCCTTAATGAAGATTTTAAGGGATGATAGGACTATAAAAAATAAAAATAAAATAAAAAATTTGGAAAGGAAATTGAACATGAATCTGCTTCCCACAAGATCAGCACTTGTTGGTGCAGACATTGCTCTGGTTTGGAGTGAATGCATTCTCTATTAAGTTGTCATTCTGTTTAAAAAGTAATATTAATAACGAGACAAGAAAAGAAAAGACATTCTGTGAGGGAATGAAAGTCAACAGATTTAGTAATAACATGGCTGTGCACACCAGCCAAACAAAACATCGAAACAGACAACTGAGAACTATGAGTAAGTTATAAGTTTTTGTTAGCACAAGGACAAAACACAAATTACTAAACAAAACACAAATTACTAAGTTGCTCAACAGCACATATGATATAACTGTATGGTGCCAATTAAGTTTACATATTGTACACACTGACAATAAATGCAAACAATATGTAAATCAAGCTGAACCAGAAACAGGAAAAGGTAAAGATGCAGAAGTCTTTCTGTGAGACTGTAAAATGATTTTTCACTAAACTAGTAAACTATACAAGAACAATAGTTATTATCATTGTTGTAACGGTATGATAATGAAAATAATGTTGTTGAGAGGAATAAACAACCTTTCAGTAACTTACCGAATGTAAAAGTTCATGATGGATGATGACAAATAAGACTCAGGTGCCAGACACTCCATGTCCGAGTAACAAATTTCAATAGCTTCAGGATCCTCTCTATTTTCATAAACTATCAGTAATTTAGAATGTGCAATGAGGAATTTGATAAAGTAGTTAAGGGACTAACTCCATTACACATGTTGCAGTGAAATAGTACCTCGATGGATAGTATATCCGGTTCTCTTTACTGTCAGAACAAATAAAGACAAAGGGATTAGTATGTTTTGATCCCAACGACACAAACATGTCGCTGACCTTTTCACCAAATAAGTTGTGAACTCCTAAAGAGTTGGAGAATCTATAGAATACCTTAGACCCACTTGGTCATCAGCAATTATTACATCAACCTCAAGATCCTCCTCATCAACTAGAACAACAGTTTTCCGCTGAAAAGTTGACGTCAGATTGTTGAATTTGTAGTGTTGATATATAATTAAAGCTGAAGAACATCATATATAATGTTGCGCCTTTCTAAACAACAATATGTGCATAAAGTAGGAATTAACAAACAGGAGGATCTCAAGAATGAGGTAGACATACAAATTATGTGTGAAATCAAGAAATATGAGTAGTTGATGAACAAACAAAAAGAAAAGGTCCAAAAGAAACTACTTCCTCCATTTCAATTTATCTATTGTTTAAGGTTGTTTCATACAGATTAAGGAAGCATTTAATATCATGATTATGTATATAAAATGCCCACATACCGCCTTTTGGAGTACTAAGAGATGGGGTATCCAACAAAAGTCATGAGTATTTCAATAAATGAAAATGTAGTACATAAAAACATGGCAAGGGCAAATTTGGGAGAAAAAAAAAATTTCTACTTGATAATCAAAAAGTGACGACTATTTTGAAATGGATGGAGTAATGATCATTAGCTTTAGAGTTGGTTGGATAGGACTATGGAGATACTCATCAAAGGCACGACATGTTTTCCCTAAAACTTAGTAAATAAAATAAAATAAAATCTCCTTTATCATAGGATGAGTTGAGATGGCCAACTAAATTCAGGCATTCTAAATTTGCATTCTCAAGTTCCTTCCTGTCTCTTTATATGATTTTGTTTCCATTACACAGTTTTATAACTGATAACAAGTTCTACCTTGGAAAATATCGTCTCAATATGATCACATCAAATTTCAATAATAAAGTGGAAGGTGTGTCCAACAAAAGCTTGCTATATGAAAGTATAGTTAGTAGATCCTGTATAAGTAATGGACAGTTGGCGAAAAGAGGGATATTGAAACTTTAACCAAGAACAAAGAGAACTTACAGTGTTCCTTCTCGTGTTGAAAGGATGTTGATAATTGGGAGCTCTTTCCCTAACAACGAAATAACATAGGTAAAGAATTTGCACCATCACATACAATATGTTGTCTTTCCCATTAATACATGCTATCCTCTAAGAATCAAGTGGAAAGAGATTTTTTTCAGATAGCAATGTAATTCAATATCCAATTTTAAGTTCAGAAACACAGTACAATGGGATCAGTCATTCATACTTTTTTGCAGAACAACCAGATGCATCTTTGTCAGACTGATGAGGCGAGGGATTAGAAGAGTGGTTTCTCCGTTGCTCACCATTTGATTGATGGGGGCTATCAATGTTCACTGAAAGATGACCTGGAGATTTAAAAGGTGCTAGTCTTGAAGATAAAGCTCTCTTCGTTCCGCTCTGAGCTGAAAATGGCACATGCTCTCTCATATTTTTGCAATCAGGGTGATTTAAAGTAGATAATTCTTCTCCAAAACATTTGGTTGCCTTCTGTTTAAGAAAAAGAAAATATGGTTTTAGATAACAGGTTATCTCATGAAGGACAATCAAGCAACTCGTTACAAATGCATACTTCATCTTCCAACTTGCTGCAAAAACGCATAGCGAATTCTGAAGTAGGCACAGGTGGTGGAGCTCCATGAGTTGATAAGTCATCAGTTGGACCTACAAAATAAATAAGGATTCAATGACTGATGTTGAGAACAGATAAGAGAATGGGATATTGAATGCTGATGACATTTTTTTTTCTTTTTACTTTTGGCTCATTTTGTGAACGGCTTACATAATTGCAAAAACAATTTTAAAAATTACACAAAATTCAAACATAATCTTACTTTCACACCCTATATCCATCTTCAGAAAATAAAGTTTGATTTATATAAAAACGTTTTTATTTTATTTTATTAGGAAATAAGCAAATCAAACATATTTTTCCAATAATGCACTGCCAAATCAAAATATCCATTCAATTGGTCAAACTTTGCAACTCACTAAACCAAACACATTAATTCAAACACATCTTCTCAAATGTATACCAAAAAAATTGTTCACAAAAATGAAAATGAAAATAAATCCAAACAGCGGTGCATCTATTGTGTTTTGACAACATAATGCCCAGAGTGATCAACCTATATGTTATAGTAATTAGCATGGTAGTTTTGTCACTTTTGGCCTACAAAAGTTTCTTAAATATGTTAGCAGAAGTTTGACACTCAATGGAATATCCAGATATAACAGGCTTTTTATGTGATTGAAAGTTTGTGAAAGTGGTACCAATAAGAGTTACAGACTATTAACATTACCTTTACAAGTAGACTCATCAGCCAATGTAATCACCACCTTGCATTTACTGTCATCCTGAAACAACAAAATCATCAAAAACCATAACCAGGATTCTGACAGAAACGCAAAAGGTCATCAGAGATATCAAATATGTAGCATGATCATGATATTTCAGTTATCAACAAAATAGATTCAGGTACGGCCAAGTGGGAACTTATGCTTCCAACATGCATGGTGAAGATGAGCACACGATTCTGAAATTAAGTACAACTTCATAGTGGTAAAATCAAATAGATCTCCAAGAGTGCATAAACCAAGGAAGACAGGAGATACCACACGGCCATATGCCATCACTTTTTTTAAAATATTCATTATTATAGCATTACTTAATGCAATGCCAGAATATAATGTTAAACAAAACCCAAGTATAAGCAGCAGAAAGTTTAGTAGTTTACTAGGGAAAAAAAAAAGGAAATGATAGAATAGCCAAAATCTAGATGACAGGAAGGATAATTTCAAATTAAGACACAAATGTTATTTGTATTTGTTTTTCTCCTAGCTTCAGCTATACTTTTGAAGAAAAAGGAGCAGAATTTTTTTTTTTTTTTCTATTCCTGAGCAACTCAGAGACAAGAAAAGGGTAAATTTGACAGGTTAGAACGTTGAAATGTAGTTTAAATATCTGTTATGCCATACAACCAAATGTGCAATTCAAACACATAGTTCTCCATATAACTTCTTAATCTCTCAAACAGTTACACATACAAATACCTCCTCACGAATTACTTCAGCAATTTCCTCAACGAATTGATGCAATATCTTCTTGTCTTTTAAAGTTTCTTCTTGTCTTTTAAAGCCATCTTATGTTTAGCTAATGCCACCAAAACTTCGGGATAATGATGACTTCCTTTAAGATTTTTCGTTCTACACTCATTCACAGTTTATGAACCCCATCTTTTAGGCCAATATATTCTAGACAAGGGGAATAAACTAAATTACAGAATGACAGCCTCGCCAAGTGACAATGCCGTACTTACCTACAAAAATGCCATAATAATTTCAAGAAATAACTATCGGGGTTCCATCGTAAACTTCCAAATTCACTATCCTAAACCACGACAACCAATCGAGAGGGTCTGCATTTGGATTAATGTTTTCATTCATTGATGCAATACTTGTATCACTTGTGCAAAGGCATTCAAGTTATGAAGTCAATCATGCAATATGAAAACTCCAGATATCACACGGCACTGGTATAGTCCGTACAAGTCATATCAATAGAACAGTTTCAGTTCTTCCAAAAACGCACAAATTGGGGGAAACAAAACAAATTCACAGCGTCGCAGTCATAACTCGGGAAAAATGTTGACCTTCATTCGGGCTCTCCGCTCCAACTCCGCTTCTTGCTTCTTCAAATTACCTCGCAATTTTTCTCCGCCATCAATTAATTTACCTTTGCCCAAAAAACTTTTTGCCCTCGCAATCTTTTCGCGCAGTTCTTTATCGGAAAGTTGTCTGAGATAATGGTCCATATCCGATTCATCCTCTTTCTTCACTATGCCCACCAAGGATGGGATCGATATCTCCGCCGCCGCCGCCGCCTGAATCACAACCTCAGGCAGAGGCTCGCCGCTGTCGCCCAGTAAACTGTCCCAGTTAAGTTGTTGTATACCGGCCTTCCTTTTTCTCCCCCCTCCCCCTTCCATGTGTATGTTGGGTGGGGGATGAAGGCCGGTCAAATAGGGTCTTTGTCGGTGACAACCGAAAATGTCTGCACTGCAATTTCTTTTTTTTTTTTTTTTTTTTATCTCGGTGGGGTAGGGCGAGTGTGGCACAAAGAGGATGGGTGTAGCTCTAGGTCAATTTCAGCAATGCATGGTATTTTATCGTAAATTTTGTATTATTTAAGGATAAATATTATATTTGGTATCTGAAATTAGGCTACATTTTAAATTGGGTATCCTAAAATTAGAATTCATCAATTTAATCTCTCAATTATTTAAATTACATCAACTTTAGTATCCATCGTTAAAAATCCGTCCAAACTAACGAAGGTAAACTATCCTGATATGACTTGATGCGAAAATCAGACGGCTAACCCTAATTTTTTCCCCAAATCATGTGCAACTTCTTTTCTACTCAAAATTTGATCGAATCTGGGGTTACATTGATCGATTGAACCCTAATTTTCTCAATTCTGATATTCAAGATCCTCAATCTTATTTATAATGTCCGAAAATAGCGTTTCTTCGTCAAATTCAAGTTGGTGTTTTTAAAGGGATTTCAATCACAGCAGCATTGTAAATGTGGATTTGACTTGCCCTTGAAGACCTCTTGATCTACATCAGTCGTATTTTGTAAAAAATTACAACTTACTGTAATTTGGTGTGTTGTTTAATCCAGTGGAACTTCTTCTTGCCATGAAAAGCCCGATTGCTTGAGTCTACTGAAGTGAGGGTCGACTGTTTGAGGGTTGGGAGGTTGTGAGCCTCCAGTGATGGTCGATTTCTTGTCGATTTGGCCTGGGGTTGGTGTTAGCTTGGTGAATCTGAGGAAAAATAGTGAAAAAATGGATGCAAATTAGGACTGCGCACTATTTGGTGGAAAAATTAGGGTTAGCCATTTGATTTTCGCACAAAGTCGTTTCAGACTTCCATTAATTTAGACGGATTTTTAACGATAAGTACTAAAATTGATGTATTTTAAATAACTGAGTGACTAAATTGATGAACTCCAACTTTGGGGTATTCGATCTGAAATGTAGCCTAATTTCGTATACCAAATATGACATTTACCCATTATTTAACGTAAAAAATTTCAAATAATCTTTAAGGTTGGACTATTTTTTGTAATAAAAATAAATATTTATAATATTTTTTGTTATTATTAGAGAAATTAAAATAAAAGAACATAAATTAAAGAATGAATAAATAAAATAAAATGAGAATGAGTTTTAAGTTTACGATAACCTGATATATATATATATGAGAGTTGAAAATAATTGACACCATTTTTTTACAGTAAATCTTTAAATGTTCTTCTATATAAACTTACTAAACAAACTTAAAAAAAAAATGAAAGATATATAAATATAATTTGGGGCATATATAGTAATGGGGTAATGCTATTAACACCTCACTTCTTTATTTATGAAGACACCTCTGATTTTTTATATATATATATATATATATATATATATATATATATATATATATTACTTTTTTGTATAAATGAACTAAATTATTCTTTTATATAAAATCCAGTCCTCTTAATCGGTAACCACCGCCTAGATGAAGCATAGTTTAGTAATAAAATGTATTTGTTATCTAAACATAGGATATGAGTTCGAGTCATCATGTGGGGAACTAAAATCATTTGATCATTTTTTTCTGTTATTTTTATGTTATATTCATGTGATATCTATTATATTATTATAACAACTAGTAGTGTCTCCATGCATTACGCGTATTGTTATATAACGAAATAATTTTAATATAATTAAATTAAATTTATAAATACACAACACATCAATATTGAATACAACTATTAAACATTAATGTATATATATACACTATTAAATAACAATATAAATAAAAAAAATTAAATCATTATTTCCAAATCATACATCAGATCCATCAAAAGATGTAACATAATAAATTTCATAATATACTACAAATTATTAAAAACTTTTTTATAAACAACATTTATGGTAGTATTATATACAATATACCATCTGTCATCATCTTTAATCATTTTCAGCGCGCCATCACTTTCATATGAATCGCGAAACATCTATCCGTCGGCTCAAACCGTTTTCCCCTTCTTCTTTCCTTTTCCTTTCATTTCTTCTTCCTATTATCTTCTCTTGAAAAAAATTATATTATTTCATATATGTATATATATATATATTTAAAGATATATAAAAAGGTAGATGAGAATATATATTGAAAGAGATATAAAGATATAGATTAGAGTGTGGTGGATGTTTTCTCATTTCCATATTTTAAGTTTGCGTATTTTTTTCTTATTGTTTTTCTTTCTCCCTTCTCCTTTCAAGAGATCGACAGTTTTCTTTCTTTTTTTTTTCTTTTTTTTTTTCCTTTCTATGTCTTCTCAACAAAATATCTTTGTTTAACAAAGCTTATATGCCTCTTCCAATTTCTTTTTTCTCTTTTTTTTTCCTTTCTATGCCTTCTCAACAAAACATCTTTATTTAACAAAGCTTATATGCCTCTTCCAATTTCTTTTTTTCTTTTTTATGTCTCCTCAACAAAACATCTTTGTTTAACAAAGCTTATATACATCTTCCAATCTTATCGAATAAAATCGTATTCAACTTTGTACTATCTAAAAATTAAAGAAATTATTTAAAATTGTATTCTAATTTGGGTTTCTCAAGTTTGAAAATCTTAGAAATGAGTTTTGCTTATATATATACACATCAATATCTAGAAGAAGCAACAAAAGTGGATTGAATAGGAAGCCAAATTCAAAAATCAAGAATATACATTTAATTTATTAAAATATTTTTTATCAAATCAATTTTTTATTGGATAATTAATATGTAATATATTGGAATTCTCAAAAGTAAACATTGATGCAATAAAAAATGCCTTGGAATCCTCAAAAGTAAGCATTAATGCAATAAAAAATGTCTTGAAATTCTCAATAGTAAGCATTAATACAATAAAAATGTCTTGGAATTCTCAAAAGTAAGAATTGATACAATAAAAATGTCTTAGAATTCTCAATAGTAAGCATTGATACAATAGAAAATGTCTTGAAATCCTCAAAAGTAAACATTGATACAATAAAAATGTCTTGGAATCCTCAAAAGTAAGAATTCATATAATAAAAAATGTCTTGAAATTCTCAAAAGTAAGCATTAATATAATAAAAAATGTTTTGGAATCTTCAAAAGTAAGCATTGATACAATAAAAATGTTTTGAAATTCTCAAAAGTAAGCATTGATACAATAAAAAATGTGTTGAAATCCTCAAAAGTAAGCATTAATATAATAAAAATGTCTTGGAATTTTCAAAAGTAAGCATTAATACAATAAAAAATATCTTGAAATCCTCAAAAGTAAACATTGATATAATAAAAATGTCTTGAAATCCTTAAAAATAAGTATTGATATAATAAAAAATGTTTTGAAATTCTCAAAAGTAAGCATTAATATAATAAAAAGGGTCTAGGGCCCAAAATACCCTAATTTATATAGTGGTGATTCTTTTCTACCACAATTGATATAAAGTGGATCTTTTCTACCATAAAATTATAACTTTGGTTGTTTTCTACCCTTTTTTTTTATTTTTGGTGGATGTGGACCACAAATGATTGATGACCTGTACTTACTAATCATTGACTCATTGATTAAATGAATAATGTATGTTTTTGTTCTTTTTAATGCAATTTTATTTGAATTGCTTTCATTTTTCATCTCAACATACAAGTGAATATTTTTTGCATTTATAAGAATAAATTGGCGACATTTTAGGGTTAAACGGCAATTTAGGAAAAAAAATAAGGGTTAAACGGCATTTTTGGTTAATTGCCGTTTAACCCCTATTTTTTTTCCAAAATTGTCGTTTAACCCTAAAACTTCGATTTTTAACCCAAAAATCTCATTTTAGAAAAAATCAATTCCAATTTCCATCCAAAAATTTTCGGAAATGTGAAATCCAATCCTGATTTTGAAAATTTTGGAAATTTTCGGAATTATTTTCGGAAATTTTCGAATTTTTTTTGGAAATTTTCGAAAATTTTCAGAAAGTTTTTCGGAATTTTTAGAAATTAAAAAATTTAGAAATTCAGAAAGTTTAGGAATTAAAATAAAACTATATAATTTATAGCATATAATTGTTCACGGCAATTTCTTTTTACAAACGCAAGCAATTTTCACTTGTATGTTGAGATGAAAAATGAAGACAATTCAAGTAAAAATGTATTAAAAAAAACAAAAGCATACACTATTAATCAGTCAATCGGTCACTATTCAAGTCATCAATCATTTTTGTGTAAGTGTGTGGGCCCAATTGAGTCACAAAGTACATTTAGGGGTAGAAAACATACATTCTTATATTTTTTGTGGTAGAAAACATACATATTTATATGAATTGTGGTATTTTCAACATTTATCTCTAATAAAAATGTCTTGAAATCCTTAAAATAAGCATTGATACAATAAAAATATTTTGGAATTCTCAAAAGTAAGCATTGATACAATAAAAAAATATTTTGAAATTCTCAAAAGTAAGCATTCATACAATAAAAAATATCTTTTATATTATATATAATAATTATTCTTGGAAATTAATTAACAAAACAATTAATAAAAAAATATATATAACATTTATTGCAGGACAGTTTGGGCGGGAAAATGGCATTCTTGTAATTATTCCCAACTGTCTTGTTATTAGTATATTATAGATTATTTGTTATTTTTATATTATATTCATGTGACATCTATTATATTATTATAACATTTATATACAAATATCATTACATTTATATACTGTAACTTAGAAAAAAAATTAGCACAATTTGTACATTCATACATTTATGTGATATTATACATTTAATCGACATAATCATACATTTATATAATATATAATATAACTAACACAATTAAAATGTATAAAAAAAATTACATAAATATATGATTATATTAATATAAAGGTATACAATAATATTATATAAAAAGAAATTACATAAATATATGATTATATTAATATAAAGGTATACAATAATATTATATAAAGGTATGTTGATTTAAAATGTGTTGAAATTCTTTCATTTTTTTTCTAAGTTTCAGTTCATAACTATTATTATATTTGTTCATAAAGATCATATTAATATAATATAAAAATAACATATGAATTTAAAAATAAATAAAAATACACGAATTCAAATCGGATCGACCCACTTACATTAATGTATATTCATGCAACTGGTGTATGGGAAAATTTACGTAAAACTAATAACTAATATTTTGAGAGAAATGCGAATCAATTATAGGAAAACATGTGTTCTAAGTGATTTTTTTTAATAAGAAAAGATAAAGAAGATATTAGGAGTATGTTACAATTGTAATAACAGTTCATATACTCTGCATCTATAATACTTGAGATGTATAGTAGTACATAAAAAGGATACTAAGTTTCTAATATTAAGATTTAAATAAGAGGTAAAATGAATAGATATCTTTTCGGATTTTGAAATATTGGTGTCAGTTCTCCTTATTTAAAAAGAATAACATCATTTACACATGGGAAATCAAAAATTCAATATACTCCATTTTGTTGAATTCGATCTAATGCTGATAGATTTTGTCTTCAGTTTCCCATTATACTCTTAATATAGAATTAAATTTTAATTTTAAAAAATTTTTTAAAAAAAAGAGTAATCGTTGCCGCCCTCCATTGCAGATCATGGAGAGGACCAAAACTGATCCTTTTTTCTCTCCGTATGATGATTGATGAGATTAAAAATAAAAGACTTCATGCATTTTATACGTTGTAGATCGCTGTTGTTTGGATCTTTCTCAAATTTTTTAATTTTTGAAAAAACAAAATCAAAATAGGAGAACTTAAATCCAAAGAAAATCACAAATAAATATATTATAAGAAAGCCAATATGATGAGGATTAAAAACCCTTAAATCAATTTTTGAAATAGTAAGCTGAAATGAGAAGTTAAGAAAATCAGGTTTGCTTTGAAATCTTGATCGTATTTTGACCAATTTGGCTCAAAATTGAATGATTTTCTGTAAAATGATAGAGAGTCTTGTTTGGGTTTGAGTAGATATCATTTTGATGGAAAATACTAAAACACTTGCTGTGAGCCACCGTGAGCAACTCTTAATATGTTCACCGATAACGTGTAATGATCTCATCCCTTCGTTATATGTAAAGTGAAATTAATATGTTTATTAGATTTTTTGACACATTAGCCGTGGACATATATTAATGTGCTCACGGTAGATAGGATAACAGAACTGTCATTTTGGTATACATTTTATATATTTTGGTTGAAAAATGGAAGAAATCGAATTTTAAAGCGTGGTGGACAACAATGGAGTTTTCTGATAAGGGTTGTGGTGGTGGTGACATTTATATTTGGTTATTTTCAACAATGTATTTTTTAATATTTAGAAGGGAAAATAGTTATATTGATTTGGATTCATTTTGTGATACTTGACAAGAAAAAAAGAGAATTTTTGGTATTAGTTGGCATGGTCTAGTGGCAGCACGACGTTTGTCCGAAGGTATAGTAGCCGAAACAGAAGAAAGGAGATGAAAATGATGGAATTAATGAGAAATTCAAATAAATTTAAAATTAAAATATACAATTACCTAAAAATTAAAATAATACTTGAATGATTTAAAATTCATTTTTATCAAATTTAAGTAATTTCAAATCTATTAAAATTGTTCTCATTTCATGAATATATATTGTTTGTAAATTTAAGTTTTTTTTATTTGATAATTTCCACAAATTTTTGATTTACTAATTTTTTTTCAAAGATTTGATCAATTTTTAAATTTAAATCCTAAATTTTTATATTATAGTTTCCAAGATTTTATTTTATTATCTTTTAAATTTATTGAGAAATAGATTATATATATAAAGTTGTTTAAAAGAAAAATTATATCACATGAAAAATATTTTGAGCATAAATTTATTTTTAAACTGATGTTGGAAAATATTAAAAAAAAAAAAGTATAAATAGTATTAATTAGAAATTTTGGAGTGAAAGAGGGATTCTATGCTATACTCCTTTTACATTGATTTTCTAAATGTAGAAAATATTTCTCTAAAAACAACAATAATAAACAGCAAAATATATATACATATACACACAATATATAAACAGAAAACAACAATTAAAATGTAGTGACATAAGAACAAACTATTAAATAGATTTTACAAGAAACAGCAAAATAAAATTCTAAAAATTGACGAAAAAAAAGAATAAATAAAAAAATATTAAATTACAAACTTTGTTGTGAAAAGGGGGTTTGGTGCAATTTTTACAATGAAAGAAAAATCAAGTGATTGATAGATAAACTAAGGTTAGAATAGTCAATTTACAACTAAAAAAGGGCAAAAAATCAATACATTTCACATTTTAGACGCGTGCAGTACAGTACACCATCATTATGTTTAACGATTTTAGAAAAAACATGCAAGATTTATAAATAATACTCCCCCGTCCCACAACACTTTGTACACCTTCCATCCCACAACACTTTGCACACCTTTAGTGCACTAAAGGTGTGCAAAGTGTTGTGGGACGGAGGGAGTACAGTAGTATCTTTGTCAATTTTGTAATAACGGAGACACCAACACCGACATTTCAAAACCCAAATGGGTTGTATGCATTTTGCGCTTTCAATAAGAAACTACGAATGCACCAACTAAATACCATGCTTGCAAATCAAGAGTTAAAAAACAAGGTGGATTGGCCAATGACAGCCAAACACGTCATATATGTAATTAAAATTTAATGCGTACAGCGCACCATATCACACCTGATAAAATAAATAAATAAACACAGAAACACGATTTTTACCTGTCCCATTCTAGGTCTCAAAATCTCAGAACTAGTGACCAGATAATAAAACCCCCCAAAATTGTAAAAACGAGAGCTTATCATCTCAGCAATGGCGGATTCGAACCCCGCGCCGGAATCAACTGCTTCCGCCGACCCCAATCCAGTCTCCAACCAACCAGAATCAGATAACCAACCCACACAACCAGATCCATCCTCCACTCCACTTCCCCCAATTTCAAACCCTAACCCTAGCGGGGCTCCGCCGCCCTCGGTGTTAGCTCCTCCTATGCCCGCGATCCAGCCTTCCTTCCGCCCTGCTGGGCAGCCAGTACACGTGCCTCCCGCCGCTGTTGCTCAGCAATATTTGCCTGTTACGTATCAGACTCCTGGGGTCCCACCTCCGGGAGTGGTAGTGGCTTCGGCTCCGGGAGTCGGGAGTGGCCCACAGCCTCTGGTTCCAGGGGCTTCTATGCATCCACTGCTGGCGCCGCCTTATGCTATGGCCGGTCAGCATGTAAGATATGGGCCACCGATGCCGAATGGTTATCCCGCTATGTCTCACCATATTCCTCAAGGTGCCATGCCTCCGGGTGGGTTTTTCTCTCTATATCGATTAGCTATTTAGTCCTCAACACTTGAACTCTACTGTGTGTGTGTATATTTCCTCGTACAGATGCACTTTATATGGTTTCACTGGTCTAAGAGTTTTGGAGGTTATAGAATTATATAATTACGAGGTTGTAGAAGTTTCATCAACTCTTTGTAGTTATGAAGCATTAAGCTTTACCAAAGTTGGTTTACAGTTGATATCTTTTATGGGATTCCCTGGACTTGTGAACATGCTATATAAGATGAGGAACAGAGAGTGCATATACATATCTTATTAATGTAGATAGTAATGTGTTGCTGTGCCTGATTTATACATAGTTGTATTTTGTAATGTGTTAATAAAAAGGGCAGAATGAGTGTCACACAAGGGACGGGGAGGGGATACATGTTAGTCGGATCAGGGGTATCGATGACGGGATGTTTTCTCTACAGTTTCTTCATGATTGATTACGGTGGGAAAGGTTGGAAGGCTTCATTAGAGACTGAGTACCCCTGACACTTCAACTCCTTTTTGTTGGTATGCATACGCTTTATTGGTTTGATTTCTTTGATTTCTATTGGATATGCTCTAATGAATTATATAACAATATTTATGAGTCTAATGTATTAGAAATAAGAAAACGAGGATTAAAATGGCTTTTCAGAAGTTCTTCTTTGTATAGGCTGAAAGATGTGATTTTCATTAAGTAGGCTATTCTTGTAGTTATAAGAATTTTTAGCCCTTTCTTGGGATATTGATTTTTGAATTGCCGACAGCAGACTATGCTAACAGTTGAGTGCAGCTATGCCTCTCATTCAAGGTATCTCAATCTTCCCAATCATGTAACTTGGATTTGATACCGTTGTGATTTGTTATGGTTGACGTAATTAAGATTGTAGACCATTAAATTTTAGTTTTCATGCCTGCAATGCATTGGTTTTAAGTGAGAATTTGGTTTTCTCATCTCACTTCTCAAATTAAACCACCAACTGTGGTGCCTGCAATTGGATAGTTTTGGCATGCCTTCTGTTTTTCAAGTGGATGCATAAGGTATGCCCTGTTCGCACATTCTTGATTCATGAATCCCAATGTTATTTTCTTTATGTTCCTTCAGGTTATATGTTCAGCTGGTGAGTGTTCTCATGCCTGTGCTGCAATCTCTTATTGCTTGTGATATTTTTGGTAACAACAGTTGATTTATCTTGTTGAATCCTTTTATGCTTGTTTCCAGCTATGCTTTGGGTTGATAGTTTTTTCTTTTTAGCATACTCTTGACAATCTGCATAGATTTGTGTGGCCCATTTATGCAGGAATTCCTCGTTATCATTCTCCTTATGCACCATTGATTCGACCAGCATTTCCTCCACGACCATTGATTGGTGTTATGCCACCTCTGGCACGCCCTCCAGTCGTTGGAATTCGGGGTCCAATTAT
Source organism: Scutellaria barbata (assembly GCA_028654395.1). NCBI lineage: Eukaryota > Viridiplantae > Streptophyta > Magnoliopsida > Lamiales > Lamiaceae > Scutellaria > Scutellaria barbata. The sequence goes on from CM053644.1 coordinate 40,754,881, forward strand.
TCCTCCTGTTGTTAGGCCGCCGGCTACCCCAAGTGTTGTGTCAGCGGAGGAGCCACAGACAACTGTTTATGTTGGGAAGATATCATCAACTGTGGACAATGAGTTCATGTTGTCTCTCCTGCAAGTATGATATCTTTGTGTTATCTTTAGTCTCGTTCTTTTTTTTTTCATTACTTTCCGAGTGACTTCTTATGTATCTCTGACTTGTGGAATTTTCAATTTATCATGAAAACTTCATGTTCGTATCAGTTGAGTCTGACTCTTAATAATTTCTGAAGCTTTGTGGGCCTGTGAAGAATTGGAAACGTCCTCAAGATCCCACTGGAACTTTAAGAGGTTTTGGATTTTGTGAATTTGAGTCTGCAGAAGGAGTTCTTCGAGCACTTCGACTACTTAATAAACTAAGCGTTGATGGACAAGAGTTGATGGTATGATTGCATTGCCTTCTATTGTATCCATCTCCAATTTATGTTGATTTTCTTTTTACTCTATTAGGTCAAGTTACCTTTTAGAATTTTCATTGCAATATTATATGGTACATGTTTTGTTCAGATTAGATATCGTACGGTATTTGATGACCTCTACATATTGTATTTAAACATGAATTATGACTAAATTCTGAGGTCTTGTATATCTGTTGTTGGTTAGTGTGATCTACGGGTCATTATCCAGTAACTCTTCAATAGACTAGTCCTCTTTCCTCAAACATGGAAATAAAAACAAGTAATTTACTTCTTTTGCTGCTGACATCTGGTGGACTCAATGAATCTGCAGTTGAATGTTAATCAAACAACTAGGAAGTATCTTGAGCGCTATGTAGAGAAAAAGACCGAGAGTTCGAAAGCCAAAGAATCAGAAGCTGAAGGGTCTGAAAAAGAAGAAGCAAGAGTATCTGGTGCTGATACTGACAAAACAGAGAAGTCTTCTGAAGAATCTCTGAAGTCTTCGTCAGACAAGAAAAAGAATGATGAAGAGATGAATAAAGAGAATTCTGATGCTGCGAATTTGGGCCTTGTAACTGATGATGACAGGGAAGCTGATCGTGAGGCTCTTGAGAAGCTCACAGGCATGATGGAGGAGCGGTTGAAGAGCAAACCACTTCCCCCACCACCCCCACCCACAGCTGTTGATGGTCCTGGCAACTCTAACTCAGAGCAGCCATCTGGGTCAAGGGAAAGAGAATCAGAAGATGATGGGGCTAAGAATGGTGAGTCTATCTATCAAATATGATAGTCTAACTGAATTTCTGTGTTAATGCCACATTTATTCTCCTAAACACCAAGCACATGCTTCAACTTCTACTTGCAGATTCAGAAGACAAAAATGAAGACGAGAAAACTGCCGAAAGCAAACTTTCAAGCGAGCTTGATAGGACTGGAACAGGTTCACCAGATAGGAATAGAAGACATGAGAGGAGCAGGGATCGCAATCGTGAACTAAGGCGAGAAAAGGAAAGGGAACTTGAAAGATACGAAAAAGAACGGGAGCAAGAACGAGCTAAGAGGGAGAAGGAGAGAGAATATAGGAGTAGAGAAGATGAACGCAGGTATAAGGCACGGGAAAAAGAATGGGAAAATAAGGAAAGAGAGAGAGAGCATTGGCGAAAAAGAGAGCGGGAAAGAGAGAAACTGAAGGCTCAGGAAAGAAAGTGGGAAATTATGGAGCAAGAGCGTGATGGTGATGATGGCTATGGAAAGAAGAGGAAATACAAGACTAGTGATGAAGAGAGAAAAAGGAGACAAAGGGAAAAGGAAGAGGACCTGGTTGACAGATTGAGAGAAGAGGAAGAGATCGCAGAAGCTAAAATGAGGGCCGAAGAAGAACAGAAGAAACAGCTGGAGGAGGTTCTGAAAAATATGACAGGTCCACCAGATAATGGACATGAAAAAGCTGTTTTGCCAAATGAAACCAATGTTGAGATTGAGGCTGAACAGGCCTATATGCTCCAACCAAGTCCTGGGACTTATGAAGGTATTCTTCCTGCTTAAATTTGATCCTATTCCAATGTTGCCCTCTCCATCTTTTTATCTTAAACTACTCTATTTAATAGCAGGTGAAGGTGTCTTAATGAATGGCATCATTGATTCATCAAATTATGCTTCAGATGCACGTCACAGTAGCAATTTGCCTGCTAGAAAGTTGGGATTTGGTCTTTCTGGGTCTGGAAAACGAGCTGCTGTTCCTTCTGTTTTTATTGTGGATGAGGATGAAGATGCACACAAGGATAAGAAGATGAGACCTCTAGTTCCAATTGATTACTCAACTGAGGAACAACAAGCAATTCAATCTTCCATGTCTGAAGACCCATCCACCAATATGGCTGCGGCAGCAGAATTTGTGAAGCGTATGTCGACTGTGAATCCTAAAGAAGAGAAGCCTGATGCAGAAAAAGTAAAAAGTAGGCATTCTCATGAAAGATCTGGCCATCGTGATCGAGATAGATATGAAGAAGATACGAATAACACCCGTGATAATTCTGAGAGAGAAAGGTCAAATAAAACAAAAACACCTGAAAATAACAAGTTTTCCCATGCTAAGCAGTTGATTGACACAATTCCAAAGACCAAAGATGAGTTGTTCTCTTATGAGATAGACTGGGTGGTCTACGATCAGGTAACTACAACTATTTTATTTTATCTGTCATGTTAAAAAATATTCATTATCATTTAATTCCCTTTTGCTGTGTTAGAAAAATCAGTTAGGTCATGATAAGTAAACTGTAAGATACAAGGTACAAAAATGTATTTTTATAAAAGCGAAACATCTCAGTATGACATAAATGATAAAATCAGCTTTTAATTTGTTCAATTGAAGCTAAGTTTAAACCAGTCGTCTCAATGAGACATAACTATAGAAGATGCAATTGTCAGACCATGGATTGACTATCGTTATTTGATCAGTGTTGTGGCTATCATTGTTGTTGTGATTTGATTATTATTGGTGTTATTGTTATTGAGATTATGCTTGGACCAGGCCTTGACTAAGAATAAGGTGTTTTTAGGGTTCCCATTTCTATTGTATCTGGATATCTGCACATGGCTAGGTATGTACCCTCCAGATATAACGTGGCGGGAAAGGAATCAGCAAAGTGACACTCTAATAGAAAAATCACATCAGAAAACTTTCTTCAACCATTAGTTTGTTTACTGCAATGTTGGATTAAGTATCATTTATTATTGTCAAATATTGTGAAATAGCTTTATCTTGCACATCATGCTCAATACTAGCTTGCCAAGTTTTTTATGTGTATCTAGAAGTATGATTGGTTCTTTTACATGAGTAATTTGGAGCTTTGAGAAAGTTTAGATTGCATATTGCAAGTATACCTTCATCCACTATGATCCCTTCAAGGAAAACTTAATATTTGTAATTTACAGAATGCGCTGCACGAGACATTGAGACCGTGGATATCAAAGAAGATCACAGATTTCTTGGGAGAGGAAGAGGTCACCCTCGTGGACTACATTGTGTCTAGCACTCAGGAACATGTAGATGCAGGTGAGATGCTTGAAAGGCTTCAAACTATATTGGATGATGAAGCTGAAATGTTTGTGCTAAAGATGTGGAGAATGCTGATTTTTGAGATCAAGAAGGTAGAGACTGGCCTAAACAAGGTAGAGACTGGCCTAACCTTGAGGTCGAGGGGTTGACCATAATAAATAGTTTTGTTGGCATTTTGTTTCTTAGCTTTTACTAATGGCAGCATGCCTATCCATTTCCTCTGCATATTAGATACGGAATCATTTTCATAATTTTCATTATTCAAAGTTAGGTGCAGTTTTATAATCAACATGTAGAATTCTGTTATATGTTCTTCAAATGTTGTGCAAGAGCGAAAGAGTTCCTTTTTTTTTTTTTCAATGTTTGGATAAGTTGCAACAAATTGTTTGTAAGGGTGTAGGAATTCGAAATCCACCATAATCTTGGTTGACACAGGTTGCTCTCTGATTGAAGTTAGGCCTGACTTTAATGCCATCAAAGGACCATCTTGCACTGCACAGAGGGAGCCTCCTCCCTCAAGCCTTACAAGTTTCAAAACCTGCAACTAAACATGGTCACTTTGGGTCCAAAAAAAAGAGCTACTAAGTGAACATGGTTTACAAATACTATGCAGTTAAAACATTCATCTTTGCTTTTCTATGCCAAGATGTCTGGTACTGCTTTGTTAATCCATTTCAAGGCCTTTTGAAAAATATTTGCACGAAACTTTCGCTGAAAGAATGATTATCACTTGTTCGACATCACGGAATGAAGGGGGTACATTACATTGAGTGTGATCATGTATGTTTAAATTTTTGTACACCTGATGTATGGACTTCACTCGAGTCGATTCGTCCCACCATGTATCGTTAGGTCCATACATAAACTTGTCCAAACATCCTCTTAAATGTTATACATTTATATTATGTTAGTCATACATTTTAATAGTGTTGATCATACATTTTAGTTATATTTAGTTATACATTTAATAATGTTAATTGCATCTTAACATTTTTTTTAAACAAACATATTAACCTTTCATATCTTTTAATTATGTTAGTCATACATTTTGCCTACATTAACCTTTTATATGAATCATATATTTTAGTTATGCTAGTCATACATTTTATTTATATTAGTTGTATTTTTTAGTTATGTTAATTGTATTTTTATATATTATATAAAGGTATAACTGCGTTGATATAAAAATATATATGTTCAAATTGTGCTGAAATTGATTTTTTTAAAAAATTAAAGTATTATATAAAAGTTAGGGTTAAAAAGTTTTCCCATATTAATTATATCCAATTTAACACTTTTTGGTATAAAATTTGAAATGTTGCATTTTTCCGTATGAACTTTAAATTTGATGTTTTTTACGGTATCAGACAAATCCTGATCGTTAATTTAGGACACATTTACAGCTATGATTTGTTTAATACCGTAAAATGTAACAAATTTAAAATTCAAACGACAAAGTGCAACATTTCAAAGTTTATATAAAAAAATGTAAAATCACGTATAGTTCGGATGAAAAAATATTTTTAATCCTAAAAGTTATGATATTTGTACATTAAGGTATGACTAATATCTATTATCTATACCTAAATAAAAGTGTGAATGTTTCTTATAAAATATGGATTGCCAAATATATCTCAATTAAAGATTATTATTTAAGGTTATAATAGTAATTTAGGATTTTCATATTATAGAATCTCATTATAATTAGCACTCTAATATAAAAGTGTTATATATACTAATATAAGGTATTTGTAATATTTTTTTCCTTAATTTGTTTTGATCTCCACATGCAACGCACATGATCTAAAACTCATATAACATAATTAACATAATATAAAGATCATACACAACACATAAAAAAAAAGCGAATCCTGTTCGATTCAAACCCAACCTAAGTGTATGGTGTTGGAAAAATCCAATATTGGGCTTCCACGTGTCAAATTAAATGTGTATAGCTGTCTTAAGAAAGTCCAATTGAAGTGATCCACTAAAGTTTAAAATATGGGCTTACATGAGTATCATAATATTCATGGACTTGTTGTGTAGATACCATTAAATGATTTTCAATTTGTTGAGGGACCAAATTGAAAATAAAGGTAGCTTAAATATTAAGCTAAGAGTTAGCTTAATTTGTAAGCTAAATATTTTCTATAAATAAGGGGTTATGGTCCCCAAACATTAGATTTTATCCTACATTCTGTATTCTCTTTACGGAAAGTAAAATAAGGGTGATCTAATAGTTTGGTAAACCATACCAGTGAAAGTACGAATCGATTCAATAATCGACACATGGATTCAGGTACGCTTCCACTTTATGGTTATCGTTCCTTCTCTATTTCAGTTTATCATCGTAAAATTTAGGATTGAAGCTTTCGTGTTGAAGTATGTTTATATGTGTTTAAAGCATGCGATTTCGGGATTTCCTTTCTAACAAGTGGTATCAGAGCCACTCTACGTATGATTCTCTGAATGTTGGGAAGAATATGATATTGAGTTTTGGATTTACTTTTAAACCTGATGAATTAAAATTTGTGCTCATCATCTTCTGAACCTGGGCATGATTGTTATATATGTTTGGACTTCATGAATTATTCACCAATTTTGAAGTTTGGTGATGATTTCAAATCATTTATGAATTAATATATTAATGAGGTATGCTCCCAAAATTTCCGATGGATTTCGGGTTAAGTATGATTTGAATTTGTTGGACATCTCATGTTCCTATTTAATTTTACCAATGTTTGAGATGAGTTGATTGAAACTTGAAGTCGCCAAAGTGACCTCTCTTGTGTAGATTTTTCCATTGAAAATGTTGGGATGGTTGTGTATGTGTATTTTCATGCGGGTATTAATCGACCCAAAGGAAGATTAATGCTTGGCCCGAAGTACACAAACACTTATAGTGATAAATACGTGACAATTATAAAGTTTCTTTTTTCGTGAGTAATAAGTCGGCCCAAAGGAAGACTGTTGCTTGACATGAATTTATTGTCAGTATTTGATCATTACATGGAGGTGACCACTAATGAATTAATGTTACTGTCCAAAGACTTAACATTAATGTTGTGCTTGGTACCTCGAGATGTTGCCATCATATTTGAATTATTGTTTGATTATTTGGTTTTATGTGAGCTTAACTATTATTTTGGTTTATTATTCTTTGGATTCAGCTATGTCTGCTATTTTTGCATCTGCCAACATTAACAGCATACCCATGCTAAATTGGTCTAATTTTAAGGATTGGAAGGATAACATTTTGATCACTTTGGGTTGCATGGATCTTGACTACGCATTGAGGGTAGAGCAACCTACTTCTCTTACAGGTGAAAGTTCTTCTGATGAAAGGAAGAATTTTGAGAAGTGGGAGCGCTCGAACCGTGTTAGTCTAATAATCAATAAGCGCAGCATTCCAGAAGTCTTTCGAGGCACTGCATCTGAGGAAATCACTTTGGCCAGTGAGTACCTTACCCATATTGAGCAGTGTTTTGTTAAAAACGATAAGGCTGAGACAAGTACGTTTTTGGCAAACTTGATCTCAATGAAGTATAAGGGTAAGGGAAACATAAGGGAGTACATCATGCAGATGTCTCATTATGCTTCAAAATTAAGTACACTAAAGCTCGAGGTGTCAGAAGACTTACTTGTGCATTTGGTGTTCATATCGCTTCCTGCACAATTCAGTCATTTTAAGGTCAGTTATAACTGTCAGAAGGAGAAGTGGACTCTAAATGAGCTCATTTCATACTGTGTGCAAGAGGAAGAAAGATTGAAGCAAGAAAGAATTGAGATTGCTCAGCTGGCCATTAATTCCAAAGAAAAGGGAAAGGGCATGAAAAGAAAGCCCGTTGAGAAAGCTGCTACGGATCAAGGTCCAGCACAAAAGAAATAACAAAACAACACTCAAGATAAGAATTGTTTCTTCTGTGACAAATCTGGACACAAAAAGAAAGAATGTACCAAATTTCACGCTTGGCGTGCAAAGAAAGGTATTAATCTTACTTTGGTCTGTTCTGAAGTTAATTTAGCTTCGGTACTTAGAGACACTTGGTGGTTAGATTCTGGTGCTACCACTCATATAAGTGTTTCAATGCAGGGTTGCCAGAGCTGCCGAAAGCCAATTGATGGTGAAAGATACATCTATGTGGGAGATGGCAAATCGGTAGAAGTGGAGGCAATAGGGCATTTTAGATTGTTATTACAGACTGGATATTTTTTGGATTTGAAAGACACATTTATTGTACCGTCTTTTCGACGGAATTTGTTTCTATTTCCATGTTGGACAAATTTGGTTTCTCTTGTTCATTTGGAGATTGTCAATTTAAGCTTTCAAATAATTTCAGTATTGTGGGCACTGGTTCATTAAGTGCATATGACAATTTATATTTGCTTGATATTATTCATTCGTATAATGAATCCCTGCATGTTGACTCTAAGGGTACTAAGTGAAAATTAAATAAAGAAAATTCGGCTAACCTATGGCATAAGTGCTTAGGTCATATATCGAGAACCAGAATTGAGAGGCTTGTGTCAGATGATATTTTGGATACACTTGATTTTTCAGATCTTACTGTATGTGTTGAGTGACTTAAAGGAAAACAGACCAAACAAAAGAAATTAGGTGCCCAAAGAACTAAAGATGTCTTGAAATTGATATATATAGATATTTGTGGACCATTTCCTACGGCTTCTTGGAATGGTCAACAATATTTCGTGTCATTCATAGACGATTATTCTCGGTATGGGTACCTATATCTTATTCATGAAAAATCAGAGGCACTGGATATGTTCAAAATTTTTAAGGCTGAGGTTGAAAATCAACTCAGCAAAAGAATTAAGTGTGTCAGATCTGATCGTGGTGGTGAATACTACTGTAGATATGACGGTTCAGGAGAACAACGTCCAGGACCTTTTGGTATCTTCCTAAAGGAATGTGGAATAGTCTCACAGTACACCATGCCGGGAACTCCTAGCATGAATGGTGTAGTTGAGAGACGAAACAGAACTTTAAAGGATATGGTGAGGAGTATGATTAGTCATTCATCCTTACCAGAATCACTTTGGGGAGAAACACTAAAGACTGCGGGTTATATTCTCAATAGGGTACCAACTAAAGCAGCTGCTAAAACTTCATTTGAACTTTGGACTGGGCGAAAACCTAGTTTGAATCACTTTCATATTTGGGGGTGTCCAGCTGAGGCTAGACCTTACAAGCCAAATGAAATGAAACTGGACTCCAAAACAGTCAGCAGCTACTTTATTGGTTATTCAGAAAAATCCAGGGGTTTTAAGTTTTATTATCCCACTAAAAGATCTATTTCAGTTTATCATCGTAAAATTTAGGATTGAAGCTTTCGTGTTGAAGCATGTTTATATGTGTTTAAAGCATGCGATTTCGGGATTTCCTTTCTAACATATGGTGCATCAATTGCACAAGACACCAACTCTATTTTGAAACTCTAATTAACCATCATATGGACAAAAAAGTTGCTCTGTATCGGATTTCTGTTGTCCTTCGAGATTAAATTTTACTGCAGAACTCCATAAACAGTGCTCTAAGCCATATACATGGTAAAACATAAGCAATAATCGTGGGCTAGTAATGAAGTTAAGTGACTCTTCTAGTTAACTATCGAGTCCAAATAAAACTGAAGATAGATAAATAAAGCATGACCTGTAACATATAATAACCTTACAATCATATGAAGTAGAATATAAATTAACTGAATTCCCTGTCAAATCCTCAACTGATACATTCCAATTGTAGACTGACAACGCTATTGGCAGAATACATCAATAACAAATGGCTTATATGAATGATAAAAGTAGTAAATTTGACATGCAATGGCATTGGAGAAAATGAGAAACTATGTAATTGACATTTCTTTTAAACAATCAACATAATTGTTACAGAATGATGTACCATTCCTTTCATCTTTCACAAACATCAGCACAAATGGCTGTTGATAAGTTATATACATTTATGCTACATTACAAACTGTATGCAGTTCCTTCTATGTATACACCTATTTCCTGTGCCTATATATTGAGTTATTTCGAAGAAAATCCAAAGTTGTCATTTCAATCCTGCAACTCCATCAATGTTTTGCTCCCTAAAAATGATACACAAAGGGTAAAGCAGAAGTGGTTCCATGGGACCCAAAAGATGTTATGGAGTCAGCAAGACTTAAGCCACAGTTATATCCAAGCAAAACCAGCAAGCAAAAATTTACTGACAGATAGCTGGTGGAGAAATATGAATCAGTTTCCCATCTCAACTACTCAGATACCTTCCTCCGCTTGCTAGTTCTGCTCCTGGTTCTCGGATTCTCAGAAGGATCTGGTTCAGCTGTATTCTGCAAAGGTGGGCTACTATGGTTTGCAGCATTCTTCGGAGTTGTATTCTGTTGGGCTTCCTCTTCTAACTCCAAACTTTCAATTGCACTATTTGTGAGAGGCTTCTCATAAGAGATGGCTGCATCCAGAGAGTATATGCGCAATGCAAGGGCTGACAGAGTGGTGATTTTTGCTGCAGTAGAAGGCGAGGACCAATACCACCAATCATTTTGCAAGAAATCACTTTGTATTGTGTCCTCAAGCACGGTTGTAGCTTGAACCATCTGAAAGGACGAGAAACTTGAAAAAAGTATGAGATATGAAGCCTACCAATCCACTAGCCATGAAGGAGAAAATGATATCAAGACTAAGAATTTTGGATTGATTGGTTTTATAGGATATCTAGTTAATAGAAAGGCATGACTAACCTCATAAATTGATTTTGCAGATTTAACAAATGCACGCCATGCACATCTTCTGTCTTGATTTGACCTTGATTTTCTCAGAGCATCTTCTGGGAGAGCAGAATCCATATCAAGTAAATTAATCTTGAGAAACCTCAGAATTTCAGAAGCTCTACCCGCTAATGGTCTTGATGAGGACTCACGAATTATGCTGCTTTTTGACAAACCAATTAGTGAACTTTTGTCCTTCCTCGAAGAAACTTGATCCCTTTCACTCAGTAATACGGATTTCAATCTCTCAACAGCAGATCCTTCCTCAGCCAAGCCACTTTCAGCACATCCTGAAAATCTATTTGATTCTTCTGAGTCCTTGGTGTTAACCAAGGCACTTGAACTGGCATCATTTCTTCTTCCAGACCCCAACATTAAAGAAGAGTCACTGAGATAGGGGGAACGGCTTGGACAAAAGGAAGGAACACCACCATTACCAATAAGTCCTATGTCATTCACCCCATCCTTGACTGAGTTAGGAACGATGAACCTTGTCATTATCTCATCAAAATTAAATGGGCAATCAGCATGATAATTTGCAAAATTAGATCCACGATTTTGTTTCTCACTGGTTGATATTTGAAGAATGCTCACACTGGCAGGGCGTTTCTCCTCAGAAGTAACATTTCTTGATTTCTTACGCTTAGAGGTATCTTCACTTGTCTGGATTTTTTTTGAGCTAGATGCCACTGACTTGCAGTTTTCCTTGGAATGTTGTTTTAGTTCCTCAAAGTTTGGAAAACTTTGATGACAAGTGTGGCAATGGCCTTTAGAAGGCCACAACAGCTCTAGGCACTCACATCTATACATTCTGCCACCCTGATGTGCTGCCCCCATAGCCAGGTTCTGAAGACCAGTTGATGCCTCAATCCTTACGCAAGGACCAAATCTCTTTTCCAATGCAGTCATGGCCTTTGTAGCCAAAAAACTAGCTGATAAATCTTTTCTTCGATTATCATTCTTTTCTCCCTTGTTTAGAATGTGTGTGTCAGTATAATCTGAGTCTTTCAGTTTGTTAATTTGCACCTGTAAAATGGACTCCCTTAATTCTCTCTCCCTCACATTATTCTCGCTCAGCCATCCAACCAGTTTCTCGATATCACCATCAGATTCATAGTACATCCACTTGTCTGGATCAGGAATACTGCAGAATTCTTCAGGACACCTCTGCTTGGATGCCAAATCCCCACAAGCCATTATCCACGGGCGAGCACCAGGACAGTAAAAGGCCCAGTAAACTCTGCCATTAGAATCTCTCCCCAAGAAATCTTTCCGAAGAGATACCTTGGTAAGTTCAGTTTCTATGGAAGCAATTGAATCCATCAGTTTAGTAATATCATTCTTAGTAATATCATCACTTTGGTCCGGACATTGTTGGCCACGAGATTCGTGTATTGAACTCACTGGTGGAGCAGGCATGTGCTCAGTCTCACGGTAAGGGGTGGAGCTGGACATATTATGGCCAGGCAGCCCGTGAACGGTAGAGAAGAGAGAACCTTGTACATCTTTCAGAGAACTGGTATGCCTTTGCTCACTTTTCTGCTGTTGAACAAAAATGGATCTTTCAGTTTGCCAGCTAGCTCCTCTTGATAGTTGTGCATTGACCAAGATGGTATCATGTTGACTGTGATCACCCACAAGCTGCTGAAATTGTGATTCATTCAATGAGTCACCAGAAGTTATGCTTTTATTGCTCCTTGTAGGAGGCCAACTAGGATCTTTACTGTAATCAACTTATACATATAAAATGTGCAATTTTATAGTTGTGTAGAACAAGAGAAGGATGAAAGATTACTGACCTTTTCTGATGATTTTCCTCCTGAGATGTTTTCATTATTAAGCATGGAAGATGATGCATCTGATTTCAAATCTCCACGTCCATTAACTACACCAGAATTTGCTTTCTCAGTGCTCAAACCAAGAATATCTTCCTTATTCTTCAGAAGTTTCAACTCAGAAGTGAGTGATCGTAGTTTTTGCTGCAAATCAGCAGCTCGAGAGGCACATTGATCCACCATATGGTCGCGAACAGTGGCAGAATTCAGTGCTTCATCAAATAAGAATTTCAAGAAAAATATTCTCTGCAACAAATAAGCATGGAGTTATTGAACAAGCACTAAGTTATGAATACAGATGAGTACAAGAAATTGTGAAGGGAAAAAAAAAGATTTGGTAGAAAGTTTTCCAGTTTGTTAAACTAGATAGCTTCCTAAGCATATTGTATACATTTTTTGGACTTTCATGTTGGTTTACACACAAAACGTTGAAACACAAGAAAAAAACTTGACAAAGTACCTCCTCAACAGTGAATTCCCAATGTTCTTTAATCTCCATCAGTTTTGCAAACCGGGCCAATTCTTCCAAAAACTTGTACAAGAATTCTCCCCGTTTTCTCTTTTTCCTAAATTGATTTGCAACCGACCCATAGGCTGCACCGGGAAGGATAGACTGGCCAGCAACACATGAAGGACAATACCAGTTCCCTTCTGGAATTCTTAGAAGGGGAGGATCCAAGCAATATCTATGATACTCGGAATCACATTTATCACACAGGAGAACATTGTCGTCATCTTTGTCCATTCCACAGACTTTACAGATTCCTTCATCCCAAGGAGCTCTAGGAAGGGAGCTATTACATACCTGAACAAGCAAGTCGTCTCTCTCTTTTATAGCATCCACACTTGAATCATTAACATCCGAAATCTCGGCCATTTTATGGACAAGGGTCAAAACCTGAGATAAAATACAAGCATATTAAGCTTGGGCAGAATCACAGTTGATCCAAAATAATTAACAGGCTCTAAAACACTCATCCAGATCACAATTTGAGTGGATTAGCATACACATAAGTGCCATGCAGCTCAACAAAGCCAGAATCATACCATACAAAATAAATGACAGTTTTTACACAACAGATCAATAAGTTTGTCATGAAATTTTCCACAAAGATGCATACCACCAAATGGAATTCAAATACTAATAAATACTCATAAAATTATGCATTAATTCAGAGGATAACACCAATCAACCTCTTTCTCATACAGGTCTTCAAACTTTAATGATAAGTTTTCAGCCACATCAGTTAAATCAGATCGATCACCATATGCAGTGCGTATGTTGTGCCAAACCTGCCCCAAAGACAACCAAAAACAAAAAAAAAGTAAGAGACAGAAATCAACACATCTCAAGATATAAGGCATGATCATGTGGATTATATCTTAAGAAGTCGGATTCTTAGGAATTCAATCACAAATAACTTATGCTTACCTTCTTGGACAAACACTTTTTTATGCACGTATCACAAATTCAATACAATCTCATAATTGAATAATCTGCTCAGATCAGCATAGTTGACAAATTTCAGGCTATCAAGATATAAAAGGGCAAACTAACAGTGGGCATGACACAAGCCTAGGCAAACTATTTATGGTAGTTTAACCCTAAAAAGTGAGCATCACAAATGGTGCAAATGCCTTCTACATGTAATTCAGAACAAAACAACAAGCTTGACAAGGGATATAATCAAGTCATTCAATAATACATACCTCCCGAACATCATCAGCAAATGCTTCATGTGATCCACCGTAAGCACCAGCAGCCAATCTGATATCAATAGTTCTAAAGTCTAAAGGACGAGATACCATTGCAGGATACCCAAGAATTCCTTCATCATCATTATCATTAGGATTCAAAATTATCCTTGCCAGAAGATTGCAGAAGACTCTATCTTCATCTGAAGCAGCTGCTTGGCGAAGCACTATGCGACATTGTTTAGTGATCAGATCAGCCATATTGGTCTTAATCTTTACTTTCTCTTTCTTCTCAGCCTTCTGCTGCGGATTTTCACTGGTCACATTGGCAAGGACAGAGATCACTGCTCTCTGCAATCATAGCACAATTAATTTCAATCTATATTGCCTATATATAGAGGCACAACTTACAAAAGCTGGCTTTTGCAAAAACAATGTTTTCAAAACAAAAGCATATGAACATTTTCAACTACAGAAGACATCATTACCTTGGTTGGGCCAGATGCATTGCCCTTGTAAACTTCCTTACTAATGGAGTGTTCCAATATCTGTTTAGCCCATTCTGGAGGATTCCTATCCAAAGCTTCATTAATACATTTTCTGATTCGGGCTCCAACATTTGTAGGCAGTTTTCGCACTGGTTCGAGCACTTGAGCCCATTCAGGGATAACACCATCATTTACCTCAACTGTCTGAGCACCATTGGCATCAGACTCTCTCTCACATAGACTAACAATTTCATTCTTAGTCTTCAATGAACCAAATATCTGCTTCATAGCATCTGCAAGAACCTGCAAATAAATAAATTACAATTTAATCATTCAAAACATATAACAATTAAAGGATGTGAAGGAGCCTTCAACTACCAGCAGAATTTAAATAAGGTCATAAACATACATAGCAATTAAAAACTGAACTTTATTATAGGCATTAATACAATGGCATGACGACTAAGGGTGAAATTTGCTTCTGGACAAGAACTGTATGAAACTGCTACATGCCACACAAGCAACAACATTTTACCAATTAGTCCAGGTAAGGGAAAATTAGCAAGTCTTTGGAAAATCATGATCTGACCAAGACCTACAAAGCAATCACTACATACTTACCAAATAGACGTGGTCATGATGGCGATTAGATAGATTTTAATCAATATAAATAATTTAATTTAAAATCTATCTAATCGCCATCAGGTCAGCAAATAATTATTTAATGATCAAGAGGAAGATAACATCAACATCCCCCAATGAAATCACATAAACATATTAAAGCACTAAACTCTTCTGCTTGTACTTCTCATCAGTAGTTATTTTGTGTCATCTATAAGAAAAGCTGCTTAGCTGACAAAGTCCCCACATTATGAGCATGTCATAAATCTATGACCTGGTTTCAATCATGTAATTAAATACAGATCCAATTTTCAAATCAAGAGACAAGAATTCTCGAATCCTGAGGCCTGTAACTATTTTGTTTTTTTCTTTTTGGGAAAATTCCTTTTTCCTTCTTCATGCAATATCATACAGTACTCTCCATATTCTATAGAACTATAGTGAGAATGAATGAAAATGCATAGTACAAAACCCAAATTTCTAGAGTTTTATCCTATCATACAGATCATGAAACTTGGTTATAACCATCAGATAATCCAATATACAAAGAACAGTAATTCTTACCACTGCATCCCCCTCCAGCGCAGCTATGCCTGTTAGAGATCCACAAAGTATTCCACCATCACCTTGTAAACAATGGAAAACCCTCCCGCTTTCACGGCTAGCAACCTCTGCAGAATCAAGATTACCGTCCATTGATAACACTGCTAAAATGTACCTACGAGCAATTTCTTGCCATGTGAGTTCATTGACGGGCAGCATATTAAGTTCTGTCTTTTTTAGTGCTGCCAGATAGTCCAAATCTTTCTTCCTGCCTCTCCTTGATTTAGATTCTCCAGCATCAAAATTAGGGCACACATATACCGCTGCTTTTGACAACAGCTGAGTGACAAGCAGTTTTAGTAGTGAGCCTAGAATCTTTGCCAAAAGGAGACCAGTATCCCTGCCAAGATTAGCTACGCCAGCTTGAGAAACCTTCTTATCACTAGAGGAGGCAACATCTCTAGTACCCACGACTTCATGTCTGGAATCCAGAGGATAACTATCCAACCAGGGGCTTACAAGTTCTGACTCAAGTTCCTGAAAAGAAAAGGGCTCTCCAAGCCCTAGAACCTCTAAGAAACGCCAAGAAAGCTCCCAAACCTGATAAAAGATGGTGGTTAAAATTAGCATGCACAATATAAATTTAATATCAAACAAGAGGACTTCATGGCACCTGCAGAGCATCTCCCATCAGATATGAAGGAAGCCTTGAGTTGAGTTGCTTGCCCGGAGGACAAGAATCCCGTTTTGAAGTATCTTCTGTATCACCCAATTTCAATGGAAATCTCTTAAAAGTTTCAGAGGCATTGATGATCTTCCGTTCAGCCTGCAACAACCCACTTCCAACTGTCTGTAGGTCAGAATTCTGCTTTCTTTCACTCAGTTTTTTATACTCAGAACATGCAGAAACTCCAGGAAGTTGCTCTATGATTTCTAGAACAAAATCGACATCCAGACCAAACCTGTCTTGATTCAACCATGCCGACAACTTGTCATGAGCCATATTAAGCTCGTTCTCACTCTGAACCAATGATGGGATTCTCACAAGACCTTCAAAATAACAATATCTCGACATAGCATCAACACTGTACAGATTTTCATCATCCATTCCACAAACATCATGGCCACAGAAAAGCTTAATTGCACCCTTTTGTTTATACAACTCATGGAAAGCATACAAGAAAGCTTGAGAAACCATTTCCCACACAGACGATATTGACCTACCCTCAACTTGGAATTCCCCAATGATATCATTCAGTCTGACAGAATGACTTGTTAGTTTTCCAGGTCTCTGCGGAGGGACTTCCAGGTTTGAATTTGAAGAATTATCTTCCTGAAGATTAAGAACCTCCTCTTCTCTCTTCGAAGTTAATAGACAACTGTCCAGACATGGGGGGTTATCTTCATTTAGCAGGGTTATTGTAGATATACTATCATCATCAACCATCTGGGATGTGGCCAAATCATCTTTTTCAACAATATCATCCCCTTTGTAGGAAGCTGGTTTTGCCTTTCTAAGGACAGTTGAGCCAGCTGGTATAGGCTGCATGGTGCATGGGTATCTTTGAATCTTGAATATAGGGCCACAATCACCACCATCGGCAACATCACATAAAAAAAGAGACCCAGTAACTCTGTCATGCCAGCTAGATCTGTATCCAACAGGCCAAATTTGGCTCTCATTGTGGTATGATGGTCGGGGATCAATATTTCCAGCTGACATTAAACAGAAATCATGAAACTGCACTGGGAAGCCATCCTGGAAAAATGGTGGAAATAAAGTGAGAAATATCAAGTTCACAATTAATGGCCATCAATCATCTTGTTCTATGCTATAATGAAGCTAGACTAATAGAATTGAATTACCAGAACTGCCATTTTCAAATATCAAGGCACTGCTGAAGAGTTATTTCTAAATATGGCAGCTGTAAGGAGCTCTAACTCGTTAGCTATTAAAGGAGTCATGTACAAAGTTGGAAAACACATTGAGACCATTCAGGAGGTGCAGAAGGGAATAATACGACAACTCATCTTTTGTTGTGGTGTAGAATAAGGTGCACATTAGATTTATGAACACCATGTATATAAATATATAAGGGGTTGCACTCTCAATGCTCTTGGCACTTCAACTGATTTTAAATCATAGGTAAGCATGATAGCAGTAACACAGCAAGCAGCATTGAACTATAAATGGGTAGGTGAAAGAGACCAATTTTGTAAAGTTCCATCTGGAGATTAAGCATACACTTACATGGATGGCATCTCCAGAACTACAGCTGCCCCTTGCTATCTTCTGTCTTTTCCTGTAAGTTTGGGCTGTGAGAAGAGCTGATTCCTTCTTTGCTGCATTTACATCGTTAGAGCCCAAACCATGATATTGTGACGGCAGCCCTAAGTGGCAGGCAACATCTTTCATTGACCTGAATCTACTCCCATCAGGTGCAATATAAATGGCAGATGTTTTATATCTTTGGGCGCAGAATTCAAATTCCACATGCCAACCTTCTCCCAAGCTACCAGATTTTTCAGCAACATATTCCCTGAGCATTTGTAGATACAACATATTTGGACTCTCAGAAGAGAATTCCAGTCGATTAGCATGGCTAATCCGAAACCCCACATTTAGTGTGGATGAGGTTTTAGGAAGAATATGCATTGAAGCCATAACTCTGCAGATCGAAACGCATGAGAAATAGTAAATTTAAACATGAGCGGAAAAAGAAAAAAAGTTAACTAAGGGTAAAAAGTAATCAAATTTGTGGGACTAGTAGCTATACTATTTAAGGATTCAATCCACTGCTAATGAGCAAGTTTCAACTAGTTCACAAAACATTATATCAAATACGATAATATCAGTGACAACAAATAGGGAAAAATGGTATGCTAGGCAAGCCAAAAACAACATGGCTATTCCAAGGCTACATTCCTCAGAGGCTCTTAGGGTGTTTACATTGCCGTAGAAGTTACATTCTTGTGAGTTCCCTTCCTATAACATAAAAATACAAGACATTCACAGCAGCAGACAGTAGCAACGGATGCTCATATAGGTCGAAAGTTAGAAAAAACTAATATGAGAAAGAACACTTTATAGACTTCCTGGACAAAAATATTATGTTCTAATATTGCTACACTTTTACTTTGCCTTTAAGAAGATAACATATTGGGCTAGATGGTGGATAAGGCTTGTCAGAATGACAGTCCAACAATTGCAATTCGAATTTAATAGAATCCTTCAAGGAGACATTTCTAATTCAAGCATTACCAAAATCATATATACATTACACGTGTTGAGAACATGAGTTGATTCAAAAACAGATAAAAAGCAAATTCAACCTCCTATCAACTTTCCGGAGTTCTAACGTTAACCTTCTTTAGCCCAAAAATTAGCTTTCAGGGCCTTACTAACCAAAATGTCCAGCCCAAAATTTATGTAAGCATAAGCCCAACTTAAAAAAATGCAATGCAGGAAACCCTACATCTATAAAGGAAAGGAGCCGGAAGGTTACAACAACTCAACACATAGAGTAGCCGAAACATATCTCTCTCCCTTCCTTCTCCCTTTTCTCTTTCTACAACTGCAATGGCGATCTGAAGAAGATGACCAAAAAGGTAGGCTCTTCTATTTTCTTTGTCATGGTTTTCTCATGAATCATGAAAGCTAGTTCAGAACACATATCATTGAAAAGAAAAACCAAACAGATCCAAAAGATAACGCTCTTCTAATATATTTTTTTTTGGTTTCTCAAGATTCTTTATGCAGAATACAAGAAATAGAGAAACCGGAAGACTGATCTGGATATATAAGAAGGTATGCTCTTTTTTTTTTTTTGAAACTCTTTAGTTATGACATGTCTTCTGGGGATTGCAATCGGAGGTTAAAAAAGGTTGATCCACATTATAAAATTGTGTGTGTGTGTGTAAACACATTAAAAACTATTTAGAAGTATAGCCAATTATTTATGGATTTAATAGAATATAACAGCCCTTAGTCATCCATTTGTTATACTGCTGTTCTAATATATCTAATAACAAATCCAGAAATCAACTCCATTTCCCAAACTTTAGAAATCTTTACTGTAAGTAGTTCTATCTGTCTGGGTTACGGGTGGTCAGTGTGAGGGTTTTCATACTTGTTTCTCTAGTGCAACTGGGCTGGTTTGTGGCAAGCTGGCCATTTAAACTACTGCAACATCCAGCCCAGTCCTATTTTGAAAACACGGGACATGACCCAACGCATCAGAGATGCTGGAAAGCAATTGACATTATCATCCTGAGTGATGCAGCAGCCAGATTCTCAACAACATTTTACTACTGAATCTGAAAATATTAGTCAGAATCAGAAATTTCATTAGGAATTTTGAGAATCTTAGCAGTCAATTCTGCTCAAGTTAATGCAAGAAATTACGGAAATCCTCCAAATATAGGATTCACTTCTACATATAGTGTCTCAGATATGGTCATTAAAAAAAACTTAATATTTTCCAAGGTTTCAAAAGATATTTTGTTGTATGCTTAAGAGTTAAAAGTGCAGTCAACTGTAAGCCGGCCACAAACATTAATCACACCCACACTATTTTCCGTCAAATCACAGTTTTTTCCCTGAAAAGAGGAAACTTTTGCATAGAACGAGGAAAAGAAATTAAGAAACGGAAAAAAAAAATGAAAAAAGAGATGATTACACAATTAAAAAACAAATGAAAGACTAGAAAACATAGAACTCCAAAAGCATAGAATACACAAAAAAAAGGCACACAAACACCGAATGTCACCAATTGAGAGGCGGAAGGGGTATTGGGCAAGGTTGCATATTTGTTTTCCTGTTCAAATGACTAGAACAAGAAGATTTAAAGTTGATGCAGATCCAGCATTGCGTAATTAATAACAATAATTATAAGAATTAACTTCAAAAAACACTAAAAGGGTAAAGAAAAAAAGGAAAACTTATACCTGGCCCCACCAGCGTCGTCTCGGCCAGCCACAGCCATGGCATCACAGCCCTCCTCTGCTTCAAGTGGCGGCGAGGCGTTGATGTCGAAACGCCCCACTTCACCTTTATCACAATCGTTCTTCAGCAAGCACCGGAAGCACTTGTACTCCTGCCGGTGGCCGGTTACTTTGTCGGGAACCCTTCCCACTGGAACCCCCTTGCGGCACACCGGACAGATAGAGGCACCGCCAGTTCCCACAACAGCATCGTCCGCAGCTTCGCGGGGTGACGAGATCGGCGTCTCGTTCAGATCTATTGGGAACGCCATTTTGGCGCTCCCTTTTCTGCAGCTGTTATCAGCCTCCATTTTTAAATGCTATTTAGTTAGAAACTATGAATACTTGTCACAGCTGAGATATAACCAGAAACCAAAATGTCGTAGAAAATTTCGCAGAATTGGTAAGGTTTTGGTGGAGGGGCAGAAGAATTCAGGTAACATCAATGGAAGAAATGATTTTGGTGAAGGCGGAGAATGAACACCGATTGAGAGACGTAGAATTGGTGTTGGGTAGAAATGAAATTAAGTCTAGTGAAAGAAAGGAGAGTGAAAGAGACGAAATATGTGAACTCAGCGTACGGAGAATTGTAGAGAGAGAGAGGGAATTTATAGAGGAGAAGAAGAGTGGGGGAGTGTGGGGCGGGGATTCTTGAAATTGGTGTGTTAAACCAGTCGGGGAAGAGGGTTTGGGAGGGGTCATTGTCGAAATGACAAGACTACCCTCCCTAATTTTCTCCTTTAATTTTTTTCCTCATTTGATCTGTTCTTAGGAGTTATGGACATTTTGGATCAATCCTTCTCATTTATTCATAGTTGACATATTCTATTCACCGTTGGTGTGTGAGAAATATATTTTTTAAAGGTATAACTATGATATTTACATATCAATATTGGATATATCAACATATTTCGACGTTAGATATATCAATATTTTTTCACTTTGAATTTGATCGGGAATTTAAAATGGATTTTTCTGTAGGAATTTAAATGAAAGTGATATAATGATTTTTTTAATAATTGTAGGAATTTATTTTGAAATTAGGGTTTTAACAAAGAGGTGTGGTGTGAAAATTTTGGTATGTGATGTATTTGGTTGTATTCTATCATATTGATAGAGATTACACTGAATTTATTCATGTATTACCAAAGATTTAGTAGCATTACAAAAATTTCATAGGTAATGTTTGAATTGGATGACTTTTGCAATACTATAGGCAATTATATTTTGCTAATACTTGCAAAGTTCCATGATTCTACTTACCATAATTTCAAATTATTTTTATTCTTAAATATTTACAAATTTTAAAAATTATGATGTTGCTAATATATCTAAAACGATATGCCAACTTCATCACCCTGTGAAGCTGATTACATTGTTGTGGGATCAAAGTTTTCTAGTGCTTCTATATATTCGCCTATAAGGAGGTACCATATCACGAAGGAGAATCAACGTCAGAATATAAGATATTTCTTATGTTTTTTAAAAAAATTCTGCATAATTATAATTGTACACTGTATTAATTTAAATAATCTTATTTAGGAAATAACTAATTAAAATTTACTTGTTACCTTTTAAATTATGATCTTTAGACAAGTTAGATTTTTACTTTATTTTATAATATAATTGGTAATTGTAAAATTTAGATTTTTAATTTTTTTTTTTTAATAATCGAGTTAAGTATATTTGCAACAAGTGTATCGTTAACAAGAAATTAAAAAAAAATGTAATTTGACTCGCATTTGTAATTTGTTAAATGTTATCTTGAATCTTCCACATGAACTCAGTTCATAACACAATACCTCCTAAATTAGAGTGTCGACGGTTTAATAATTGAACTTAACTTGTTACTCGTAATGAAATAAATGATTATGCACATGTTTTCATTTGTTTCTTATTTATTTCGATCTTGAAATTTGACAATACCTGTTATAATTGATTTTTTTAACTAAATTCACGACCTACAAGATCATAACCCAATCAAATAAGGTTATCAAACGGACTCATGTTAAATTAACCTTATATTTTGCTAAATTGGAATTTCAACGTTTATATTGACTAAATATTCATTGATCGAGGCGTGGTTAAATAAGATTAATGAGTTACCGTCAACTTGTGGAATTTATTTATCTAGGCTCTCTAATCTGACGTGGCTGCGCCTTATCAATTTAAATTCCCTTCTAAAAAGTATTAGAAAAGATAAAAGAACATAAATTGTATCATAAATATAAAATTAAACTATTATAAATAGATTTAAGATTCATAGTTTTTATGAGACCCAAGTTATTTAGAAAAATATTTACAAATTAGCATTTCATAAATGTTATCCATATATGATTATATATTTATGTTTTTTATTAGACATTACGTTTTTTAATCATTTTGAATTCACTTCAACATGCTAATTAAATTTCACAAGATCTGCTTATTCAATCCATCAAATAATTCATCATCCAATTTTATTACCCTACCTATTGTGTACATTAATGTATACTCACAGTTAATGTATCAATATTTATCATATTTATTAATTTATTTTTTATATTATTAAGGGATGAGATCAATATATATTATGGGTGGGTATATTAAAAATTGTTCATGATGAAGATTTTATTATTTTCACTTCATTATCTATTATCAGAATCTTTTATATAGATAAAATATATAATATAATATATATTTTTTATATATGATAAAAAAAAAATCGTTAAGAACATGTATTACACGTGATTAATAATAGTAAACTTTTTAATGGTAAGGTGTGTTGAGAAAGATTTGAAAGAGAGGGAGCTATTTGTAAATGTGGATAATCCAAAATTAAATGAGCAGAAGGGTAAAATTGTAATTAACGGAATATTGGTGGTCGCACGCATCGGCATGTTTGGCGAGTAGAACTAAAGGTGCATTATCCACGCGCTTCTTTGGAGCGTGAGTGAAATGCACAAAACTCGCGTTTATTACTGAGCCAAGAG
The DNA here is from genome assembly GCA_028654395.1 of Scutellaria barbata. NCBI lineage: Eukaryota > Viridiplantae > Streptophyta > Magnoliopsida > Lamiales > Lamiaceae > Scutellaria > Scutellaria barbata. The sequence goes on from CM053644.1 coordinate 40,778,307, forward strand.
CCGCGCGAAAGCTGCAACTTCGTAAATTTGTACGTTACAACCTATTGCTTTCACACTCGCACCCTCAATTTGGATAATTCTGACTTGGAATTCTTTTTTCCTTTTTTTTTCTTTTTCCAATTGCATTCAAAGCTCACAAGCTAAAATTGGAAAATTTGTAGTAACTTTAACGTTTTTCTAATTTTATGAAATATTTGTCATGTTTCCAAATTCAAAATGTTACTTATTTTTTACATTAAATTTAAAACAACTTCCCATTTCTTACCCGAAGAAATCCATAACTTTATGAAATTAAACACTTTTAGATTTGATATTTAATGTCTTCAAATGCATTCACAGCACACATCCTATAAATGAATATTCTGAATTGGTAATTTATCAACGTTTTGAATTTTATAAAATATATTTCCTTATTTGAAATTCCAGATATATTTTCCATTTTTGGTATTAAGAAAAAAATCATTTTCCCCAGTTGCATTCACAATTCACAAGCTAAAATTAAATATTCTGATTTGGGAATTTCTTGACTTAGTAAAACTTCTTTTCATGCTTTGTTCAAAATGCATTTTCTATATCTGTGAATAATTTTTAACAAATTACCACGACTTTTCGATGACTACATGCATAAATTGGACATTCTAATCGGGGTTCTATGAATTCTTTTATTTTATGAGACTACTAGGTTTGAACTCGTGCGTTGCACGAGCTTTCTAACTCGTGTAATTTACATTTATTATTTATTTATATTTTATATATTTGTTATTCTATATATATATATATATATATATTGTAGTTTTTTGTTTAGTCAATTTATTATTTCGGTAGATTTCTGTATTTTTTGTAAAGATGATCAAATAGTTTATCATAGATAAAGTTTATTTAATTTAATTATCGTGGTAGTTTTTCATAAAAGTCTTGCAAAAATAATGAATAATTTTTTTATATTTTGCTCCCATCGTACCTTTTGTGATGAGTATGTTTTAGTTTTTTTCCTATTAGGTATCAATTTCTCTTCCTTTTTTACATCGTGGTTAAATTTTAAAGTTTGCACACTTCCATAAATTTTTTTTTTCTCATTGGTAAATTAATCTGTATATTGTGGAGAAAGTAATTATCGTCTATGATGATATTGTTGTTGTTACTTAATATTGGTAAATTTGATGATATTATCCCACAATATTGAAGATGTCAAATCATATATTCAATATTGATCAATGAATTTATTTGATACAATTACAAATACACATTACATTTTAGAAGAGAATATTTTTTTTCATCCATGGTCCATCAATGAGTGTCATATTTTAGTTTGTCTACCCACCTTTCATTTATCTGTGCAAGATACAACTGAGCAACAATACAACTCAAACATGTAAACCTTATAATTTTAAAATTACCATTTAAATCCCTATAAATTGTCCATATATTGATCTTTTAATATAATTAAATTTGAACTTTAAATCCAAATAGAGTAGAAGAACATCATAATATTTATATAAATATAAAAATGTTGAAAATCAAAGATGTGTTGGTTAATTACATCTTCCAATCCACAATATTCATACCAAAGTGTGATCACATAATACTAAATTATGTAATTGTAAAAAATTATATTTTGATATGTTTAGCTATAGATACTCTTAATATTCAATTAAGACACATACGCATGGCTTTGAAAATATTTATTGTATAATAAATAATTTTCCAATGCCTTGAAATGATAAATTAATTATGTGTTTTCAATTTAATTGGTTTTGCTATTTTTAATTTACTCCTATTGTTTTGTCTTCATATAATTTTCTTCTTATTTTGAAAAGATTAAATCTGAATGAAAATTAAAATAATGTGATTACAAATCTAAAAATATCGTGCATTGTGAAATCCAAATTTGGAAAAATTGGGAGTAAAATTAAACTCAATGTATTATTTAATGTATCCAAATAAATCTAAAATTTGGGTTTAGATTTATTAATAAGTTACAAGTTATAATTAGGTATGTGATACCATAATCTGTGAGTTGATATGTAGAGTTTAAACCGCATTTAAATTTCTTTAATTTATTTTAAGATATACGTATTTCAGAAATATTTATTTTTATTACATAACTTATTAAAAGTTTGTTTTTTATTTTAGTGTAGTTAAATAAATATCATATTTTATTTTGGGTGATAAATTATTTTTCAAAATTTCATAATTGTAATATATATCTATGGATTTCTTTTTTCATTTATTATTGATGTATGTGTCTATGGATTTTTAATTTCCAATTAATTCCATACATATTTTATGCTTAATTTTTGCTTAACATAAGTTTATTTTTTTAAATTTTTAATTGTTTATAAAAAATGAAAAATATGAAGTGAATTAATTGAAATGAAGAAATATAACAAAATTTGAATTAAATGGATTAACTTGAGCAAAATATGTATCTTTTGATGGTTATTACTTTATATGATAATTGACAGAATATAATAATAAGGAACGTAGTAAATCATATATAAATTAGACAACCAAATTATATACTATTTGATCTATCTAATACAAAATGAATATTATTTTATACCTTATTTTAGGTTAATATATTTATGTAGTAATTTGTACTGAAAATGTATTTCAAACAATATGTAATATCAATTATTTATGTTTAAAAACCACACTATATCGAAAGATTATTAAATAATATGATTAAACCATATTCAAATACCATTAAATATATATGATTCCACCTCATTATTTGTATTTTTGAAAAAGATGATTACTATGTTGGAAATTTTAAAAGGATTAAATGTCAAAAAAACTAAATTTATAATATGATTGTTTTTAAATTTGCAATCTAAACTTTCTTGGGAGGTTAAAAAAGTTGACGTGTCATTCAAATAGAGCTCCACTTGTCAACATTTAAGAGAGCCAAAGAAAGTTTGACGTGTCATTCAAATAGAGCCCCCACTTGTCAACATTTAAGAGAGCCAAAACCAACTTTTACTGAGTATATAAATGAAGAAGTTAATAGAAGATAATTTTGTTTCTCAATTATATTAAAGTGTATTATGTTTAAATCATGAGTTGAATATATTTTGAATAAAATTAATATAATTCTCATATGAATATATTAATTATAGTTAATTGAAAACATTATCAAGTTAAATTGTACTTCAATATACAAATAAAATAGTCAATTGCATGAGGAAAATCCAAAAGAATAAAGAATCAACGAAACAAATTAACCATCTTTCAATTCGTCAAACTTACTAAATTGATGTAAAAGAACCAAATTACTCATATATATAGCTATATATATACATATATATAATATATTTTTATATAGTCTTTTTTATAAATTAGATTAAAATAAAAAAAACTCTATATTTTTAAAAATAATATTGTTGACGATAATCTTGAACATATACTTCAATCCAATATTTTACATTTTATAATAAGAGTAAAAATATTTTTTATTTGTTAATAAATATAGTAAAATTATTTTTCTCTATTTTACATACTCTACCCCATCCAAAAAATTCTCAACCGAATCTTTGTACTACAGTTGTTACTCCTTGCTAGTTGGCTGAGAGTCGATGCTTGAAAAATGAATTGTGAAATCCGTTGATTTTGAGAATAGCGGGTGTAACATTCAAAAAAAACTCACTTTTTTTATTTCATATATCAATCAACTTCCTAGAATAATAAAAATAACTCATATTTATACTAAATTAAACCTAAGATCCTAAAATATAAAATCAATCATAAAGATATTAATTATAATAAAATCTATCAAAATTTTCATCAAATATATTTAATCTCTATCTCCATCACAATCAAGTTAAGTTAATATTGATAGCTCCTTATACTTCCCTCAAATTGGTTTTTTTTTCAATTTCATTAGTTCTCGTTTTCCAAGTCATAAAAGTTAAAGAAAAACAAAATCTCGTGAGAATTTGAGAAAATTGAGGTGACATCTATGAAGGGTGCCACTTATCAACATTTAAGAGAGCCACTTGTCAACATTTATATATACAAATAGATTATTATTATTTAAAGAATTTGGGAAAGTTGAGGTGACATTTTTGGAGAGTGCCACTTGTTAATATTTAAGAAAGCCACTTGTCAACATTTAAGAGAGCCAAACCCAACTTTTATATATATAAATTTTCGTAATTCCGAAGACTAAATGTGTTTACTATATTAAGATTGTGCTTGAATAGAGTGATTTGAAATCAATCAAAATGACTCTAAAATTAGTTCAAAATCAAAGTGATGTATTTAAAATCAACGTCCATCCAAACACCATTGATAGATTTATAAACATAAATTTCAAATTCCTCCTCAAATTCACTCATCCAAATGGAGTCTTATTATATATATTTCATCTTCAAATTAGTCCCCATGCACTCAGTCTGAAATTGGGTATTCTAATTTTGTGAATACATTCTCTGTTTTTTGTTTTTTTTCTTAAATAACAAAGACTCATTTGAATTATTTTATTTTAGAATGCAAACATTTATACAATGCGAATGAAAGAAGGTACGTATAATAATGTGGAAGGCATGATTTTCTTGCTCTGTTTGCAGCAAAAAAGCATACATGCTTCCACTTTTTTGAATGACAAACAATCATGCTTCAGCTTCTCTCTAATTCATGCTTTCCAACCTTGTTTTTAGTACTATCAATTCACACCTCTTCTGTGACATGATAGAAAACATTTACTCAAATTAAATTATAATCATATTCCCAAGGTTGGAGCTATGATGCAAATAGGGTTTAAATGAGTTCTAATGAGACAGTCTGCTTTCTTAATTCGAAAAATGCATTGTTAGGATTGGTTTGGAACGACAAGTCACTCTTGATTAAGGGACTCTTGCTATAGTGGAATTTTTAAAATATGCCTATAACCTCTATTGAACAAATTCAATGTAAGATATAAAAAATCGAACCATTTTCTTTTTATTTTATGGCTTAAACCTCATATTTGGGAGGCACAATACAATGATACTAGAAATGAACAAACCGTTCATTATTTATCAATAAAATTGAAGAAAAATGAAAAACATACATAGATGAATTTAAAACTATTATCCTTCGAACAAGTTTTAAATTAAAAATCAATAACAACATTATCTTCTCAAATCATTATTATTGTCCTGATCAATTTTGAGTATTAATTGGGTGGAGTTGATGCATATATTATGGGCTTTATAGAAGCCCATTGAATATTAAGAGGAATGGCGATTTTACGTAATTAAAAATAAAAGTATTATACAATGATACTAAAAATATAAATTAACAAATCATGAATTTTTTATCAACAGAATTTTAAAAATAGAAAATATACACATAAATTTAAAATTATTAATCCTTTAACAAGATTTAAATTAATAATCAATAACAACTATATTATTTTTTTCAAATCTATGTCATTGCCCTCAATTTTGAGTGTTAATGGTTGGAGAGGCGGGAAAAAAAGAAAAAAACAATAAAGAAATTGAGTATTAGTTGGATGGTAAGACAAATAAAAATTTTGAGTTTTAATTGGATGGAAAGGCAAAAATGTTATATTCACGTCTTATTTTGATTTTGCTTTACCAATCTATATATAAAATTTTAGCTTTCTAAATTCCTACTTTTTTCGAGCTCGAGTTGATCAGCTAAGGTTCAACCCTGTCCACTCAATGCCATTGTATTTATGCTGTAACTATTTTAATATAGATATAATTATCAAATTTGGGTTGTGCTAAAATTTCAAAGATTATGTTTACATTGAGAAATATGTTGAATGAGTGTTTATCTAGCTTATTTCATGCCATCATGTCAAGATTAGTATATGAAAATGAAGTTGAAAGTACAGATAGCTTATCAATGTGATAAACATATCTATCATGTAGCGACAGACTTAGGATTTAAAAAATGAGGATACAAATAAATAAGCAATAATTTATAGAAAAAGTTTCACACCTAAACATACAATCAAAATACGGAAATACATAAAATATTTCATTGAAATTTGTTTTCTTAAACATAACATGCCAAAGATTGGGTTGCTTGACACTCCTCATTTTCTAATAATCAATATAAATTTATACAAACACAAACAAATCTATCACAAAATTAATCAATTTCTCATCGAAAAATACAAAATCTAAAATTATATTTATCAATGACACTAATTCAACTCAATCTAACAAAATATTAATTTCTCTTTCTCACCCATACAATCCACAACCTAACTCAATTCCAACATTTTCATAATTTATTAGTGACATCAACTCAATATTTTTTTTTCTCATTATTTAATAATTGTATATTATTTTGTGAGCATTTTTTTATTATTTTTTGATATATTTATTAATTCCACAATATATAAATTGAAATTATTTCTTTTGATATATAATTCTGCAACTTTTGTATATTTATTTTTTTGATATATTTATTAATTTCGTAATAAACTATTTTTTATTATTTACACCTTTTCATTTTTTTTTATATATAAAATAGCATACAAACACAATAATTAAATCAAAATTACAATAACTGAAATATGAAAAAAAAAAAATCAAACTACAAATAGTAGCAGAAGTAATAAAGATACAAATTATATATTTAATTATCAATGCTAAATTGTTGCCAAATATGCTCAACCAAGATTGAAAGTTTGGGTAATTTTGGGAGTTAAAAAAATAATTTGAATTGTTAAGATCCATAATAAGAAATGATAGAAATTTGATGAGGAAAAAAAAGAACTTGACATTGTAAGACAAGTGAGAATGAATTTTGGATTGGTGAGTAAATATGTCAATATTGGACTCTATTTATAGAGAATTTTTTTTTTATGAATTTTGATATTTTTTTAAATAAAAATTATTTTCAATATCAACACTTTAAATTATATTCGAAAAAAATTAATCGAAATCAATAGAATAATGACACGTGTATATTGTGGATCAAAAGTGAGTGTCATGACATTGGTCAAATGATATTGGTGACCAATGTCATAACACCCACTTTCTCTCTTAATATAATATTATTATTTGTTGACCAATAAATGTAGTCTAATTTATTAACAAATAATATCAAAACAATTAATTAATAAAAAAAAGTATTAATAGTGCTAATATTTTGATGAATTAAGGAGTGGAAAAAAGAATAAGAAATTTTAACACCATTTAACTCATTAAAATAGAAGAAGTGATTGTGAAAGGTGAATGCATATCATTTTAGATTAATAAATGTAAAAGAAAATATATATAAAACTTGTAGTCTTGTACCCCAGGTCACCATTTATGGCCTCTCGACCTCGTGCAACGTGAACACGAAACCTAGGTACAAAAGTCCTCGCTTAACGCCTATGGGCATTTAAGCCCCAAAAATGTATATGGTTTTGAGATTCTGATCAATCCCTGTATTAATTTATTCGTGATTTTAAAAATTAATTATTATTTTGATCAAATTAAAATTGCATGACATGGTTGGCACATAAGCTAGCTTCTACCACACATATCATCAAAATCTTAATTTTCTTTAGTTAATCATGATTAATTATGAATCAGATCTTTTATTATATTTAATGTTGCATCTCATATTCATAACATTTAATACATGACATATGTTAAATTATATGTCATAGAATACAAGTGAGTGTGATAATTAATTTGAAATATAAAAAGTAACATCAACTGTAATAAAAGATAATTATAGGTAAACTAACAAACTGATTGCATATCAACCAATGTACAGGCTTTTAAGCTTTGTTAAGAATTGGTTTTCCACAAGAATGAATGGATTAGTGTGTTCTTCTTTGCGTTCTTATTTCAATGTTACAGCTTCGCTGCGTCACAAACACTGCACCAAATGCAAAGTTGAGCCTACTTGATCGAGTTATTACAGGCATATCGACATATCTTTCACACTGGAGAGAAGCTAGAGCAGAGTTAAATGCATAATGTGAGGGTTAAGCAGAAGAGAAGATAAATTCACAACACACATAGATACATACATTTGAAATTTACACGATATTAAAGGCTGTTTGAAAGACCATTAAGTTACAAGGTACTTCAACTTTTTTTTTCTTTTTTTTTTTTTTTTTGGGAAGGAAGACCCATGAGTAAACAAGTCGCCTAAACGATGCGCAGTCATGTACATTTGTACAGCTTCTGTTACAAGATTACTTTACAAATAAAACAGTCTTCAAGACACACAAACTGCATTTTGGTCAATGAGTTATAAGACCCAAAACCAGGATACAATAGAACCAATAGCCAGACCAATGACTAAGTACAACACTAGCACAATTCCTGCAGTCTCTGCATGTTGTAACTGGACAGTTTTGGGAGCCAAAACCATTAAGACAGAGGTTAAGTATCCATTTGTAAGACCAAGAAGGCAGGTCAGGATTGTAACTGGGATCTCCGTTCTAAAAATGTCGGGACCATGCAAGCAGCCATAGAAAAGAGGCAGAAACAACAGCCTTCCAAACGAGGCACCAATGGAAACATTGGTGTTCTCCACAAGATATAGTGAAGTCAAAGACTTGCCAATCAGATCAAAGACATTATAACCCGCAATTAACATAATTGGATACCAGTCCTTGAGAGCATCAGAATGCACATCTTCCGTCACGGATCCAGGAAATATACTCAATGTCACAACATAAAGGATTGAGATCCCATAGCCATACCATTTCACGGCCCCAACTATCTCCCATAATGTTGATCTCCATAGCTTTCCAGTAAGAACACCTTTTTGTTCCTTCTCCTCATCTAATGCTAGACTTTTCAACTCATTATAGTATTTTATAACTGGAAGTCTGTGTACCACATTGTAAAAAACAATGTTTAGTAACATCACAGCGATGCTGACAATAAAGTAAAGATTTGCACTTTGTCTCAATCCATCAGCATTTTGAGGATATACAGCCTTGGTAAAAACTCGTAAAACAGATACTAGGACACCTGCAGACCACAAAATTTGATATTAATATAATAAGCATGAAGACATTGAACAAAGATCTATGCACCCTATTTCTCAAGCTTAATCATCAAGGCAAAGTTAAATCTGCATCTTCAATTGGTTCACAGTAAACATACATTTGTTCCTACATGATACCGATGTCATGCAGTCATCTCTCTGGTTGGTTTTCGTGCAGCACCTAACTATTTAAGCATATTGAAGAAGTAATTTATCTTGAAAAATGTTCATGCTTTTATTTATAAAACTTACCATCACATACAGGGTAGTATCTCTCAATATACCTGCAATCCATATCATACATGACAGCAAGCTTGCATTTGTGTAGTACTGGTACATTCAATTAATCTACAAATATGAACATCAGGCCTAGAGCAGTCAAACAATACTTATTGGTGACCAAGACTAAAGGAATATGCTAACAAGTATGATTCTCCCCCATGAAAAAAAAGTATCTGGTAGTTTTGGCAGTAAACTGTCAACAGCAGCAAATCTTCATTATTATTTCAAAGTTAATCCCAAAACCACACAGCATCTTTCTACATAAAGGAAATTTTGTCCACCACGTAATTTCTATGTAGAAATAGAAATAGACACCTAGAAATTTCGACAAGTTCATAAAACAAATGACTGAAACCTAGCAGCCAGCAACACAAAGTACTACTCCGAAATAACATCATATCGCAACAAAAATCCGAAGCAGTTTGACTCATAGCTCAAAGTTTCAATCTTTTCTTGATCTTAAAGTTGCCTTCAATCAATTCAAAAGCAGGTCAACCAAAACTGAACTAAGAAATACTGATATAATCGAAAATCCAAGTCTGGGAGAAGAAGCAACAATCATGGTTCGCCGTAACGGCCGTGGCCGGCCGTTATAACGGCGTTTCGTAACTTTAACGGCCTCCTCCGCGTCACTGATTCGGTTAAAAACGGTTGGCTACATTATCGAGCGCGATATCGGCGTGATATCGCTCATAACGGCGTTATTTGGCGTTATAACGGATTGTAACGGCGTTATAACGGATTGTAACGGCGTTATAACGGACATAACGGATTTAAAAGGCGATAAAAGCGAAAACGACGGATAGATGATTGAATTTGAATATTGTGTATTCTTTTTTCAATTGAATGTAATATTCTTTATGCATGTTTATTATACCTTGAATGGTGGTTAAAGATGTAGAGAAATTAAAGTTGCAATTGTAGCAACAAAAACAATAATTGGTAATAATATGTACGCAAACTTAGTCACGGATATGGATCATCTAGTTATACTAGTGGGAGACATAGTGTGAGCTCATTTCCTACTAATGCTGGATACCATGATCATCATTATGGATCTTCTGACAGTACAGGATATCGAGGATTTGGATATTATCATGAGTATCCACATGAACAGCCTATGCCTCATCCTACTCATTATGATTATGCACATTTTCCTATTTATCTTGAAAGGGAAGATAATGATGACTTTGAACCACCCCGACACTCCACTTGGTATTAATAATGTATGTAATTGTATGTTTCATATGTTAATTCTAGTTGTAATATTGTTTTTTATGTTAATTTAGTAAAAACATATATATAAGTGATTTTCTAGAACTTTTAGACTATTTTTGAGTTTTTTCGAAAAATTGTCCGTTAAGGTCGCGAAATCGCCGCGAAATTGCAATGTAACCTTAACGGTGGACACCACGACCGTTACGGCGAACCATGGCAACAATTCACTGATTGAGTTCACATAAAGGACCTGATTTCAAGACTAATGATTACGCTTTTTTGACATCGTTGACCAAAACCCAATCAGATCATCCTTAAACAACCAGCCAAAACAATAAGCAGAAAACCCCATTTAACATCATCAAACACCAGAACGAAACAGACCCACCAATATTATCAAAATCATAATAATATTTAAAAGAAGAAACAAAATTGTCATTACCAGAAGCAGCAGTTCCAGCAAACACAGCCTGCATATATCTCTCCGGCAGCTCCCCCGCATTACCCACAACACCACCCTGCACCAACCCATCAGCGACCCCACACAAACCCACCATCCCCACCGTCACATAATAAGCACTGTACATCCCAGCTCTCCCTTTCACATACCAAACATCAATCAGCGGCACCGCCACCAACGCCACCAAAAACAGCCCATACCCCAAATTAATCCTCGCGACAGGGTTCGATCTGTGAGCAAACGCAATGACGATCAACAACGATGTTAGTCCCACAGTCATGTAAACTATGGAGAACACACGGTCGACAGATTGATCAGGGTAGAGGTAGGTGAAGTAATCGACGGCGGTGATGAATGCGTTCCATGGGAGTAGGTAACCTGCGCCCAATGTGAAGTATATTATGTAGGCCAAGTGGAAAGAGTCTTTCGGGATTTTTTCTGGGTTGGACGCTTTGGGGTTCAAGAGGGTGGCAGATTCCGACGCACCGTCATCGGCGGAGCCGGCGGTGATTGCGATACCCATCGGCGTTTGTTGGTTGGTGTTTTTTCCCGATGATCTTGTAGAGATATGCCAATTGCCAATTGACTACGGATGTGTTTAGGAATTAGGGCGAATATTGCAAATATACGGAATATGAGGGACTTTTCCTTTATTTGAGGACTTCCTATTTCTTAGTTGTCGTTGCTTTGATGTTACAATTTCTAATTGACTCGGATAGATATTGATATAGACTAAACACACTCCAAAAATTTCTAAGGACACCCCATCTATGTGTAATTTTACACATAATTTTATATATGAATGAGGTGTCCTTAGAAATTTTTGGATGGAAATAACAAGAGAGGAGTAAAGTTATCCTTTTTTTTTTTTTATAGGTTAATAATTAATTTAAGTGCACGTTTAAGAGGTTGTAGATCTAGAATATGTTGTGTTTAGTTTTTTAATGTTCCACTACTTTGCACAATTTTTATTTCACTACTCAATTGATTAATTATAGGCAAAGACTAGTGAGATCTCACCAATTTGTGAATAGGCTGTCAATATACGTCAGCCATACATTTATATCTAAAAAGTATTATTATTATTATATTAAAATGATTAAATTAATTTTTACTTAAATATAATTACTTTAGTTTGATATTTAACTTTTATCATTTTAAGTGTCGAAGCTTGGATACAAGTTTAGTGGAGACAATATATAAATGCATGGAATTCGTGAATACCCCTAATTTAGTAATTAGATTCATATGGACTCAAGATTGAAGACTTATTGATGGCCCATCAGGGATCAGGACCAGCCCAGTTATAGACAACAGGCCCAGTAAGTTGATATAAGGCCTCTCGTTTCCTGGGTATATATGTAACCAGGTTTCTTAAGTACTTCATTTTTAACATTACTAGATGGGGTCATGGCGTCATGCAGATTGTAAAGTGCTAGTTTTTAATGTGTGTGTATATAATTAGTTGTAGAAGGCTATTAAATGTGTTTATGTATAAATTTGTAGAAAACTATTTGCACTGATCTTAGTTATATATTAATAATTAAGTATGTTTTATTTACAACATAAATTTAGTGAACAAATTAAAAATTCAGAGATAGTAGCAGACTCTATTTTTATGCATAAAAAATATTCAGACTATGTATTAATTGAATATTTTTTCTTCGATAACTTTTTTTTATTTTTAAATTCTGTAGTAATATTCAATCACAAATAGTTGGAAAAGAACCCTCCATTTGTTTCTTTAACTTACAAGTGCATGTGTGAAAACTACAAATTTCAAATATCAGTTATCAGTAGTATCGTTCTTTTTGTACTCTTGTGCTTGTCTTTTTTGGTTCAAAGTAACAATAGATTAATTATAAAAATAAAGACATTAGGTTCATTCTCATACATCGGATTCTGCAGTTTGCCTTGTTTCAGCATTTGTCCTTTGTCCAATAAATTACTACAGAACCTGTGATTTTGTTCCATTTTCAATACCTTATTCCATAGACTCATTCAAATCTCTTCTTTTAAACAATGAATTCTAAGGAATGATGTTGAACTATTCCATTTGTCATTAGCTATAATCTTAAGAAGAAAAATATTTTTCTTTATAACCCCCCTTATATACTTCTTTCTCCATATCCCTCTTCAAGAATGAACTATCCTAAACTTGTTCAATGCATTTTGGTCTTATCAATCAGTTTCCATTTCTCATCCCAGCAAGCCTTAGCAGATGATCAATGCATACTAGACACTAAAACCCCCTCATCTTGGACAAATCCAAAAGGGAACTGGGGTGGATTTCTCAACAACACCACCTGTGGATCAATACTCGAAACATATCTATTCGTGTTGGCTAAGAGAGCGAACAAAACCGGGGAAATATTCTTGAATATTACAGAGCAAAAAGTTTGTTTGAGTAGTATGAACACTACTGAGAAAGATGCTTTGAGCTGTGGTATTGAGAGGCTCACTAGTGGTAGTGGAGGTTGCTCTGACTACACCGTGACAGATGTAGTAAACGAGCAAGGAAACGCGTTGCAGAGTTTAGACCTAGGTTGCAAGAATCTAGACTCAAATAGTGAATCAGATGGAGGGTGCAACTCTTGTTTAGGTACGTGGGATCAGATGATTGGATCAGCTAACACTAGCAATAGCTTGATCAGAGAAGAAGTCGATGTCTGTAGATTCTCGGTGCTCGTTTCATTGACAAGCCGAAGAATCAACGACATAACATGGATGAACTCAGTCTATACCTGCCTTGGAAATGGAACTTCAATAGGTAATCTTTTACAAATGTTTGTTGGACTTAATATTAAAAAAATAGTTGATCATACTTTAAATGCAGATGATGAGGCAAAAGAAGCTACAAAGATGACAATCATAACAGGGGCTGAAGTTGTGGTTGGTGGTGTTGGAGGATTTTCAGTAGTAGTCGCTACTGTGTGGCTCGTCTTTTTCAAGAAACGAAGCAAAGCAAAACCTCCTAAAGATGGTAAGAATTCATGTTGTAATGATGGAAACAGATTAGTATTCTGAGGAATAACTTGTGTGTTCTTGTTCTTCAACTTGACAGCATGTCATGAGACATATTCTCAAGAATCAAGCAGTGGTAAGATCTCTCTCAAAGAAGTTCGTAAAGCGACAGATAATCTCAGTGCAACGAACTTCATTGGACAGGGTGTGGCAGGTAAAACTAAAACTACAACTAGAACTGCCTAATTCATAGATGGTATTAGAAACACAAATGTTGTTGTAAATTGTAATGATATGATCATCTTGATCAGGGAAAGTATACAAGGGTGTTCTGTCAAATGGTCAGCGCGTTGCAATAAAGCACATTATCAACGATGGACAAATGGAAACGTTCGTTAGAGAAGTCACGAGCCTATCACATGTTAAACATCCAAACCTAGTAGAGTTATTAGGCCACTGTGATGGAGAAGATGAGAGCTTTCTGGTTTATCAGCTCTGTGACAATGGAAACCTTTCGGAATGGCTATTCGGTATTAACTACTCCTTTAGTCTGTTTATATCTCAACAATCCTGTAAGTTCATTTCCTTTTCAACGGACAGGTAAACACAAGTTTCTAACATGGATCCAAAGACTACAAATCGCGTTAGACTGTGCTAGAGGTCTCTGGTTCCTCCATACATATCCAGAAGGCTGCATTGTCCATCGTGATGTCAAAGTAAGTATCACATTTCATCAATCTTGTTTTCTTGATTTCATGTTGTTGATGAATTTTAACTATCATTTTCAGCCAACAAACATACTTCTAGGAACCAACTTCGAAGCCAAACTATCCGACTTCGGATTATCGAAAGTGATCACCATGGGATTCTCGCATGTCAGCTCAGAGGTTCGAGGAACATTCGGTTATGTTGATCCCGAGTACCAAAGGAACCGCCATGTCCACTCTTCAACCGACGTCTACAGCTTTGGAATAGTGCTTCTACAGATTCTTTCAGGACAAAGGGTTCTTAACCTTGAACTCACTAGACCTATGCCTTTGAGTAGAATGGTAAGAGATTTTCACTTAACATTTATTCTCAGTATAATATAACACGAGATATAACACCAAATGAAAACGGGTGCAGGCTAAAAACGTGAGGAAGGGAGGGGACATAACAGAATTTGCAGATCCAAAACTGAATGGAGAATATTCAGTGGAGGCATTTGGAGTGATATTAAAGGTGGCATTATCATGTACTGGGATTAAGAACCTACGTCCATCCATGGAAAGAGTGGTGGCTATGCTGGAAAAAGCTCTTCTCATTTCACAATCACTCACTTCTATTCATTCTTCATTTCAATCTCTCTAGAATCCTATTTTTGTACCACTATATATTACCAACTATGTTTCTAATCCTTGTAACTATTATTTTTACCATACAAACACTTTTTCCAAGACAATGCTCATGAAATCCTAATCGAACGAATTTTAATCCAGCCAAATACGGTCACGTTCAATAACTAGTATAATCGTTCACGGGTCAATTTCAGATATTAATTGATGCACCAAAACCAAACTATCAGAAAGTGGTGATAATATATACATATTTCATATAATATTGTGAAGTCAAACTTATTCAAGAAAACCTTTAATCCGGCAAGAGTTACTCTTACATCATCACTAAGCCTAACAATGTCAGACAATAATTTTGGTGAGTAGATTAAAAATTTGGTAAATTTGAAGCATATTAATGGATATTACTAAAAGGTCAGAAAAGAAATAAGCAGGGTTTATTGTTCATTAATAATGATAGTACCAAATAGGTCAAAATGGGCCTGCCCAGCTAGCATAGTCTTACCAAATCACAGCTGTTTTGTGGACAGACAAATGCAGCTTCGATAATGACTAGAAGAGCCTTCATCTACACTGATTCCAAACCAGCATAAACAAAACTACTGTCCATAATGCTAGAATCGTCTCAAGAACCATAAAAAGATTTGAGATTCGAAATAAATGGTAAAAAAATATATATATATATTTTTATGTTTTTTTTTCCCCCTTTAAGAACATAAAGGACCTCTTTTTAAATAAATATGTAGCATTCACCATTTCGAATCCGACTTTGATGTTAACATTAGTGGTGAGCTACTTGTATATCTAAGAAAGCTACATATCAGAAATATTCTTGCCACATTACTTGTATTAATGTGCATCCCCTTAATCCCAAGTGTTTTTTTTCCTTTCTATCTTATTTTAATTTATGTATCATTTTTCTTTTTAATAACCTGAATATCATAGCTTTGTTCGACTAATTCAGGACAATTTATTCTCATTGGGCATTCGTTCATTCACCCCCAAAATTTATAGTGACGTAATGTACCAAAAAAGAGAAGAAAAACGAGTACAATAGCCAAAATGTCACGTTGGACATTTGACAAGTAGTGATTGTTGTGTGTACAGTGGCGATGTTATTGATATAGTATTGGTAAAATGAAGTAGGATAAAAAGACACTATTTTGCTGCATAAGATTAAAGATTTCATCGTCCCTCCAGCCCCTACCAAGATTGACTAGTGCACTTTTATACACCACATCCAGCTTGCAACAACTGAGCACAGATCTAAGCTTCTTCAATATTCCCTTATAAATAAACACCACATATTTTCATTTCCTCCTATCCCATGAAAGCATGTCTATTTTCCATCACCATTTATTCTCAGCATTTCTCCTCATCTTCTGCAACATAATCCAAGTACACTCGAATGGCCCAATCTATACACCTCCAAATGTCGAGCGATTAACTGATCGTTTTAGTCGATTACCGGTTAATCAGAGCTACAATGTGTTATTTGGAGGGTCTCATGTGCATGTGACCAACAATGGTACCAGTTTTGATCTGAGTTTGGACAAGTCCTCAGGTAACGTGTTCAAGAATAAAATTGGCTCATGTAGGACTAGGACCATGTTCATGTGTGATCATTTTCTTGATTTTTTTTTTTTTTTTTAAGGGTCTGGTTTGCTGTCAAAGAAGAAATATTATTATGGATTCTTCAATGTTGCTATAAAGTTGCCTGCTGGTTTTACATCTGGAGTTGCAGTTGCATACTATGTAAGCCTTTTTTTCATCCCACTTAATGTTCATAAATAACATGTTTCCTCATAATATTTCTACCCAAAAAGCTCATCTTAAAAAATCCAAAGCCATCTTGTAAAAATCTGTGAAAATATTAAATAAAAAAGAGATATTATTAGGACTTCTTGATTCCTCATTTTTGTCTATACTTTTATTATTTTTATATTTTGAAGTGATTTATTAATAAAAAATACAAATGCGCATAAAGAATTGTTACTTGTTTTGAACTTATATGCACTTTACTTAACCTAGCTAATTGCTGGATGAATGTTTAAAAACATAGACGATAAATTAAAAAGACAAATTATGAACCCTGTTACTCTGTTTCCCCTGTTTTTCAGTTATCTAATGCAGATATCTACCCCAACAACCACGACGAGATTGACATCGAACTTCTCGGACACGAGAAGAGAAGAGAATGGGTTTTACAGACAAACATATATGGAAATGGAAGTGTAAGAACCGGAAGAGAGGAGAAGTTTTACCTCTGGTTTGATCCGACGCAAAGTTTCCACGACTACAGCATCCTCTGGAACAATCACCACGTAGTGTAAGCTCATCGATTCTTCAACTAATCGCCTTGTTTCACATTCTGAATTCCTAGTAAAAACCTGCAGGTTTCTGGTGGACAATGTACCAGTTAGAGAAGTCATTCACAACAATGCTATATCCACAGTTTATCCATCAAAGCCAATGTCGGTTTACACGACAATCTGGGATGCATCACAATGGGCAACTCATGGAGGAAAATACCCTGTCAATTACAAATTTGCCCCATTTGTAGCATCAGCTAGAGGGATTGAGATGGAGGGTTGTGTTGTCAATGGGAAAGATATGGCTCCTTCATGTTCTAGAAGCAGCCCTTCAAGCTTAGACCCTGTTGACGGAGAACAGTTTGCTAAGTTGTCGAGCCAACAGGTCACCGGGTTAGAGTGGGCTCGAAGGAAGCACATGTTTTACTCATATTGCCGAGACAAATCCAGATACAAAGTTCTACCACCAGAATGTTAAGTCATATAGTAAAACTTCATTCTTTGCAATAATTTATAGATGATATAAGAAAGGAAATCAATAGTTACAGAAATTATTAACAAATAACAATTCAGATGCATAATGATATACTTTCTTGATTTATTATGGGGCAGGGGATTTGGACGATAAAAGTTAAAACAGCACATAAATATGGCACCAAAGTATGTAAACGATATAGATTCACCTTAATCTTTGAATGATGTCAATTATTTGGAAAAGGTAAACCAAAGTCAATTTAACTAAAAACGGGTGAAATGTTTTCATCATCATATCAAATTCATGACATTGGGACCCAATTTATGTATATATTCTTCAGAGAGCTCACAGCCATGCTGGATTTTTGAGAGAAGTAACAACTGCTTTCACTTGCAAGTAATTCTTCAGACTGTATTCTCCTTTTTCCCTTCCAATTCCACTCATCTTATAGCCACCAAAAGGAATTGCAGCATCAAAGGTATCGAAGCTATTAATCCACACTGTTCCAACTCTCAATGCTCTCATCAAAGTATTGGCAGTATCAAGGTTTTTAGTGAATACACCTGCTGCAAGACCGTATCTGGAGTTGTTGGCCCTACGAATCACTTCATCGATGTCCCTGGAATTGGCAAGTAAAGTTTAAGAATAAAGCAATCACAGTTCCATTATAATATGCATTAGATTTTTACAACGTACTTATATTTCAAGACACTCTGAACTGGACCGAAGATCTCATCCTGTGCGATTACCATGTCATCCTAAGGAAAATTGCAAAGTACTTTATTAGTAGTGATGATCAATAAACTATATTGTGAGTTAATAAACATGTTTATTTAGCTAGGTAACATTACCTTGACATTAGAGAAAACAGTTGGCTGAATGTAATAGCCCTCTGTACCAAATCTGTCACCTCCAGTTTCGAGGGTAGCTCCAGCTTCCTTACCAGCATTAATATACCTAAGAATCTTTTGAAATTGTTCTGTATCGATCTGGAGTTCACAAAGTGTGAATCAGGATTATCGATATGAAAGCAAGAGAAATCCAGTGTATAAGGTCATATATCCATCCATCATAAAGCAAGCAGTGGCATTTTTACCTGGGGGCCTTGTTCAATCCCTGCCTTGAAAGGGTCCCCAACAGTGCGCTTCAAGGCTCGTGCCTTTGCTTTTTCCAAGAATTCATCATAAACCTTCTCATGCACAAATGTCCTCGAACCTGCACAGCAGCATTGTCCCTGCAGAGGTTCGACATGATATGATCAGATTCGTTCAATTAAGCTCAAATCAACAATGGTCGAAAAGAACCATACCTGATTGAAAAATAGAGCAAAGTGTGCAAGCTCAACAGCTTGGTCCACGTCAGCATCCTCACAAACAATAAAAGGTGATTTCCCTCCAAGTTCCAGAGTAACTGGCTTCAGGTTGCTTCTGGCAGACAACTCTAGAACTTTTTTTCCAATCTCTGTTGAACCAGTGAAAGCAAGCTGCAAATAGTAGGCCCAGAAAACATCAAGATGTGCAGACGTGTATAATCTTCTGAAGAATCATACATTTAAGTAATAGTTTTACGATCTCTTTTTTCTGCTTTCATCAATTCTCAACAAACTTGACACTTAACTTTTCAGGAGGAAATGAGCATAAAATTCAGCAGTAATCATACAGACGAAATGAGGCATACTGAACACAGGACAGTAGAATAAATGCAAGACACCATACCCCTAACAATGGAACACCGGTTTCATACAAAAAAGCCATGATTAAACTCATGAATAGGGCAAAAACATTAAACTGGTGTCACCTTGTCCACATCCATATGGCTGCAAAGAGCGGCACCGGCCGTCGGACCAAAGCCAGAAACAATATTCAGAACACCATCAGGAAGGCCAGCCTGTCGAAAAGCCATATTGAATTCAGCTATCAATGTCATGTATGTGAACTTGAACTTTTGGCAAACATATTACTTCAAAAAAGAAAAGTTCAGCAACCGGAAATCATTCATTTACGGGATTATGATGGAGAACAAAATTGAGATGAGTCAAAGTTTATATTCTAGTACACTTCAGCCACTATATAAACCATGAGTACTACAAGCAGACAATATCGGAATTAAAAGAATGCAATGCTTGTCAATTGTGCAGCATACCTCATGTGCCAACTTGGCCACAAGTAATGCGGACAATGGAGTCTGCTCTGCTGTTTTCAGAACAATGGTGTTGCCACATGCCAGTGCAGGTCCGACTTTCCAAGCAAACATCAGGAGAGGAAAGTTCCACGGGATAATCTGGCCAGCTACACCAATTGGTTCGTGTAAAGTTTGAACGTGATGGGGCCCATCAGCTTGAATTGTGAGACCATGAATCTTATCTGCCCAGCCTGTGGAAATGAATGCATAACCATTGTAAGCAATTAAGCAGAAAACCAAACAACTATGTTTCCATTTACTCATTTTATCATTCTTCTAAAGACCCACCAGCGTAATAACGGAACAATCTAACAAACATTGGTATTTCAATTTTAGCAGACTGTTCATATAGCTTGCCATTATCCCAAGTCTCAAGAGCTGCAATTTCATCATTATGCTTTTCAACCAAATCGGCAAAGCGCAATAATATCCTTTGTCTCTCCTGCATTATTTGAACAGAATAATTAAGCACTATTTATATAAAAATGCACTAACAGATGATAGAAGTTAAGACTGAGATACGAAATGCTTACATAAGCAGTCATTTTAGGCCATGGACCCTCGTCAAAAGCCTTACGTGCAGCAGCAACTGCTCGATTGATATCTTCTGCATCACCTTCAGCAACATGTGCAATTACCTCCCCAGTCCTAGGGTCCAAAGTTGGGAAAGTTTTCCCTGATTCAAAAGGTTTATGAGTTAGCTCAGTCAACTTAAAAGAACAGCAGCTTTTCAAACACTATAAGGCTCACCTGATGCTGCATCAACAAATTGTCCATTGATGAGAAGTTTATCATATTGTACACTAACAGGTGGCTTGATTGGATCCTCAACAGCTGCAGCTGTGCTTGACAGGCGCGTCCCTATGCCCGCATAAACTCGTTTTCCTAGACAAATTGATTGCAACTCAGTGAATCCACTCACACAAAAGTTCTAATGCAAAACAAAAAAACGAACAGGTCATAAAACCGAAAAGTTAGAAAGCTATATAGTTACTGCCAAAGTCGGAAGTGAGAAATGATCAAACCAAAAGCCACATAGAAGTCACATATTTTATCATGACCAATAACTGTGATGCTAAAAATCCACTATCAATATCTTTCTTGAAAAAGAAGTTGGAAGACACAGCAGATTGCACTTAGTTTTAATTTTCTATAAATACCTCAAAGCTACAGGATTTTGAACAGAGATCCAAAATAACATCTTCTATAAATCAAACTCGATTCTATAGTAATCAAGATAAATAAAGCTAGTCGTATAAAAGAAAATTCTTTATTAATTGCTTGAACTTTATATGTGCCCCACATCAAATTTTAAAATTGAGGGGCTAAAGAGTTGATAGAACCAGTTAATTAATTAGAGAATTCAGAAGAAAAGCATATACAGGTTCTTATCATACATTTTCTGTGCATATCTCATTTCAACAATCCCGTGCATAATTAACCAACAAATTCCTCTCAACAAAAAAAGGCAGCACAAACCCAGATGTAGAAACACAAAAAGAAAATTCAATCTTGCTCCACAGTCATCAGCGCAAAAGACAATCAAAAGAAGAAGTAAATACCTCCACCAGAAAGCAAAGGAATGGAGCGAGAAAGACGAGATGAGATTCTGAAAGCCGCCATTATCGGTTGAATTACTAAAAACCAGTTCTCCGGGTTCAGTGTCAAAAGAAGGTACGTATGTGTAGATATAGTCTAGATGGAGAGAGAGAGATACAGAGAGAGGATCAAAGAATGAGGGAGAAATAGTAATATTTAAAGTTGGTGGGATTAGATATTCCAATTCATTTTGCAGACTTGTCCCACCGAGTTTGATTTTTCCTTCTTTTTTTTTTTCTTCTTCTAACATGCATGTGGATTTTTAAAAATATATAATTAAATAAATACGTAGGAGAAATAAATTTAGAAATTTGAGAAACACATCACCTTTACATGAATAGTCATCCTATACACGTGGGGACGTAAATAATAGCTAATATGTTATGAATTTAACATTTTTCGTAAGGCTTTGGTTATTACATATATAGTTAGACAAAGAATTCTCTCTATAATATTTTGATGCTACATTAAATAATTCTTTATTTTTTTAATAATTTATTTTTATATAGAATTAAAAATATTTTTCTATTCAAATTATATGTGATTTGATATTTTTTTTATATAAATTTCGAAATATTTCATTTTATCGTATGAACCTTTAAATTTAATATATTTTACGATATTACATAAATTTTAATTATACATATACTCGAAATTAACAGTCATAATTTGTTGTGCATCATAAAATATATCAGAGTTAAAATTAATATGATAAAGTACAACGTTATAAAATTAATAAGAAAAAATGTAAAACAATGTATAATTTGAATTGAAAAATATTCTTAACCTATATAGTGATGATTATTTTGAAAGTTGAAACTCTCGATGCAGTAATAATTTGTTTCCACCACAACATAAAAGGATTAATTTTTATGTATTTTTTTTCTAAAACAATATTTCTTTTATGAAGTGAATAAGTTGACTACGGACAGATCGTTGAAGATCTCGAATTCGGATACGGATCTCCGAGATTTTGTTTGAAATGGTACAGTTCAGCAGACTGCGAAGAGGACATTTTTTACTATTTTTATTAATTTAAAAAACTTAAATGAGGAGATTTTTAATATCTTTTTTGATTTTAAAAAAAACTTAAATGAAATCAGATGTGTTGATATCAAATTAAAACAAATAATTATAGGATAAATTATATAACAAGAACTAATTTATAAATTAATTCTCAATTCTGCATTTAAATTTTAAAATTTCTCAATAAGGGGACTCAATTTTACATTTTTTCTCAATTTAAGGCTTAAAATTTTATTTTATTTTTCTTATTATTTATATTTATAATTTATTTATATTTTAATATATATTTATAGTTTAGATAAATTAAGATAACTTTGTGTAATTTTGGAATTATTTTCATCCAATTTATATTAATTTATATATATAATTTATAAATTAAGTTTTATTATGAAATTTATCCAATAATTAGTTATACTATTCGTTCCAATCACAAAAACTAAAATAAGAATCAAGTACCGTATATAAACTAAAATTATAATTCTTGATGTATAAATTTGTTAAGTGAATTTTATCAAATAACTAAGATGTATTAAATATAATAATCAAGATTAGATGGGTTAAATATGGGAGATAAATGCGGAAATATGTAAGTAATTTGGCTTGGGGCCTCAAGCTTAATTATATCAAGAACTATTCATATTGGTCAACTAAAACAACTCCATCATGATGCAGGTAGGATTACTTTTTGGGAGTTTTTTGTACAAATTTTGCATTATATTTGATCTTATTTATAATAGTAGTATTTGAGATACATAAATTCATAATCTTATGACTTTGAGAATCTTAATTCCTACTTTGGTCTTGATTGGATCTTGATAAAATTTATGCTATGATGTTAGATAGGAGTGATTTAGAGGATTTCTACTGAATCTGTCATATCATCAGTTTTGAGCTTGATTGTTTGTAGAATACCGATCAATCAGATCTAAACGAATATC
Organism: Scutellaria barbata; assembly: GCA_028654395.1. Taxonomy (NCBI): domain Eukaryota; kingdom Viridiplantae; phylum Streptophyta; class Magnoliopsida; order Lamiales; family Lamiaceae; genus Scutellaria; species Scutellaria barbata. The sequence continues at coordinate 40,802,054 of CM053644.1, forward strand.
TTTAATGGTAATGTTTGCAAAAATCGATCGATATGAGGTGTCTGATCAGTTGATTTTTTATCCGAACCCCTCCTCCTTCTTTGGGACCACTCTTGATGAAAAAACGACCGACCCATTAGGATTGGTCAATCTGATTTTGTTGAACTCTTTTCAGTTATACTATTACTTAGAGAACACTTTCATGTTAATAAGGTTTGGTCATATAAATGACTCAACAATAATTTAATTGAAATTTATATGTACCTTTAAATTTGGGTATATGTCATTTTAACCCACCTTATTTGAAAAAAGTTTCATCGCTAGATTAATTTCTTTCCAAATAAATATGCTACCCAACTTATAATTATGAAGTAATCAGAAAATCATTTCAAAACAACTCGATGGTCCAGATTTTTAATGTAATGGAATTCTTCTGTCTTATTGTTTTCATAACACTTGCTATCTATATCTAATTAATCATTATGAAGTAGACATGTCTCATCACGTAAATGTCGAGATCAAAATTGTTGCACCTTTTTTTTAATAGCTATATATGAGTACACTGTATCCACATTATTTTATGTGTTATAATTTTTATGCACTATTATTCATCTATCCACCATAAACACATTAATATGTGCTCATTGATGTGTCAAAAATTTAGTAAATTTATTAATTTTATTTTTCTTATAATAAAAAAATAAGATTATTACACGAACATAATTGCACATGGATATCTTAACAATTTTCAATTTATATATATATATATATATATATATATATATATATATATATATAAAAGAATGCTGTCTACTATATCTTTGTATATAAAAGGTTGTAATTAAATGCCAAAATATAAAGGCTGACAAACTTAATTAAACAAATGAAAGAATTCAGTAGCTTAGTTTAAGGAAGTGAATTTAGAAATAAAATTGACAGTTTAAAGTGTTTAATAAAAGAAGATAAATACATGGGGTTTGGTAAACAAAGAAAATCTCAAATCTCGATATGCTTAATAATAGATATTACCAATGTTGTCCCACATGTTTTTTTATTGTTCCACATGTGGACGTGTATATATGTAGATTGAATTGCAAATTTATAAGTGGTGCTAGACTAATGATACCAATACTTTAAACACAAATTCTCTTAATGCATCAACATTTATATATAAACATCACTAAATTTATATATACAAGTTTTGATTTGAAGTAAAAAAAAAAACATATAGATTCAAATCGACCTGAATTGAATGTACACTAACTGCATAATAGATACACTCTATTTTAAATTATCTTATCTTTTCCATTTTCATTGTTATTTTGAGCTACTTTTGTTCTCATCTTTGAAAGGCATGTTATCAGCTATAAATAACATCTTATATTATATTTTACAAAATAGTATCATTTTGGGACTAATTTGAAATTAATCACGAAATCTTGTATATTCACCTTATAAAAATATATAATTTTATAATCAGGGTTTAAATTTGAATCAAATAAGTATTTTTATTTTTATTGTCTTTCTATCTTTCGCTCCTTTTGACTTATTAAAAAAGAAACATAGGTTTTGAGGTTACTTGTAAAAAAAAATTAGTATTGCTCTTTAAAGGGAAAAGTTCATCCCTTAAAACTAACCTACTTTTCTGGCTGACCATCCCTAAAATAATTCATTAATGTGAGACTAATTTAGTCTGTTTTGTTTGGCGTTTATCTATTTTTTTTTCTTAGTAAAATATAACGGTATTCATATATAGTTTTAAAAATGGAGATTAATTACTTGTAAGTAACATTCTAAATGCATTTCTATGCAAAATAGGAGTGCTTAATAATTTATGTTATGTGTCTACTATTTATGCAGTTATTCATGATCTTATTAATTTCTTTTATTAAAATTTAGTATTTCAATAAAAATATTATCATTCATGCATCATTGAGATTTAATGTGAGTTTAATAGTTTCAACTTCAATCTACTATATTTACCAATTGAGTTTTATATTTATATTTAAATCTATTTTGTTTAACAAAAATATTTTAATTAACCAAAAATAAATGTTTTACTAAGAGTTTAACACAAATGGAGGAAAAATGTTTCGAAACTAAGATGAGAGCTTAAACAAATTAACTTATTAAGCCATAGTAATTTCTAATTTTCTTTTTTTTAACATCCACCAAAATATAATTGAAAAGTATACTGAAACCAATTTTTCTTAATAAGAAGTTCAATACAGTAAGAAAATTGAAACAAATAAATTAAATTGATAGAATGTACGTAATTTTAAAAGTAATACCTTTTTAGCGTCCATCATAATAATATTATTTAAAGATTTTGTTTCCTAAAATAAAAATCTAATTTAAATCCGAGCAATTCACGGAACTCATCTGGTCTGAATAAAAATGGATGATATAGACTATACTAATGGTGACAGGGAATTAGTTTCGTTAAATTCGTTCACGCATTCCAACCACATATTTTTTAATCTTTTCCCACTCATTCTATTTCCAACCACCCAAATATGTCATATCATACTTTCGAGAAGAAACCATTTTATAAAGTCAAGCTTCAAAAAAATTATTTAATTTTCAAAAAAAGTGATTCAAGAAAGTGATATAATTTATTAATTCTCAAAATTTCATAATACTTTTTATATTGGATTTTGTTTTTAATGTTTCTTTGACTATCAATTGCTAAGACTAAAATTAGGGAGTAAAGAATGTTTATTGTTTTGGCTTAAAGAAGAGAGTAAAATTTAGTAAAAAAAACACCTTATTTGTTTTACCCAATTATCCAATTCATTTTTGACAAATTTCATAATAAAACCTAATTTATGGATTAATTTTAAATTTAAATTTTAAAGTTTTTTAATAGGAGAAGCTCAATTTAATATTTTTTCTTACTTTAAAATTTAAAAACTAGATTGAGTTTTCAATTTTAAACACAATTTAATTTTCTTTTTCTTTTTTCTTTTTATTTATATATATAAATTTATTTATATTCAATATGTATACATATTTTGGATTTATTAAGACAAATTAGTGTATTTTAAGAACAATCATCATCTGACTTATCTTGTCTAAATTTATATAAAGAAAGAAAGAAAAAAAATATAATTAATTCAATTTATAAAATATAATTTATATTAAACTGATTAATATTAAAATCGATTTTTTTAATTTTTATTCATAAAATTAAGAAAATAAATGAATCTTAAATTTTATGAATTGCATTATATATTTACATAAATTAATACAAGTTCGATAAAAATCATTCCAAAATTGCATTAAATATCGTAATTTATCTAAAATATAAATAAATCTATAGATATAAATAAAAAGAAAATTAAATGTTATCTTGAATTGAAAACTCAATCTTAATTTCAAGCCTTTAATTGAGAAAAAAGATAAAATTAAGTCTCTTATTGAAAAATTTTAAAATTTAGGTTGAGAACTAATCTATAAATTGGGTCTTATTATGAAATTATTCCGAATATAAGGTATCTAACCAGTTATATAACACCTACAAAAACTCATTTGAAATCACCTCATGAATTTAAATCCATGATACAGATTTACAAGAATACTACCCTGTTGTTTATTATTCTAGGAAAATAACCCAATCATGAAGCATGGGATATAAATTATGCACAATTCATGAAGCAGAACACCCTCAATGTAACTCAAAGAAGAATTAAATAGCCATCAAATAAACAAATAGATTAGGAAAACTAGCCTGAAAATTCAGTAACTGAGAAGGAGGTGTGTTGTGGAATAGCCCAAACACAGTTTAGGAAAAACAGCTATAGCTAATATAAGAACCCAACAAACAGTGTTACATATCTAATCTTAGAGATGATCGAAATTCAAATTATAGGGAGGATAGTTCAAGTGATCACCAAATTATAGGAAAAGGTCATCATTTTATCAATGGTATCCCAGAAGTCGTCCGGCTAGCATACTCTTCGTAATCTGAACCAAAAAACTGCCTCAAGAAAAACTCCTCATACGGTATCCTCTGTTGGAAAAAACGCCACACAACTGCTGCAAATGCAAGTGTGGACAGCGGATTACAGAGCATAATTTGAGTACCAACAGACCAGATGAAGAAGCCACAGTAACCTGGGTGCCGAATATACTTATAGATTCCATTAGTTATCAGTACATGATGTTCCTCGTGATATCTCTTAATAAGATGTGTAAAGGATCTACCAGCAGTTATTATTGCCAACTTACGTATGATTTCACCAATCACCACCATGGCAAGGCCCATGTTGCTTACCACCCAATGTTCCTTCATCTCAGGAAAGAAATAGATTTCAATTAAGTACTCTATCAGGGAAAAGATCATCGCCACCAGATAGTTTGGGCTGATTAGTAAAGACTTGAGAGTAACATTGTTTTTCCCATGAACGGAAAGCGCAAGAACATATTCAGAACAATGAAAGAAGATTATGGCAAAGAACATTTGAGACAGCTGTCGGCATGCTGTGAAGCTGAAGATTTCTGTCATTTTCCAAAAGTGAATCAAAAGTCGTTCCTCAGAAAAAATGAACCAGTATCAGGCACTGAATCATCTCAAAGAAGGAAACTTGGGTGAGCTACTTCTGTTTTAATCAGACCTGAAGTGATTGTAGAGAAGCAAGACTCTAGTAATAGAATATGGGGTCCCACTTCAGCATAAAGATGCATTACATATGACATCCCTGGAGATAGCACAAGTTAGAAATCATGTTTGCATACGAAATGTTTATCTATATCTTGCATAACCTAACCTATCTAACCAATATACAATATTTTCTAAAATATGGCTGTATCTTCAATTTAAAAACGTTTCCCTCCTAAAACTAGATCATACAACACATTTACAGAAAACATGTGTGCTGCCTGCTAACAAGTCAGCACAACCTACTTAGGATTTGTTTTTTCTAAAACTCCTTTTCAGGAACATCAAATCGGCCATGAGGTATAATATTGTTGATATTATCTTTGAATCAGTTTCTAAATTTTTGCACAGATACGAATGCACGTCCTAGGTGTATGATGCTTTATGTTCCTGCTTAGTATGTTCGACATGCCTGTAAACTGTTCTATGGGAAATGTGGATAAATTGTTTGCATAGAATGCTTCAGATGTTTTATGAGTTGAAGTTATACAATAAAATAGTGGACTTGTTTTTTACAAGTTTGTGCATTAAACAATTTAAATAGTTTGAATACATGTTTATCGAATTCAAAGAAATCAAAAGCTAATCAAATTTCCACCAGAAAAACCCAAATTCAGAAGCAATCAAAACCCTAACCACATTTACACCAGCAGCACCCAAATTCAAAATCAACCAAAACCCTAACCAAATTCATACAGATGGGTACACTGAGCCATAAACGCTCAGGCATCAATCCAACAAGGTTGATTACATTCGATTAGAAATGAGTTATTGCAGCCACATAAGGAAACGATTTTGCTTCAAAACTAAGGATTACCTGACTGGGTGAAGGCAGCGGCTCGGCGGCGATGAGGACGAAAATACGCTACAGCCGCACGCGGCGGAGGCGCGGATTGAAACCGTCGGATGAAAACGCCGGTGATGCTTTCGTTACCAACAAGTACCGGTCTATACGCCGAGTTTGGTCATGATCTAATTCTGTCTTCGAAAACGAATCCTCAAGAATACAGAATAAAGTTTTCTTCACACTCAATATTCCATACTATTAGAGTAAAATAAAGGTTTTTTTTTTTTTGGTAAAGTAATTGTGAAAGGTTGCAGGAAATTCAACAGAATATAACTGGTGACTCATTTTCTTTTTTTTCTTTTAATCTTGAGGGAAAGTGTGATTCCATATTATTTGTTCAACCGAATGTATATTTTTCAAAAATATAAAATTTGGGAAAGTAAAATTAAAAACAAAATTAATATTAAATATTAAAACAAGGAGTATTATTTTTCTTCTTTAATAATTAGCCGCACGATTAATTTCTTTTGGTATGCATCTGCATGTAATGGTTGCAATATTTTCTCAACTTATATTTATTTAATTAACAAGTAATATTATTCACAAAATAAATAATTAATTAAAATATATAATTCATGATGATGGTTGATTTGATCAATTTGGTCCCAGTTAAATACTCATGTAATTGAATCTTCACAATTATTTCTATACATCAAGTGTACGGATCTAATTGGATTGACCCGACCCGAGAGTGCATTTCACGCACATACACGCACCCTACACGTCCAAACCCTAATTCTGCGACATAACCTTTTAGTTTAGCGAACTTAACATTTTAATTCTATTTTTATAACCTTTTAGTTATACGCACATAACCTTTTGCAGTGTTGAGTAGTGAAAAAAATATAAGTTATTCACTGAAAATGTTATGAAATTTGTACATAAAGGTTATACTATTACAACATAAATGTTATATCATTACAACATAAAAGTTTCGACTATATTGAATTTTTATAGTGAAAAAACTATAAGTTATTTATTGAAAATGTTATGAAATCTGTACATAAAGGTTACAATATTACAACATAAAAGTTATATTATTACAACATAAAGGTTTTGACTATATTACATGAATTTTTATAGTGAAAAAAAGTATAAGTTATGCACTGAAAAGGTTATGAAATATGTACATAAGGTTATACTATTACAATATAAATGTTATATTATTACAACATAAAGGTTATGACATAAATTTTAAAAAAAAGATCCAAGTTAAACCGAACCAACCCCGACCTGCGTGCCCAATTGTATGGATCATGACCCATGCACTTGGTGCACAAAAACACTACTCTTAAATCTTTCCATGACGTGATTTATATACTCATTGAGATTCATCAAAATCCTCCCATCCTTTGATTGCTTTCATTTAAAAAAAAAATGAAATAATTAATTTTTTTTGATGGTCATAAATATGAAGACAAATATGAAACCAAGTACCGCAGGAAATTCTATAGTGTCTATATCATATACCAATGAGGGGTAATTCGTTACAGATTTTGGCTACGACTGGAATTCTTGATCCGGGAGACAAATTAGAATGTTAAATTTAGACCAAACCATGTTAAATAAAAAAGAAAAATTGAATAAGCAAGATGTAACTTTTTCTTGCTTATGTGTGATACTTCAATATTGGTGAGAAAAAAATGCATAAAAAATATGCACACATCAGAAAGATTGATGTCGAAAATTGTCCCATTCAAATTCGAGATTCAAACATAACAATTTCCAAACTTAAAAGAGTCCTGCAGAATCCAAACTAAAGAAATGGGAGGGGGGCTGGCTGGTTAACAAGAGTTAAACTTGAACATATCCGAGGATATTATGTCTGTATAAGCCAGTAATATCTCGGTATCTCTCTATTAGACATTCTAGACTATTTCTAGTTCTAGTTGTAATTCTAGTGATAATAGAACCATCAACAGAGGCCTTGATATCAAGTACACCTTCACAAGTTGAGTGATATAGCTATCTGAAGTTCAAAATTTGTACTTCCAAGTAAGTGAATCGTCACTTACACGGAAGAGTAGATATCTCAACTTTAAGCAGACATTGTTTTGAAACATAGATGAGAAGAGTGGTCGAAGTTCAGCATCTTACCAGCTTGTTCCAAATTGATATCCTCATAAAGATGGCTTACATTCTGGACACTATTGACACCTTGTGGTGAAGAGGGGAATTTGTAATGGGTTTGTAAAAGGGGAGAATTTCATGCCACTGGTATTTTTGGTTCACCTAGATTCACAAAAGCCTGTGCACGAGCCAGGCGAGCTGCTGCAGCATTCCAAGATATGAGGTGATCCATAAATGTGTTGACGTAGTTGGCTCTATCGTTCTGTAACTCAAAGATGGCATCAAGGAATTAATGAAAGTGTACTTGATAGAAAATGTACAGAATATCCATGGGAATCCAACTCACCTTGTAATCCAAATAATATGCATGCTGCAAAACCAAGTAAAATGTCAGTACTGTTGGATGCAAAAGGGGTGTGTGTGTGTGTGTGTGAGAGAGAGAGAGAGAGAGAGAGAGAGAGAGAGAGAGAGATTGATGATAATGATGACGTGCATACCTCCCACAAATCCAAACTGATTATTGGCTGCAAAATAAGAGATCATTAACATGCTGAAGAAAAATCTAAGTGCAATTCATGATAAAAGACTGGTTCTAAGCATATAATAGAAACTTCTTACGATGTCATCCCACACCAGAGGATTGATTGCATTGGATGTTTTAACTATTGCAAGACATTTTTTCTCCCTTTTCACTGCAACAGTTCAAACAAGGAAATTAGTGATGGCACATTATAACCAAAACCAAGAGTTCATTTTATTTAATTGAAACCACCAGCTCATATTGTCATGCACCCTATTAGCATTTAACACAGACAAATGCTTCCTTGGCAATAGGTCAGATATTTATCGCACAGTATTCCACACTAAGAGTCGGTAATTGAACCAAAGAACTTACAGTCAAATTTGAATGAACATAATACTAAATTATGAATGAGAAACTTTCCAAATTATTTGCAGTTTTACAAACATTTTTTTCTTGGCTAAGTGCACGTACTCTGGCAGAAGACAATCATAATCACATGAATGCAAATAATATAAGAAAACAGGGTCGCTACTAAGCTGCACCCTAGGGCTGAAATTGGTCATATCAAGAAAGTCTTCCATTTATGACTAGGGAGCACATTCTTTCATTAAGTATTCAGAGAACAAAATAACCATCATACACTAATATCTTGTTCAGTTTCATATATATTAACTTAGAAGCATTCTGTGACTGATTCAGTCCATGTGCAAACTTCAATGGCCATCGATGACTTACAAACCAACCAAACCCAGCCAGATCCAAATGACGTGAGGGCTGCTTCTATGAACTTCTCTTTGAAATTGGTAAATGAAAAAAAATCCTTTTCTATCTGCTGTAGTAGGCCCAATGTGGGCATGTCACCGCCTCCAGGTTGCATTGAATCCCAAAAGAAGTCATGATTCCAGACCTAAAGACATAACCAATTAAGATCCTTTAAGATCATCGAGAGAAAGACATGTGTACTGTGTACATGGATGGGTTCCGGTATAGTAATGTACTTCAGTAGGAAAAAATTCAAACATACCTCAAATTATATTACAAACTCCATTAAATTGATACTAATACATTATCATCTACCTTATTATCATCAGAATTAATTTATCAGTTGTAACTCAGAAACTAAACTCTTTTAGGAAGACCAAAATCTAGGCTTCAATTTCACTTTGGCTCTTGGCTTCATTCCAAAACTAACACATTTCTACAACTAAAATAACTTCAAGAACCAAAACAATGGCAATATTAGTAAACCATTAAACATAGGAGCATGTATGATTTTCATAACAATTGAAAAATTGAAGTCATCATTTATGAAGGTAGAAGTGCATTTGAAATAGTACAGTAAACATGATTATGACAATAATTACCTGAGCTGCACTGTTGAATTCAGGCAATGGGTTGCCATTGTTATATGTGACTTTGACTAGCTCATCCAAGGTACATCCATAGAGTATATCATTCTTGGCAAGTTGTTTGTTAAGAGTTTCTACATAACCACGATGATGACCACCCCAATGCACTTCAAGCGTTTTCTGGCTCATGTATGGTTCTAGAGCATCCTAAAAGTACAGGAGTACAACAAACTGAACATTAATGATATTGAGGAGCAAAGGCTATTGCAAACACCATTGTTAACTTAAAATTATTTCGATGAAGTAATTTCACTTTATTTCTTTACTTGTAAAAGCAAATCAATAACAGCAACCTCCATTACAGTATTGACATAGTTCAAGGCCATTACAGTATTGACATAGTTCAAGGTCCTTGTAGAGAACCCACATGAAACTGAAAAGAGGATTATGTTGTATAAAAGACATTTTTTTCACCTTTTTTATCTTTATTATGTTTTCATACGCAGTTCTTTCAAGTTTGGGACACACACATATCAAATAAAAAATAAATGCACAATCTCACGAGTTTGTAGGGTGGACTCCTTAGGCCATAATAAGCAACGACGCCTTTATTTCGCAGTTTATCTCTGTTTTGTCTCCATCCCTGTATGAACAACCACACAATCATATCAGAAACAAACACTTCAACGATGGAATTTCAACGATTTCTCCAGCAGAGAACCTTGCTTCATGAGAAAGATTCATTCACATAATAGTTCAAGTACCAAACAGTCTAAACTTGCATTTACATAACATACCAGATGAGGAATAGCAATGGAACTCTTGAAAATCTTTGACGGTGTGGCGGTGGAAGCAAGAACCTCGTAGCTCAAAGAGTAATTACTAGCACATGAAAGTATATCCATTTCCTTCTACAACGATATCTACCTACCTAATGGCTTGGAAAAGACTCTCGAACAACTCAAATTAGGCTGAAAATGGGGAGAGAAAAGAGTAAAACTAGAAGAAAAATCTCAGTGAGACATTTTCTCGAACATATGGAAAGCTAACATACCTTGGTTAAAAATGGCAGTGAAGATAATGGAGACTAAATGGGCTTTCTCCCGATTAACACATTTCCTTTATGGGCTGTGATACCTCACCTCCTGCCCCAATAAACTTATGCGTCTCCCGTTTTAACACATTTACCCAATAAATAAATTCGAATTAATTAGAATAAGAATTGTTTTCAGAAACCATAAAAAACTAGCAGTCCGCCTTGCGCGTTATTAATTAAAATTTATATAATTTTTCAGAAAGTGTTATGTAGAATATATATGGTGGCGACAGTTTTTTTTTTTTTAGGTACTATGAGAAAATGTGGAGTAAGAAAATGTAGTATAACTAAAAAATATTAGTTTGCAATAATCAACTATAAATAACTTCTCTAATTCTCTTATATGAGTTACTTGAGGCGTTATAGTTTTCCTCACATATAATCTTCTACATATGCTTATTGGATATCACAATAAAACTCAAGAAATCTAGGCAATTTAAAACTAATTTGATTTAAGAGTTTAAAATACTGAAAAAGTTGTGTTAGAAAACAAAATTGAATTTCTAATTATGAATATATCCTTGGTTTTTTACCCTCTAATTGTTTCACTTAAATGAGGATATTTTTGTCCATGCCTTGATTTCCAAAAAAAAATCATAAAAACCTATTCACAGTATTAAAATAAAGAACAGAATAGGATAGTGCTTAACGCTCTTTTTTATTTCCAGTTTGATTTTGATATCAATCTGAATGTGCTGCTTTTAATGCTGAAGCAGAAGCAGCTGAATTTTCTCAGCAATCCTGGAACTGAAATTTCCATTTTTCAGCTACAGAGAGATTAAAGGCAAGTTGATCTAAAAAGAGAGAAGAAATTAAAGTATATTTAAGCAGTTGGTTAAATCTCACAGTAACAGAATTTCATCAATCTATCTATTTTGGAGGTAACAAAAAGGCAGAGGGAGGAAAAACAATGATTAGATCATGACAAACAAGGTTTAACTCGCACCTATTAGAAAACCGCGACATATAATCCTTCATCATTCAATCCAATCATCCACTCAACAAAATACTAGATACAAGTAGCAATAAACAGCAGGAAGTCATCTTTATTCACCAGTTCACTCAGCTCAACAAGGTTTGCTGTATGATTAAAATACTATTCAACATAATAATTAAAGCACCAAGAACATAATCATGGCGTCCAAACTGGAAAGAACAGAAAGTAATATTTCGCATAAATTCGGACACAAAGCTAATTACAACAAATACAATCACATCTTACGAAACAAAAGACCGTATATATGAAAAAAAGTACTCAAGTCATAATCAAGAAAGTTCAGGACATCACTTTTGACATAATCTCATGCATTTCTCAGTTTGGAAACTGGCTACGGAGGAAAAGCGTAGATCATATAAGTTTTGATCTCTTGATCTTTGAAAAGGTTCCAGTTTCTGAAAAATAAGTGCTTTGAGTTCCCCCACCAAGCTGGTTTGCCTGAGGGTTTGAAAGCTCGATACCCTGAAAAAACAAATGATTATTACTCAGTTGAGCAAAATACATTCAAGTAACCTAATTAATAATTACAGTCAAGCTAAGCTGCGCTAAGCTAAATGTCACAGTTAACAATTAGAGAAGATTCAGACCTGCACAGGTGTGAACGCCAGACTTGAAGTAAGTCCAGATGTTGCGCCACTGCTTCCAAAACTTTTTTCCTTAAATCTGAAGAAAAAGTTAGTAAAAACCTAAATTTGTAATCCAACAAGTAAACAGAAATGGTCAAGATATCAAGGCAGTAAAGGATGTAAAATAGTGACTCAACTTCAAGCACATTGATACTTAACTTAGCAGAGCTTATTTCAGGGGACAAATTATGAAATCATACAGAATTTTATTTTGTCACCAACCAGAAAATACAAATAAATACATTTCATGCTTAAGTTTTCATAAAAAGGAACTTTATATGGTTTTAAATAAATACAGCAGGGAAACCATACTTCTTGGCTACTTTTGCAGCTAGTTTGCTCTGGCCAACTGATACACGCAACTTCCCACTACCAGCCTGACCCAGCATTCCATAGCCTTCACCCAGCCCATCACCTTAAAGAAAATCATTACATATTAGAAAGATAGAATCTATAACGATGACACAAGGGGGAAAAGAGTGCATAAAAACAAAAAAGATGAGGCAAATTGGACTTTCAGTTCAGTTCTATTTGCCTCTCCTCTTGAATCAAGAACGAGTTAGTACCTAGGCATCAGTACCAATGTAGCCTAGTCATTTCTATCATACTTAAACAAACAATTAGTATACTAAATGATGGTTACCTAGAGAGCTTTCCTCTGGTATTCCAAACTGCATCCTATTTGCCAGCTTCCGCATGTCTGTGATAGCATATCTGATGGAAGTCAGCAATTACATTAGATTGTTGAACAATAAAAGATTACTTGAAATAACGATGGCAGACATATTGTTAACACTTTAAATAAGTAATATGGAGATTTGAAGTACCTTTCTTTCATCTTCCTTAACCGCCGACCACCTCTCTTCTTTTTAGGCTCTGAATCAGGAACCGGAAGAGGTTTGGGTTGCTTGGCTGGAGGAGGCTCTTGCCATTTCTCAATCTTCTTGTGAATCTCTGCACGAAAATTTCTCCCAGCTTTCCCAGTTGGATCTCCTCTAGTAGAATCGACACGTGCAGCAAGGGTAGATTTTGCAGCCAAAAGTCGACAAGCACGCATCCTCAAGGAGGGAGGTGTGCTCTGGAATATCTCTGTTTGTTCTAGATAACCAACACGAAATTGGGATGTTGCTGTTGAAAACCCTGCTAAGTTCTTCCTTTTGGCACCAAGAAGCTGAACATTACATGCAGGCATTTTTGCTAATGCTGACAGACCACCAGCTGTGCCCATAAGTTTTGCAGCAACAGCACTTCCAACTATAGCAGAAAGATTGGGAGCGATATATCCCATTCGACTCTCCACAAAATCAAGGACCTTTTTCTTTGCTGAATCCAGCGCAAGAGCACGATCACATGCATCAATTGTCTTTTGCAATACATCCTCCGGAAGAGGCTTTCCACTGGTAGTTGACGCTGTAACAGAAACCACCATGATAGTGGCAGAGGGTAGAAGACCTTCTAGATCAACAAGTGTCAGATCCATTTCATTCCCAATCTTCTTAACTACCCGAGCATAATCAATAGGATGATAAACCAGAGATTCAAGCTCTGGGAATTTTAGGCGGTACTTGTCACGAATGAAATTATGAATGATCACTATTTCATTTTCAATATCAACAGACAACGCATTACAATCAACTATCAACTGGTATTCTGGGTCATCTTCTAAAACAATTCCTTGAGATGAGTTCTCAGACCCCTTTTCCAGTGCATTCTCAACTTTCTGCAATAAAAAATCAAACATTACTTCAAATGATAATGAGAGGGGCAGGAGATGTATCATTAACTCTGAATATCACAGACCTATAGAAGGAAATGAGTTGCTGAATAACACAATGGAAATGCAAGAGTAAAACCACCCTAGAAGAAAAGTCAAGCATCATCAGGTGTTTCACATTAACTATTAAAAGACACAAAGCATAATACAATCGATAGACAACTAGAGTTCAAATCAAAAACTACCTGTATGATGTCGATAAAGCGCTGAGTTTTTTGTAGTTTGGAAACACTATCAAGATCATCATAGTTAAGTGCTTCAATATCAGCCAAGTCACCATCTATATCATCTTCCATGTTATCGGCATTGTCATTCTCCTCTTCCTGAAAAAAAATTAATGTCAAGCTATGGCCAAAAGTAAGGTAATAGCTAAGAGATTACAAAAGAACATGAATTACTACTGGATGGAATATGTGAAACAACATGTACAGAACAAAGGATTCCAATCATAACAGGAAAAAAAAAAAAAACCACAATCACATCACATGAAAGCAAATAGAAAACCCCATGACTTGGAAAGAAACTGCAACATACTAACCAAAATATCTTCTTCATTGTCAGACAATTCGTCAAGATCAGCCAGAAAAGAGTCATTAAGGGTTGCCTGAAAGAAAAAAAGAATAAAAGAATGTCCAGGTTAAATACAACTCAACGAGACATTAAATCTTAAAATCTCTAAGAATATAAACATAAATACACTATATATGAGGGTACACCTTTGCAAAACCTATGATGATATTTATTGTGCCTTTGCATAAGATTAAACACAAACAAGAAAGTAGCACATACATCTGAAATAGGCAAAAAGAACAAGCTCACTCTAAATAACATCAATAAGCCTGATCACAAAGAAAGGCGATTCACAGCTCACAAGCATGACAACAACAGCCAGTAGCCAACAAATAATAAGACGACTATTGTGCCTTATGTACTGAAGGCATTGGATAGTGAATCGATGATGAGTAAGAATTCGTATGATAAGCTTAAACAATCAATAAAACAGCACCAACCCAGAGTATAACCTCATCACCTCCCCATATTTCATTTGCTGGTGAGACCCCCAAGTTCATATTCATGGATGTTGTAGGAAAATCAACAGCATGATTCAATCACATCGCCCACACCCCATAAATAAAGAAATTAAAATATACAATTACACGCACCAACATGTGCGTATCAATCAAACTTAAACTCAAACCAACACCGTACACAATATCATACATAACAAATTCTTCATACTCTGACATATTTATAACTCACAATCAGTAAACAATACCAATACCCAAAGCAAATATAATAAGTGGGTCGAGTTAGAGAGTTACTACCATTTTTCTTTATAAACTTCTGATGGCAGAGGACTACAATACGATATTCGAACGCCTAAAGTAATTTGCTTTTCGACCTGCGAAGAAATCGTAATAACCCAGAGAAAATAATTATAACTAGCAACAAATAGTTGTATAGTTTCGCGGATGCGGAAGAACAGAATTAAAATTGAAAACCCTAGGGCTGCAATTAACCGATAGAATGAAATCGAAAACTTTACCCGAGTAAAATCGCTGGGTCAGAAAACTAATCATATATTTGATTGAAAATCTCTAGATTTCAACTAGAGTCGCGTTTGTACGCTAACGCTTAAATGTAATTTGTAATTGTCTTTATATATGGTAATCAAAACTGTTTTTTAGCGAATAATATATTTTGACATTTTATTAATGATTTTTAAGATCTTTTTTTAACAAAGTTTTTAATTTATATTCTTTAACTATATATTATATTAAAAAAATCAAAAATCATGTATAATAAGACGTAAATTACAATACATTGAGTGTTTATTTTAATAAATTTGTATTGACATAGATTAACATCACATTTTTTATTAGTATTTTTTATATATATTAATATTAACAAGCAACAATTTGTTTTCTTGAATTTACTTATGTTAGTTTATATTTAAAATATGTTTTATAATAACATAGCCTAAAACGTATTGTAATGTCAAGTAATTTTCTTATTCATGATACGTATGAATAATTTTTTTTTTTATCTTTGATGATTATATACATAGAATTTTACTACATGCATTTCAATTTATATTGTATTTTTGTAAGATAAAATCTTGAGAGAGTGCAATTAAAATGTGATCTTCCCTAGTTTTATTGGGTTAAAAAAATTAATTCTATCTTTATATATAAATGAGATAATATTAATGAATACTATAATAAATAGTATTTCATTTTCTACTTCAACATAAAAAATAAAATAAAAAGTTAATATTAGATTGATTGAAAATTAATAATTTGTAGTTAATAATTTATTTAGTTTAGCATTAATTGATATAAAATAAATCTAAATTTAATTTGATTAAGGTTAAAGTTTGGAAGGAAAATCAAATGCAATAATAGAGTGACATTTGTCATTGGATGATTATTATTTTAGTATATAGAAAAGGTATATATTATTAATAATAACTCTTTATATATATATATAAAAACATAGTTTCTGTGAAAAAAATGTTCCGCCTTTTTATTTTTCTAGCCCAATTTCCTTGTGTATAGCTTTTTATTTGTGAACGCTTATCTCCTCTCAAAATTCATTTTAAGAAAAGTCATTTGTATTTTGTGATAAATTACGAAAATTCATTTATATATTATGATAGATTACAAAGAAACACAGGTTATCTCTTCTCAAAACTAGTTTTGAGAGAATTCATTTGTATTTTGTAATAGATTATGAAAACTAATTTATATATTTTGAAAGATTATGAAAATTCTTCTATATTTTGTGAGTTGTATTTTGTGAATGAATATTCGATGGTATGTATTTAGTTCATGTTATTATTTAAAAAAAAATCATTTATTTTTTTATATTCTCAAAGAATTTTTCTTTCATGATTAATATATTTTTCTTAAAACTTTATTTAACTACATTTTTAAATGACACGATGTCAATTATAAATTCTTATTAAACTTATTTAGTTTATTCCATTAATAAAATTTAGATGTTTAAAATTTATGTTTTCATGTTTAAAATTTATTAATATTTTCTCAAAATTTTCAATATTCGGGATTATGAATATTAATAGAGATAATGTGTATTTTTAATATTCATTTATGATGATTATATAAATTATGAATGTTTATTGCATTTTCATAATATTAATTTATGATGATTGGATAATTCTAAATGTTTATTAAATTATAAATTAACTCAATTTCTTATTTTTAGTGTGATTTAAAATTTATTCGATATCGATTTTAAAACATAATTTACCATAATGAAATAGTGTTGACTTTAAACGCATATTAGATTGGAGGATAAAGTTGATTTTTGTCAAGGATAAACTCCATACAATAAAAATTGACCTTTTACATATGAGGTTTGAAATTTATTGCTATTTTCTCTAAGTTTTCAATATTTAAAGATAAGTATAATTTTCATAATATCGATCGTACTAAAAATAAACTCATATATTAATATTGATATTATTTGATATATTAAATATTTAAGAAAAATATATCAATCCTCAACATAAGGATTATAACCATTGACATTGAACAATATTTTATGATTTGAATCAAAATGAAATATAAAAAATATAAGTTTTATTTTCTATTTTATTTGTCTACCTAAGAATGGAAAACGATCCGTGAGACTATAATAGTTAATTGAATCAATTTATGGAATATGAGACTTTTAAAATGCTCAAAACTAGTTATTTTCCTTGCATCCATAGATTGAGATATATTTTTTGATGTCATTTTAAATTATTCATATCTTAATTTTTGTCTAATTATTTGTTGTAAAAAAGTAGTGATCTTATTGATAAATTGAGATATATATTTTGATGTCATTTTAAATTATTCTTATCTTAATTTTCGTCTAATTATTTGTTGTTAAAAAGTAGTGATTGTAACTACAAATTTAATGTATATTGGCTTGATATAGAAAATCGGCCACAATAATGAAGAACAATAACAAAATTGGTATGATCGAGGGAAAAAACATGAGTTGTAATCGATCATGAAGAATAAATTTGGTATAAATAATGGGAGAAACATGGTATGTATTTCCACTCGAATACAACTTTTGGAATATCATGATACTTTAACAAAATAATCAAAAATAGGATATTCGTAAAATTCTTAGTATAAGTTTTATTGATAATTAATCTGAATCAAAAAGAAATAGAGAATTTATAAAATAGAAAATTTATGAAATATCATGATAATAAAAAATAGAATACTCATAAAATTCTTAGTAGAAGTTTTATAGACAGTTAATCTGTTAGTATATAATGGTTAATCTTAACTAGAATGAAATATGAAAATTATAGAATAAAAAAAATTATGAGATATTGGTACTAAAATTTTATTAGATTTTACAAATATTCAAGTATATATATTTAAATATATACACACTTGAATATTTAAAAATATATATACTATGCACGGTTATTTAAAAAAATATATATATTTGCTAGTATTCAATTCAAATATATATCTCAATCGATATTTACATAATAATTATTATTCATATATATAATATACATATATTCTTAAATATTCATAAAATATCAAAAAATATGTTATTCAATTCAAGCATCAATCTCAATAGAAATTATAAATATTTTGAATTTAAAGAAATATTAAATGTTGATGATGGAAAAATTATGAGAAACGATGGAAAGTAAAAGTTAAGAATATTTATAATTATAATAAATACTTATTAGTGTTTAAAATATCTAAATATATCCTTGATAGATGATAGATATATTTATCTTAAATATTCCTAAATATATTCTTAATTCGAAACTATTAATCTGAGACAAAATATTCTTATTTTTGTACCCACATTCTTGAAAAATATATGAATCCTTTATTGATATGCTTGATCACAAATACTTAAAATTTAGAGAAAATATAGACAAATTTTGAAACACCAAAAGATAAATTCTAAAATTGTTGATTTTTTTATAAATCATGGTATTGAAAATTTCGATGAAATTTAGATTGTTGATATTAGAAAAAAATTCTAAATATGATTAAAATTAAAAGTTAAAATTACTTATAATTATTTATAAATTTTACTTATGGTTTAAAATATTCTAATACGTAATCAATAATTTTAACATAAAAGAATTCTTCCATAAAAATAAAACCAATTAAGATGTTCAAAGTAAAAAAAAAATAAGATGGGAGAAGTTTATAAACTATTTAAAATATTCTAATACATAATCATATTTTTTAAAACTATAACAATTGTTAAACAATTATTAAAAGTATTTGACAAAGTAAAATATAAATATATATATATATATTATCCTAAAATAAAATGTTAAAATAAACTATTTAAGAAATATGATAATTTCATTCTATTTTCAAAATAAACTTGAGGTACCATACATAGGAGATTACACAATATATATTTTCTATATTTAATAATATTCAACTATTAATTATTAATATATTACATATTTAGTAAGCGAAAATGAGCGGAAATTTTTTACATTTCTTGCTGCACGAGGTTAATTGTTATTTTACATGTATCGATATACAGAAGTATAAATATAAATATAGATAAGTGTATTTTTTTTTTTGAATAGGTCTTGTGCGAGATCGTCTCATGGTTCCCATTTTATAAGATAGGTCATATATAATAAATTAGTTAATATTTTTGTGTGTATTAAGTAATATTTTTCTATATTTTAAGTAATATTTTTGCATTATATTACGTAGTATATGTACATAATACAAAAATATTATATGATATATATAAAAATATTACCTAATATACTCAAAAGTATTACATATTATTGTACAAAAGAAAAGAGTGTTTAAACAGTTAGGATCTGCATGTTATTTTAGCAACCTAACACAATCCAATTCAGGTCATGTATTCTATAATACAAAATTATTACTCAATACACATAAAAGTATAACGTATTTTTTTATAATCGAACTCAACTCAAAATAACAACATTACCTCATATATAGGAAAGTATTACCTAATACATATAAAAGTAATAAATATTTTCTTATAATCAAATTCAATCTAAAATCATCTTATAATACGAAATATTACCTAATAAAAATAAAAATATTACTTAATACATACAAAAGTGTTACATAATTTCTTATATTAAACTTGATCCGACTCCGACCTGACCCATTATATGGAATGCGATTCGTGAGACGGTCTCACCAAAAAATTTTGCTTTTTTTTTTCTCCTCAAGATTTATTATTTTGAGTTGAGTTCGATTATAAAAAAATACGTTATACTTTTATGTGTATTGAGTAATAATTTTGTATTATAGAATACATGACCTGAATTGGATAAGCAAAAAAAAACGAAAAAATTTACACGAAATTAATAAGCATTTTTTTTCTTTTTAAAAAAAAGTCCTTACACAAAATTTAATTTCGTGTAAGATCTTATTATTTATGTATTTGTGTATTTTCATGTAAGACTTGCACTTATATTAAATAAACAATCAAAATAACAAGATTGTGTAGTTTCGTGTAAGTTGTACAAACATTAATATATTGAAAAATGTCACTGACAAACCCATCAATCATTTATCAACATTACCAAAAAATTTTGTTTTTTTTTCGTTATACGAAATTTAATTTCATTTAAGCCCTTATTATTTGTGTATTTTCGTGTAAAACCTGTATTATATTAAATAAATAATTAAAATAATAAGATGTGTATTTTCGTGTAAGTTGTACAAACATTAATATATTGAGAAATGTCACTAACAAACCCATCAATCATATCTCATCATTACTTACACAATTGATCTAGTCAAAAATATGATATTTGGGGCATAAGTTTTAATAATTGTAATATATAGGAATCAATTCTTATATTTTGAAATATTTTGGACAAAATTATAAAAGATTGTGGTATATTTGGCCATTCTCTCATATTTTATAAAAAATAACAAATAATTTGATGATGGCTTTAGATGATCATCAGAGGTCATTCAAAGCTGTAATGTTCCTTTACAACACACACATGACATCACACACCTTTAATCTTTTAATCATCTTAATCAGAATCATCATTATAACTTATTATTTAAATCAATGAGAGCCAAAATTTATGAAGTAATAAATAATATTTTACAATGTAAAAGAACGAGCTCTTATAAATTTATGATATAAATGAAAAGTATAAGAAAGTTTTACATATAAAATTAAGTTTTGATAGAGTTAGATGACCCTCTGAATCCATTCTTTCATCCAGAGTACAAAGATTCCCTCAAAAACTCAGGTTCCATATTCGTTTTTATAAAATTTTAATTTTTAATATTTTTTAAGACAAAATAATGGATTAAAATGCACATATTTGACTAAATATGCACTTCAATTGACAATTTGATTTCATTTAGACTTTATTAATCTCGGATAATTTCATTTAACTTCTAGGCTAAACTTTAATAAAAGAAAAAAAAAGTGAAAAAAAATAGTCGTTTTTTTTTTTAACAATAACAATCCTTTTTCTATTAATCAATCGCCAAAAAGTAAATGTTAATTCTTTTTTTGTAACAAAGAGAAAAATGAAATGTTATAAATACTGCCGAAAGGAAGGTGAAGATCGTTTTTATGTCAGATATCATTAGAAAAAAACTTTATCCTTAAGAAAAAGAAGAAAAAAAAAACTTGAAATACCAAACGATTCAGAACACACCCAAAAGCAGATACAACAAGACACAAGTGATAGGAATAATTGAAATGAAATATTGAATGGCAAAGACATGATTTTGGTTGCAAGTCATGTTGAGGCTAAAACAAAATTAAATTTTTCGTAGATAGATCGTTGGTGGTGTGAATCAAAATTAGGTCATTACATAGTTCCGATTTAGTGGTTTTGATTTCAAAATTAGTTATTGATAAATTTGTAGTTATAATAAAAAAAAGTGTACTATATCTATTATTTTCGAACTTTGATGAAATTATCGAACTCGAGATTTTTGAAGATTATAATGAAACCTCTTTGATAATCAAATTTTCAACTTGTAACTTCTCAAAACTAAATGTTTGCTAATATGATATGATATTGACAACTAAATGTTTGCTAATATGATATGATATTGACAACAAATTAGTCAATTTGAATGAAATTACCTACAAAAGTAATATTGTGTAAGTTTTTTAGTCTTTCATAAATAAATAATTTGGTTGCACTTTTCACAAATGATGAGGTGTATTTGACAAATTGTTGAAATCTTGGAATTATTTATGTAAAATAAAAAATGAAAGTCATAGATATTCGGCGAAGGTCCCCACTTCTGCCAATTTCTCATATCAGCTCCCAATAAAACCCTAATCAAAAGCCGCAATCATGTCAATCTCCATGGGAATTGGGATGATTTTTTATTTATTTATTTATTTCCAATCCCACTAAAATGGATTCAAAATGTCACACTATTTCGTATCTGGCAATAATAATAGCACAATGATTATTTTACTCATCGAGGATTAAGAATAAATTGATAATTATATTTTATCTCACTCTTTTTTAGTTTGTTATATTATTTCATATTTCCTAATCACAAAACATGGAAGTTAATTTTGTTATTTAATGTTTTGGATGTGATAGTTAAAATATTGACATGTTTAATAATTGATACAAAATCATTAATGACACTTTTATATCTTATAATTCGAAACACAGGTGGAACTCATTTCAATTTAAGATTTATGCAAAAGCTTTAAAGTTATAAAATTGTTTTATCTATACAATATTAATTTAGATAGTAAAAAAGAAAAGAGTTATACTCTACCAAAAAAAACCTATCAGTTTTGTGTAAATGAAAAGAGAGATTTATTCATATCAAAACATAAAAAAATCCCCACATACCAAAATAAGTTGTAACGATTTGCACAATATAAAGAAATGATTATTTTAAATAATTTGTCAATTATTTGGTCAATTTTATTTGAAAATACTCAAATTATGTCTCAAATCAAATGTTTTATCTATTAAGAAATAATCTTTTTTCCTAAAGATTATGAAATTTTGTGTTGGAGATTATTTTCAAGTTGCAATTTAACAATGAGAAACTCGATTATATATAATAAATTGTTAAAATCTACTGCATCTATGATAAGCTAAACATGTGAGTATTTATAGATTTAAATAACAATACTATAAAAATCTATCAAATATTTCGTTAGAATTTTATCGTTTCAGTTGAGTGAATTTATCTATACACAAAAATTGGTAAACATTTTGTACAATGTAAAAGAAAAACTAAAATCTAACTAAACCTAACCAAAAACCCACCTAATCAAAACCCAAATAAAATAAATAAATGATTTAATCAATTAAAGAAAAAAAAAAGAAAAAGAAAAGAAAAGCAAGATTGGAGGCAAATTGGGTACGCTTAGATTGAGGGGGCGGCACAGATATTTATGTAATTAAAGTTCATATAAAGGGGAAATAAAATATTGATGAAGCTCATTATATTAGGTCATTCATTCAAGCGGAAATACACCGGCGCGTCGTTCCTAAGCAGATTCTCTAAATTCCATTAACACAGAGAGCCAGCATATCTTTGTATGGCTGAAGCAGCTCAATCTCTGTGTGAATTGCCGGTGAAAAGACCACGCGAGGAGGAAGAGAACGGCGGCGTTTCTGTCCAGATGGAACAGAATAACGGCGGCGCGATAAAGCTGCCCGAGGGCATGCCCTCTGTCATACCGGGGTGGTTCTCCGAGATTAGCCCAATGTGGCCGGGTAAATTTGTTTTTCACCTTTTTCATTGGCGTGCTGAAACGTCGGTATATGTTTTTTGAACACATATTCATCTGTGTTTGTGATATATGTGTGTGTGTGTGTGAGTGCGTATTTTGTTCTTATTTACTATTTTTATTTATTAATAAAATTTGGCGTGTGCTTTGACATATTTTAGTTGTGTTCTTCAATGATGCTGTAGGAATTTAGAGTTTCTACGATGAGTTGTTTTCCTTTTCTTTTCTTATGAGCTTATTTGGGATAATTTTTCAGTGTATTTGGGCAAATTTTGGAGGTTATTGGTGAAAAATATTTGGGAAGAAAGTTTTGGTGTGGTATATTGGAAAATATTGTCCGTTTGTAAGAAGCTACGTCGGAGAAAAAAAACTGGGAATATATATTTTTTTCCAGAAGACCACGAACAAATAATACTGCTTGTTAACTGGTAGATGGAATTTTAGTTGAAGTCTATGTGAAAACTTATCATGTACTATTGAGATGCTGGCTGTACGGAATGTTTTTTTTACTCCCTTTGATAATGCTACTGCCTGACAAATCAGAAGAGCTCTATTTCTGTATTTTCTTCCCCTTTTCCTTTTAATTGATTCACCGCTCAATCAGATTTGGTAGTTATACGTCGTTGCATCAACACAGGGGCCATTTTAGCTAATTTAGGACTATATAGAATCAAGAAAAGGGGAGAGAACAAAAAGCTGTAAATTTCTGTTTTCCACTGATATTGAGTGTTCATGCTTATGATTTGTGATAATCAAAGTGTATGCAAGGGAAATTAGTTATGATTCATTAATTTTCAGGTTCACTTGGGCATTTTTCAGTTCCAAAGCAGAGTATTGCATGTGCTGATCATTTCAATTTGTGTAGCACTGCTTGTTAACCAACCATCTGGGATTTGCTTCCTTATTTTATTTGTGTTCTATTCTTCTGGAGTTTATTAAGAAACCCTGCATGACTCATGTTATAAATATAGAGTGCTCTCAGTTGTATTATTTTAAATTTGCATTGTTCAGAGGGTTTCCTTGCTTCTGTTTCCTTAAAGTTAACATTTGCTAAATTGGTTGATTTTTCCTCTTAACAGGAACTCCAAAATCCAGAATGGATATCTCACATGTGTAAACCAAAATGTGTTGTAAATTGAAATGAAAATTTTCTAATTACAATGTGCTCATGATTGCTTGAGAACTAGTTAATTTTTTTTCACGGTCTAACTCAGTTGGGAAACTGTGGTGACTAGTAATTTGATTCGTATTGTAACTTTTCTGGAAACCATGCAGGAGAAGCACACTCACTGAAAGTAGAAAAAATATTGTTTCAGGGAAAATCTGATTACCAGAATGTCATTGTTTTTCAGGTATCATATACCTTAATGAGTACTCACCTTTAGCATTAGTTTGTTACTTGTTACCTTTCACCATTAGAGTTTTGTTTGTCTTTGTGATAATTGTTGACTGTTTTTTATAACTAAAATCTTCTGCAGTCATCCACTTATGGTAAGGTTCTTGTCTTGGATGGTGTAATTCAACTCACGGAGAGGGATGAATGTGCTTATCAAGAAATGATCACTCACCTCCCGCTCTGCTCAATTCCAAACCCGAAAAAGGTATTTGCACTCAAGGAACATTAGAAAATAGTATGGGAGCTGAAAATAGATGTATTTGCCTCAAGAAACATATTAAAGAAATGAGAAACTAAAACTGAGAGAATGGCCTTTTGCTCTCTTGGTTACGGTGACGAGCAAAGAATTCGTGTAGAACTTAATTAATTTAAATGCCCTAAACTATTGTTTCTTCATTCGCCACTTTTCCAGTTTCTTGACATTCAGTGATTTCTGAAAGACTTATCCTATATCAGGCAAAAACATTATTATATCTCTAGTTCATTATCTATATATAAGGTTTGAACAGAAGTTTGTTTTTAGGTTCTGGTTATTGGAGGCGGAGATGGTGGTGTCTTGCGTGAAGTTTCTCGTCATGCCTCTGTTGAGAAGATAGACATTTGTGAGATTGACAAGATGGTTGTTGATGTGAGTTATCCTAGTGTTTTCTTCTTCATTAGTTGTTTTTGTCCTCTCCATATCACCTACATACCAAAATTTATGAGGCATAGTACTGGTTGTATACTTGTATTTCATGCACTTTTCATGGTTTCTCAAAGGAACTTAGTCGTTTAGCTAATGTGAATAACTACTATAGTCATTCCTTCCAGGTTTCTAAGCAATATTTCCCAAGTGTAGCTGTGGGATTTGAAGATCCCCGAGTGACACTGCATATTGGAGATGGTATCTGTTGTTTTACCACCCAGCAACACCCCCCCCCCCACACACACAAAAAAAAAAAAAATAGAAAAAAAAAAGAAGCATAATTGCACTCGCACAAACAATTGTATTGTATATCTTTTCTCTTCTCTTATGTTGACTTTACTTTGTGATTTCTTTTATCATTGTAGGAGTTGCATTTCTCAAGGCTGTGCCAGAGGGAACTTATGATGCAGTTATAGTGGATTCTTCGGATCCAATAGGTAATGCACTGTCCTTAACAGCTTTAGAAAAATTCCACTCAAATGGTGAAGGTATACTTTGCGCATGACACAGGTCCTGCTCAAGAGTTGTTTGAAAAGCCTTTCTTTGAGTCGGTATCCAAGGCTCTCCGTCCAGGAGGAGTTGTATGTACTCAGGCTGAAAGCATATGGCTTCACATGCACATAATTGAAGACATTGTTTCTAACTGCCGCCAGATTTTCAAAGGCTCTGTCAATTACGCTTGGACTACTGTCCCCACATACCCAAGGTACTCTCCCTCTCCCTCTCCAGGAAAGAGGAAACAATACCATCTGATAACAAGCTCTCCATGATCAGCCGTTGGCATGCTTTATGCAGTATCACTAACCACTTGTTGATGTCCTTTCAGTGGCGTTATTGGATTCATGCTTTGTTCCACTGAGGGCCCCCCAGTCGATTTCAAGAATCCCATCAACTCGATAGATGCTGATGATAGTCATGTCAAAACAAAGGGACCTTTAAAGTTCTACAACTCAGAGGTACCCAACAAACACTTGTTGCTATGCTTCCTAGAATTCTCCTGTTGACGATTGCTCTTTTCGCTCGTGTTTCCAGATCCATTCAGCAGCTTTCTGTTTGCCCTCATTTGCCAGAAAATTGATTGAGTCAAAAAGTAACTGAAGAAACGGTGGCAGCAAAGTGCATAAAGGTTTAGTTCCTTTTAAATGCATCGACTAGCAATCTAGAATTGTACTATGGAGTAAGTTGAAGTTTGGACACGTTCTCAAGTACTACTACGATTTATTAGAGCCCATGATACCTTTTTTTTCTTGTTTTTTCGTTTGGTGGTTGACTGAAGATCAATGCATCTATTTCTGTAGGTTAAATTTATATTATCCTACATACACATTGATAACCAATTTGATCCCATACAATATCAGACAAGAAAATTTAAAAATTATTTATAACACTGGATATAACATGTCTGAGAGTTTAGAATTTCCAAGAGAGTCTGAGACTGAAAGTTTACATTAGTGATTGGTTAGTGGGTCCTTTAGTGTTGGATTATTTCCGTCAAAAAAACAGTTTTTTGTTTGTTTCATTAAAAAAAGTTGTTTTTATACAACTCTTTAAAATAAGAATTTGACTAATTTTAACGCTAGACTTTTATAGTTTACCATCATGAATATTCAAAATACTGGGAAACTCTAGAAATATATTATTAAAATTTAAAAATCTGATAGATGAAATACATGGGGTGTTTAATAATTTTTAGAGAAATGAAAGATGTAAGAATGAGTTTCATTTCCCTGGATAATTTAAAGTGGAAAGTAAAACCTATAAAGACATGTTTGGTTTGGGGTTTTGGGTTGGTTAGGTTAATTAATTCAGATAAATCCATGTTTGTTTTAAAGGTTGAAAAATTCGTATTTTTTTTGGGTCCGAATCAAAAATGACATTTATGGTCTTATGGTAGGTTTAATAAACCCACTAAAAGTGATTGGTTTATTTGAATTTAATAAATTTAATACATAAATCTAACTCAATAAATACCACAACTTTCAAATCAAACACAAAATTAAGACAAACATATTATTTAACATTTAAATCAAACATATCAAAAAATTAATTTAATTTAACCAAAATAACATAAACCCATCACAACTCAATTAAACTAATTAATCCAACATACAAACCAAACATGTCATAATGGGACAACAATGACCAAATTGCCCATTGCAGTCCCGTGAAAACTCGTCTTTGATGTTTTATTACATGCAAGGACGAAAAAATCGGTATCGGTGAAAATATCGGTACCCTAATTTTACGGATATATCGGTATCGATATCGATATCGGTGGAAATATCAGACATTTTTAAAAAAAATATAAAAACTTTCTAAAAAAATTGAAAATTATATCTACTAGTTATAATATCATTATAACTGACATTAATACATATATTGAACTTATAATTTCAAATAAAATGATATATTTTCAACAAATATATAGATAAAATACTATATAAACGTTGTCTACTATGATAACATGACAAATTTTGTATAAAAAGATACTAATAAATAGAATAATTTAATAATTTTTGTACATGCTTAATACCTAAGCAATACCAAGGCATTTTAATTTATTTTTCTAGAAGTGTCTTCATATAACTAACATTAATAACTTAAAATTTCAAATCAAATGATATATTTAAAATAAATATAGAGACAAACTATTATTATATAGTATATAATATATACATCATAATTCTTTTGTTAAAATAAAAAAAATTAACTAAATTCAATTAAATTATGAGAAAAACTTAAATGCTTGTGTGTTAATTTATTTCAACAATTTAATTAAAATTATTATTTGTTCTAATCATAGATAAAAATATAGATATAGAGCTTAAGTTTTATAGATATTTTTTAAATATATATAAAAAATTTATAATAAAAAGAAAAAAAAACAGAAAAGAAAAAAAAATAAGGAAAAAAAATTCAAAAAATACTCGACTACCTATATTTTGAAACGCCGATATATCTCCGATATATCGCCGATATAACACGAGAAATACACTGGACTCCACCGATATCAATATAAATACCGATATTTACCGATATATCGCCGATATTTTAACGAAAAAAAACTGCAATGCATTATTATATCGGACTTCACAAAATACGGATATATCGATGATTTTTTCCGATTTTTTCATCCTTGATTACATGCAGGGGCAGACTCGTTATTGTATCTTGAAAAGAATTGAAAACCATCTTATCTGATAAGTCCTTTTTTAGGCATCAAAATGGAATATTCCTCATTGGCACAAATCTCCATAAATAATATTTTAATCTACTGGGCTAATTATTAGGATTTTAATACCATATCATTCCCAAAAAAAAAAATCAAGATTTTAATACCATATCTGTTTCAAGAGCATTTTCAAATTCAGTCCATCTTTTCTTAATGTGATTACGTTGGAATTATTTGAGCTTACAAACATATATATTTAAATTAATTAATTTTTTTTGGTTTCAAAATTAGACACACGCATCATAAAGAAACGGAGATAAACCTTTTTTTTGGGGGGGGGGTGACAATTAGAAGACATATAATAACTATTCAATTTGTAAACAATACTTATACAAAGAGCTATATTTTGTTGTACTGTTAGATAGTGTTATATTAATTATTAATTGATGAAATATATAATCTATATTCAAGAAAAATCACCTATTAAAAAGAAAAAAGAAATTGATTCTAAAAACAACTGTTTTATCCAACTACTTTTTTCCATCAATTTTCGAAAGCGGGAAAGAGGATGAGAATCGGAGTCTGGTGGTCGTTTCATGAATCTCAATTCTCAACCTCACCAATGGTTTTATTTTGTATTTAAAAAAAAAACTAATAATTGTAGTTTAGTCTGTTGTGAAATAATTTAGGATGTCTGGATGCTGACATAATCTTATGTTAGAGATTGAGCAATGAGGCAGCCATTATCCCACCCAATAATACTTTCCAATCCTCTAAATATAGAAAGCTCTCTCACTTTATACGCTTTTCCCGATAAAGATTTAAATATTCAAAACTGAATTTTCTGCAATTGGTCGGAAGAAAACCAGTCTGGTGATTGACTGACTGTTGAACCATTTTGAAGTGTAGATCCAATATTTCTTGGTGTAGTGAAGACAGGAAATGGATGGGGATGAGATTGAAGAGAGCAGCAGTGTGAGGTTTTTGGGCGGCGGCGGTGGAGAGTCATGGAGGTGGGTGGATGGGAGTGAAGTGGACTCTGAGTCACCGCCATGGTCTTTGGTCGGAGATGAGGCAGTGAGAGAAGGGTATGGAACTGTTAGGAGAAGGCTAATTAAGAAACCTAAGAGACTTGATTCTTTTGATGTTGAAGCCATGGAAATTGCTGGTTTTCATGGTCACCATCACAAGGTTTAATTCTATGCCCTAATTTCATTCCTTTTGGTTTTATATCAATGTTTAAAATGCAAAACTCAGTGATAACATTAAACTATGCTTAGTTGAAAACGAACATGTTTCATCTCGTGTTTCATGACTGATGATCCAGGATGATTCTGTTTGGAGAACTTTAGCACTGGCATTTCAAACTCTTGGTGTTGTATATGGTGATATGGGCACAAGTCCTCTGTATGTCTTCTCTGATGTATTTAGCAAGGTGCCGATTACTTCAGATGTCGATGTTTTGGGGACTTTGTCGCTAGTAATGTACACGATTGCTCTCATTCCGCTAGTAAAATATGTCTTTGTAGTGCTCAAGGCAAATGATAATGGGGAAGGTACACCGTATTCTCTGGAAAAATCATAGCATCTGTTGGCATATTTGGCCTATTTGAAAGTGTGTTATGATTGACACCATTTGTTGATCCAATAACAGGTGGAACGTTTGCATTGTACTCGTTAATCTGCAGATATGCAAACGTTAATATTCTCCCAAATCGACAGCAGGCTGATGAACATATTTCGAGTTTCAAGCTTAAGTTACCCACTCCTGAACTGGAGAGGGCTTTGAACATAAAGGAGGCATTGGAGCATAAGCCTCATTGGAAGAAATTTCTCTTATTACTCGTGCTTATGGGCACATCTATGATTGTAGGGGATGGTATTCTGACTCCAGCTATCTCAGGTATATATGGCCATCCTTCTTTCCTATATTGAATTCGTTAAGATTCAGAAGAGTTGCTTTTTTTTGTTTGATCAAAATCCCAGCTAATTTGCAACAGTATTTTCCGGTTTTTCATTTTAGCTTCATCTTATTGCAATTTTGCATCCTTGTTGAAGAGAACTATGTCACAAAAAGTTTAGCTGTTTGTTTGATTTCATAGGAAAGAATTGGTTGATGAAGAGTGTTTCTATCCATTGAGTTGAACGAATTGTTGCAATTTTTTTCCGTATTTTGTATGTGAATTAGCATCTGGTAAGTGTAGTCTTGATCTCAAACATATGTACGAGTGTTTCCTCAATTAGCCACCATGAACACATCATCTACTGCACTAAATGAATTTATTACTAGTGTGAACTACATCATCATTTGACCTTCCTTTTTCATATTATCTCCTAATATGGTTCTTGTTCACAGTTATGTCTGCTGTGAGCGGTTTGCAGGGTCGGATACCAGGATTTGGCACAGGTTCATAACCCTTCCATCCATTTCCAATTGTTCTAAGGATAGCAGAATCAAGTCTCTGTAATATCTTGATTCTTTGTGCAAGAACACACATGTGTACTTTCTTACTGTTTGAATTTGAAGTATTCATCATGATAATGGATTAGTGAGCCTTCCAGATAATGGGTCACTGGTGTTAACCAGTGACACTATTTTGATCATAAATTAATAACTTCTTCTCTTTTTCCAGATGCCCTTGTTGTTACTTCAATTATTATTCTCGTGGGACTGTTTAGCATACAGAGGTTTGGAACCGGTAAAGTAGGTTTCATGTTTGCTCCTGCACTGGCATTATGGTTCTTTAGCCTGGGATCTATTGGAATTTACAACATGCTCAAGTACGATATAACTGTTGTAAGGGCAGTAAATCCTGCCTATATCTATCTTTTCTTCAAGAAGAATAGCACTAAGGCATGGTCAGCACTTGGTGGTTGTGTGTTATGTATCACAGGTAAAGTTGAAACAATATCATGTTGTGCATAATTAGCTGCATTTCATTTCATAGCCCATATTTTCTTGTATTTCTTGCATTTTGTGTTAAAAATAACCATGTGAACAAGTTAGTTTACTTAAGCTCTTGAAATGCTGATAAATGCCATTTGCAGGTGCTGAAGCTATGTTTGCTGATTTAGGTCATTTTTCAGTGCCATCCATACAGGTTCTTTTCCTTTCTCCGGCCTATAGTTGTCAAATTCACACCAATTTTCAATCTCAAACTCGGCAAACTTTTTATCAACCTATCTTCTGCAGATTGCTTTCACTACTGTAGTCTTCCCCTGCCTCCTCTTAGCTTACATGGGACAAGCTGCTTACCTTATCAAACACCCTCAATCAGCTGGACAGATATTTTTTGATTCTGTTCCAGGTAATGCTTCTCATTCCGAAGCTTTTCTTAACTATTATCGGATAGGCCTTTTTCACATAATACCAGTAAATGTTGCAGATGGTCTTTTCTGGCCAGTGTTTGTGACAGCCACAATTGCGGCCATAATTGCTAGTCAGGCTATGATATCTGCTTCATTTTCATGCGTCAAGCAAGCCATGGCTCTTGGATGCTTCCCTCGTTTGAAGATTATCCACACTTCAAGAAAACTGATGGGCCAAATCTACATCCCTGTGATCAATTACTTTTTGATGGTCATGTGCATCATTGTAGTGGCTGTCTTCAGAAGCACAACAGAAATAGCAAATGCATACGGTTGGTGTCTCGTTTTCTGTTTCCTCTTCAATTAATCAATAAAATCTCTACAATGTATGATGATTGCCTATTTGCAGGCATTGCTGAAGTTGGTGTGATGATTGTGAGCACTACATTGGTGACTCTTGTTATGCTTCTAATATGGCAAACTAATCTGTTTTTAGCTCTTTGCTTTCCCATTGTGTTTGGGATCATAGAGTTAGTATACTTATCCGCTGTTCTATCCAAGATAATGGAAGGAGGTTGGCTTCCTTTAGCATTCGCTTCTTTCTTCCTCTGCGTGATGTACACGTGGAACTATGGCAGCGTGTTGAAGTACCAGAGCGAGGTCAGGGGGAAAATTTCAATGGACTTCATGCTTGAGCTAGGCTCGTCTCTTGGAACAGTAAGAACCCCTGGGATTGGACTACTATACAACGAGCTCGTACAAGGCATCCCCTCTGTTTTAGGACAGTTTTTACTTGATCTTCCTGCTATCCACTCCACCATAGTCTTTGTCTGCATCAAATATGTTCCGGTGCCAGTTGTGCCACAAGAAGAACGCTTTTTGTTTCGAAGGGTTTGTCCTAAAGACTACCATATGTTCCGTTGCATTGCTCGTTATGGATACAAGGATATAAGGAAAGAAGACCACCGTGCATTCGAGCAACTTTTGGTGGAAAGCCTGGAAAGGTTTCTAAGAAAAGAAGCTCAAGATCTTGCTCTTGAGGGCAGTATCAACGAGCCTGATCTTGACAGCATTTCTATCAGATCAAGAGACGACGATGTTCAGGATCTCGATGAGCTTAAGGTCCCTTTAATGCACAGCCAAAGAATGGAAGAATCAGAAACAGAAACCTCAACATCAAGAACAACAAATGTACCAGAATTGCCAGCCAGTTTCATGTCAGCCGATGAAGATCCTAGTCTCGAGTATGAGCTGTCAGCTCTCAGAGAGGCCACTGATTCTGGATTCACGTATTTGCTTGGACATGGGGACGTTAGGGCAACAAAGAGATCGTTGTTTTTGAAGAAACTGGTCGTGAATTACTTCTATGCATTCTTGAGGAGGAACTGCAGAGGAGGAGCTGCAACTATGAGAGTTCCTCACATGAATATAATACGAGTTGGTATGACATACATGGTCTGATATTTGCCATCAATGGATGCTATATTCGAGCTTCTTATTACAGTAGACATGATTTAGATTATGTCTGAAGCATCTTATTTTGTTTTTTTCTATCTAGCATGATGCCTGTGATCAAATTCTTGAAGCAGATGATGAAAATTATAGCCCAGTTTTAGAAACATGTTTCTTGATTTGAGCTTGTGAGCTGTCATAGGTGGGGGCTCATTAGTCATTACCACATTATAATTTAAATTATTTACATATCCCACTATTTTCTCCTTTATCGACTTTATAACAGCTTCAAAATAATTCTTCTAATTCTAAGTTTGAGACAAGAACTTCAAACTGTGTCCAAATTAATAATTGAGCAAAATTCACATATAATACACTTTAGATTGTCAAGATTTGACTCATCTATCAAGTCCAATCCTTAAATAAATAAATAAAAATAATAACTTCGAGATGTAATCTTGAATTCCCTATGAAGTGACATGTTCCAAGAATTGTGAGCAAATATTAGAAAGGCTAGGCCCATTCATGAATATAGGGACAACCATGAATGGTCCAAATCATGAAATTTGCACCAATTTTTAATATGTGGGTCAAATCTTGGGACAATTCTACACGTGTGATGAATTATTTCAAAATATTCATCAATAGGCTAACATATCTTTATAGTGGTGTCAACTTCTATTTTTATGCATCATTAATATTTATTGGTTGCCTCAATGAGGGGTAGAGTCACGTTACACTCAAAAATTAGGTCATGAAATGGAATTAACAAAAAATTAAAAAAATTAGGTATGCAATTGATTATAGTACTGTTTATGTTGTGGAATTTTTAATGGGTCCACTAACAAAAATTTTAGATATTGATTCAAAGATAAAGTAAATAATGTACGACAAATTGTCTGTGATTGGAGAAAATAATATAAAGTTGTAAGGAATGACGAAATATTATAGTTGTTAATTATTTAAAATAAAGATCTTGGAGTTTGAAGTAGTAGGAGATTAGAGGAAGAAAGAATAGGGATTACGTGATCATTAACAAGATGAGATTTACATTTTTCTTACTTTTGGGACATGTCCTAGTGTAGGATTTGACCAATTAATTTTATTAAATCTGTTTTTTTTTTTGGTTATTATTATTGTTATTAGTTTGTGTAAATTTTAAATACTAAATCCTACTATGATCCTCCAAATTTATTTTTAAAATATCTCATCAATTTAATTTCATGAAAAACAGTCTCGTTATTAATTATTTACAACTCAAATTTATAATCACAAATTAATATTTTTTTCAAGGTTTTAGTTGTGAATGATCCGATCCAAAAAAGTAAATTTATGAAACACTCTTATAAGAATCTTATAGTGTGTCGTAAACTGCACAAAACCTTAATTATTATACAATTAAAGTTTGGTTTCATTCTTATTATAAAACCAAACACAAATAATAAACCAACAAGTATGGAATAGTCACTAAATTGGAATGCAACTAGTTAAAATGAAAGTGAAATGCACTTAGTTAATTATGGCTGCAAAAAAGGTAAGAAAATAGATTTTATATTGCACCATATCGTTATGGTTAAATTACTAATACAAACAAACTTATAACAAATAATAAGAGTAATCCTATAAACAATAATAAGCTAATAATGGCCTTAAGGTTTTGAAATGAATCGCATATACCAAATTCCACCAACCCTCGTGCTCCACATGGTCACTTTAATTCGTAATAATAAAAGGAGAAGTCATAAGTACTATATATATATATATACACAAATTAAATATTTCCATTCCAATAGTGGAACATACTGGGTCCAAAAGTGAATTGGCCTAATCATATTTCTCCGATATTTGATCCATATCAGTTAGCAGATATTGATGTTTCACCTAATTATTAATATAATTACTATATTAATTAAGGTGTCCTAATTTAAGGTTGTTTAACTTAATCAAACACATGATTTAAGAGGTAATCCACACATTGGTTTATTAGCTTTGTCAGTCAAGTTGATGGAGCACATTCCATTTGACTAGAATTACTTTCCGTATTTCTAATCTAAACTTGTATAAATGCTTTTTTAATCAGTATATCAAAAAAATCATTGAAAACTTGTATAGATTTGGAATTCAACTTCTTACATTATTAGTTTACACACAAGACAAAGCTCTAGTCAAGCTTAATAATATTGACTTAATTAATAAGTTTGTGAGCTTCATTAAATTGAAATTTATGAATGTTTGACACGTGTAGATCAAATCTAGCTTGTATATTTAATGAAGAAGGCCAAAATTCCTCTCTATTAAACATGATATATATAGTACTGGGAACCAACTTGCTATTTAGTGGCTAATAAATTTCTTATCCATAAAAGGATGCAAATTAAATAAATTGCCCTTTGAACCACAAATTATTAGGTATTAATATTGATCAATTCCACTTAAAAATGAGGAATACATGCGTGCATGCATGCATATGTAAAGAATGATTCTTCACCCACATAATATTTCCACTCTTGATATAAAAAAATCACATTATTTTTTTTACATGAAATAGTAATTTTTTCGATCTATTATGTGATCTTAACGGATAGACTACATGAGATCATTCTTGCATATATTTGTACACAAACCTTTAGAAATTATTAATTGTATTTATTTCATCTTATTTTTTTAATTTTACTATTATATGTCATATGTATGTAATTCTGTATCTAAATTTCTCATTCAATAACTCAACCATACGTCTTAAAATTCCTCTAAGAAAAGAAAAAAAAAATGTTGCGTCTTAAAGATTGTAGGAAAAAAGACGATTTTCATTGAATTAAATCCTTGTGAAAATATTAGAATACCATTTTTAAAGGAGATCAACCAATTATCTCCTATAATTTTATTCTTTGGACTTCATAGTCAAAATATGATAATTATCTCGGAAACTTTTTGGTTTTTTTTAGGGAATAGAAGTTCAAAATCCTATCCCACCAGAGAGAGAGAGAGAGATGACAATATAGTATATTGCAATAAATGCCACTAAAAAAATAATTATTTTAGATGAATAAATACAAGTATGGCATTTAAAGAAAATAAATGTTACCTTCAGCTAGTAATTGTATATGTTGACCTTTTGTCCCTAGTCTTTTAAGTATTTCCATTGAATCTTCCTAAACAGGGCCCATGAAAACACAATTATTTTTAAATTTCACAGAAAATTATATAAAAACGTCATGAGAATATTTTTGGTGAAACAGACTACTTTTATCTACAATTCAAACTTATTTTATAAATTGACACGTACAACAAAATAAGTGAATTAGTAAAAATGTGAGCCCATGTTTATAACCAAAAAATTAATTAAATAATACAAATGAGATTTGAGAATGACTTTTGCCATAAAGCAATTTCAATTAATTAATTGTTCAGCTTTCTTCGTCGTGAAAGCAAGATGGGTCCCTCACTTTAGATAGGCTAAAAGCGATTTCAATATCGTGATAAGTAGTAAAGAGGAACTGTTAGGAAAAGCAGGGTCACAGTGAGTAGTGAGCCTGCATATAAAGCCCCAAAAAAGTAGCTATATACGTCATTTTACATACAATTAATTGTAGTAGCTATTTTTCGTCAAATCAATAAATAGTAGCCTATCGAATAAGTTTTAATTGTGCAATTAATAGGGGTGTTAATATATGCAATCAAAATTCACATTGTTAGGTATGACTACATTTATAAATGTGAACCCCTAAAACTAAAGTACAAAACAAAAAGTGTAGGGAATTAAGGTGTGATCATGAAAAAGGAATGGAAAGTGTAAATAAAAGAATGAATATTTGTTCACATAGTTAGTCAATCTTACTAATTTCTCAAATGAGAAGAGCCACCAATTTCTCATATGCACTGTCATTATATATAATAAATCAGAGTTATTTATACCAAAATTAAGTTGTGGCATTAGAATCTCATTGAACTCAAAATATAATGAATCAGATTAATTTATACCCAAATTAAGTTGTGGCCTTGGAACCCCATTGAACTCAAAATATTGCTTAAAAGTTTCATATCAATATATCAACCTGATATGTCATTTTGATACAACATATCCTCTCTATATATATCTAAAACAAATATTAATATCAGACTTTATAAGTCAATAAAAAGAGCGGATAATATCTATATTGGTATAAGTCATTTTGAAAGGTTAAAAAAGAAAAATACAAAAACTTTGGTGTAACTGGTGCAATAGACCTGACCCAATCCACTGTCGCTCGCACACGCCCCAACTCATTTGGGTGGTGCACTCAAAACCACCAAAATTTGTTTTGTCATATATTTATGTTATGTTAAACATGTTATGTTAATCTTACCTTTTAATTATATTAGTTGAATTTTTATATATTACGTAAAGATATGACTAGTATCACATAAATGTATGTATATACAAATTAAACTTTTTTCGCTGAAATTATGATTTTTTTTTGGCTGAAATTAGAGTTTTTTTTTAAATTAAAATATTATATAAAAGTATGTTTAACATAACATAAATGTATGATTAAAATAACATAAAAATTACCGAAAATGTACAAATTCAGATCAATCCGACCTATGTGTATGAATCTAAGATCCATACACAATTTATATACAAGTCCAACAAAAAAAAAATATCTCATCGATGTCAAGATTTCAAAAGTCTATATTGGATTGAATGTTTGATAATGTTAAGTATTTTGTAACGTATATAAAAACATTTTTTTTCGTTCAATAGAGAAAAACTTTAGTATTTTTAATGGATCTTATAGCATTTATTATAAAGTAAGATGAAGCCATGACGTCCATATAAAATAAACTTGTTAGAATCTAGAAGAAAAGAAAATTAACTATCATCCGAATCATTTTATTGTTGCAACCACCTTTTGAATTATATAATATTTTGTTGAAATTGCAATATGTTGACAAAATGCGATTTTTCTAAAACTATTTTTTCTTGTGTCTTGTCTACTGATTTTCTTACCAGAATATCCCTTAAAATATTCCACAAAAAACGTTAAACGCGAACTACAAAACTACGTAGCATAAAACAAGGTTGTAAATAATTTGCATAACAAATCTTTTCTACTCATTAAACTTCTCCTGATAAATAACTAAACTTATTAATTAAGTTCATTTGAAATAAATTATACTGAATACTCTCGAACATTCATATGACTTTTTGCAACTTTGACAAAACACAAATAACAAAAGCTAGCTCACACAACTATGTTTTCTGATAATAATTTCTCAATTATAATAATAAAATATATAAAAGGGGCAGTGATTATGACATCATTTGGAGTACGTTGAAGAGTCAACTAGTAGTACAACACAACACACAGTTTAAATTTAGCAAAAAAATGAGAAAAGACTTTTCAATAAATGAATCTCACAGCAAAGAGGAGAGAGATCCATATGTTAATCAGTTAATCTCCATATTGTCTGCTTGAAGCACACGTCTACACGTTCGATGCTCTTTCTCTCTCACGCACTAGTGTGTGTGCGAGAAGATCCCTCCAAGAAAATGAAATAAACTATCTATACTCCAACAAACAAAATCACCCACATGAAAGAAGCCTTTGAGAAAGAAACAGAGAAAACCACCTACTCACATCAACCATATCTCACTTACCTCAACAAAAATGGTATTTGGGTGTAATATTAAAAGTAGAAGAGTCCCTTTTCAACCAAAATATTCCAGGTCTTAATGCTCTGATTCCAAGTGCCAACCATCTTCTTTCTTAATTTGTTGTTACATCAATTTTCTCTTTCTTGTTTGTTCTTTTTTCTGTGGAGGTTGTTGAACTGTGGCACATTTAGGTACTGCTCCAATAAATTATCCATTTTTTTTTTTTTGGGTTTTCATAATTTCTCTGTGTGTCAGTATGTGGTTTGTTGACTCCTCTTTACTGGGGTGTCTGGTTTGGCGAAAGGGTCATGGTTAAAAATCTTGAATTTGCAGTGGGCATGATTTTCTTGAATTTCTGAGAGCATTTTTCCATGGATCTTGAAGTTGGGGTTTATAAAAATCAGGCCAAGGTGAGTTCCTTTTGCTATTAGAGATGTAATCTTTGCCCTTTGGACACTTCAAGCACAGTTTGTTTTTTTTTTTTTAACTATTTGTCAAATTGATTGGATTTTATGTTTGAGGATTGCAGAAAGAGTCTTGGAGAACAATATTGACATTGGCTTACCAGAGTTTGGGTGTGGTGTATGGGGATTTGAGTACATCACCATTGTATGTGTACAAGAGTACTTTTGCTGAAGATATTAAACATACTGAAAGCAATGAAGAAATCTTTGGAGTTCTCTCCTTCATCTTTTGGACATTAACCTTAGTTCCTCTTCTGAAGTATGTGTTCATTGTCCTGAGAGCTGATGACAATGGTGAAGGGGGCACATTTGCACTGTATTCTTTATTGTGTAGACATGCCAAAGTGAATTCATTGCCTAGTTTTCAGTCAGTGGATGAGGATTTGTGGGCGTACAAGAAGGACATAACAAGCCCTGCACCATCAACTTTTGGGGCAAGGCTTAAATCCACTCTTGAAAAATATAGAGTCTTGCAAAGATTTTTGCTTGTATTGGCTCTGCTTGGTGCTTGTATGGTGATTGGAGATGGTATATTGACTCCTGCAATTTCTGGTGTGCCTTTTACTTCTTCTTGTTGTTGATCAACTCTAAGTCTTTTGAAAATTGTTAGGTTTATATGAGTAATCTTTGAGGGCTTTTTGCAGTGTTTTCAGCTGTGTCTGGGCTCGAACTTGCTATGGCGAAAGAGCATCACAAATGTAAGATTGTGATTTGTGAATTTTCATGTTGTGTTGAGTTCATACTTTTTTTCTTGTTGTATTTGTTGAAAGAATTTAGCTTGTCGCATTCTTTGGATATCCTTACGAATAGTTTGATATCGCAGCTAAATAGTATCCGTGTGTCGGTTAGCAAACAGTTTATGATTTTGCTATAGGTTGAAATATTTTGGGATTCAATAGTAGTGTCTAAATATTATGTAGTGATTTTCATAATATTGGCAAAATCAACATATCTATATGGCTATAGATAACGAGTTGTTATAAATCATACTTCTAGAAATGATTGGATGAGTGTGTAGAGTTCAATCAGATGATTGGAAAAATCAAGTTGATTTGCTATATGCCACTAGACAAAAATACGTTGATGTTCAATTATGTCTGCATGCTTCTAATAGGAATTTTACATGTTTAACCATGTAAAGATACATCATTTGCAATGGAAAATAACATAATGTAAATCGAGCTTCGTGAATGCTGCATTATCAAAGCTCAAATAGTCTATTCTTCTCATAACTTGTTATAGAATTGTATCATTTTTAGTGAAACCTAAGGTCATATAAAACAACCTTTGGCAAATAATATTTAGTTTTAGTGCCCTTTGTTTTGCCTGAGTTATTTTCTGTGGATACTAAAATATAACTATTCTGTTTGTCTACATGCTATCCTTCTTGGATGTTTATATCTCCAATTATTTCATGTGTTATTATTTGACTCTCGAAACACCAGTTAACACATATCTGGACCACCTGATCGTAAAATCTTGCAGACGTAGAAGTCCCGGTTGCTTGTATCATACTGATAGCCTTGTTCGCCCTTCAACATTATGGGACCCACAGGGTCGGATTCATGTTTGCCCCTGTGGTCATAACATGGCTTTTGTGCATAAGTGCTATTGGTTTATACAACATTTT
This sequence comes from Scutellaria barbata, assembly GCA_028654395.1. Lineage (NCBI taxonomy): Eukaryota > Viridiplantae > Streptophyta > Magnoliopsida > Lamiales > Lamiaceae > Scutellaria > Scutellaria barbata. The sequence continues at coordinate 40,843,483 of CM053644.1, forward strand.
CCACTGGAACCCTCATGTGTATAAAGCTCTATCTCCATACTACATGTATAAATTTCTAAAGAAAACCCAACGAGAAGGATGGATGTCCTTGGGAGGAATTCTATTATGCATAACAGGTATATTGGACCACTCCATATGCATATTCCGATCATTTTCCTTTCCTTCACAACATTTTCCTTAAACCTTGTTTTAACAATTCCAGGTTCAGAAGCAATGTTCGCTGATCTTGGGCACTTCTCCCAGATGTCGATAAAGGTCCACACAGTTTTCTTTTATCTGATCATCTATTTACATTTCTATATAGTGAAAATGCTGGCATGTCTTAACATTTACTCGAAACGAAATTGCAGATAGCCTTCACATCCATTGTATATCCAGCATTGGTCCTTGCATATATGGGACAAGCTGCATATCTTTCTCAACATCATGATATCCAACATTATTACAGTATTGGGTTTTACGTATCAGTACCTGGTATGTACTACTTCAAATTGCTCTCTTTAGAAGCTTTTTTTTTTTCCTACTCATGGAATACATTTCTCGTTCTTTTAGAGAAATTAAGATGGCCGGTTCTGGTGATTGCTATAATGGCTGCAGTGGTTGGAAGCCAAGCCATTATCACCGGAACTTTCTCTATCATAAAGCAGTGCTCTGCTCTAGGGTGCTTTCCTAGGGTTAGAATCATCCACACGTCATCAAAGTTTCACGGACAGATATACATCCCGGAAATCAACTGGATCTTAATGCTTCTATGTTTGGCCGTCACTATCGGTTTCAGAGACACCAAACGTCTCGGAAATGCTTCAGGCAAGACGCCTGTGTGTAACATGAGCATTATTCATGTTCATTGATAGTAAAAGTTTCTTGTTTTGTCTATTTCAGGTCTGGCTGTAATAACTGTCATGCTGGTCACTACTTGCTTGATGTCTCTCGTTATCGTTCTATGCTGGCACCAGAGTGTTCTCCTCGCCATATGCTTCGTCTTATTCTTTGGGACAATAGAAGCCTTGTATTTCAGTGCTTCTCTCATCAAATTTCTCGAAGGAGCTTGGGTGCCCGTTGCCCTTTCTTTCATCTTCATGATCGTGATGTGTGTGTGGCACTATGGGACATTGAAGACCTACGAGTTTGATGTTCAAAACAAGGTTTCGGTTGACTGGCTTCTCAGCCTCGGCCCAAGCTTGGGGATTGTACGTGTTCGTGGGATCGGCCTCATCCACACGGAGCTCGTCTCGGGAATCCCGGCAATTTTCTCCCACTTTGTCACCAATCTACCCGCCTTCCACCAAGTGCTTGTTTTTCTATGCGTCAAGTCCGTCCCAATTCCTCACGTCAAACACGAAGAACGGTTTCTGGTCGGACATATCGGTCCGAAAGAATATCGCATTTACCGATGCATTGTCCGGTATGGCTATCGTGATGCTCACAAGGATGACGTAGAGTTTGAAGATGACCTTGTTTGTAGTATTGCTGAGTACATACGGGCTGGAACTACAGGCTTAAATGGCACGGACAAAGATATAGTGAAGCAAAGTGAAGACATGGTTGTGGTTGGGACACCTTCAACTCATCATCATGGAATTCAATTATGCGAGGAAGACGGGCTGAATGTGGACAAGCCTGGTACGTCACAGCTCCAAGAAATACAATCTCCACCGGCCATGAAGGCGAGAAAGAAGGTTAGGTTTGTCGTTCCGGAAAGCCCTAAGATCGACGGAGGTGCTCGTGAGGAGCTTCAAGATCTAATGGAAGCTCGAGAATCGGGTGTAGCGTACATCTTGGGGCATTCATATGTTAGAGCAAAGCAAGGATCAAGTTTGGGAAAGAAGGTGGTAATAAATTGTGGTTATGATTTTTTGAGAAGGAATTGTAGGGCTCCTACTTATGCTTTGAGTTCACCTCATGCTTCAACTCTACAAGTGGGAATGGTGTACCACATATGAACTCACTTTGAATTTTGGTTGTAGGAATATATTGTACATGTTTTAGTGTTTGGTTATTTCAGCTAGATAGATTTTAAGTTTTAATATATGTTGTTGGGGACAAGTTAGTAAAAGAACATCTAGTGGTAACTGCACACTTAGATCTGACAGACATGTCAGTGATGTTATAATCATTAGCAAATCAACTACACTATACAATGTTTTGGGCTATGGCCCGGCCCATATAATCGTACATTGGGTTTGATCTATTATATTTATACATTGGGCCTAGCCTTGCTTGGTTCTGTCCTCTATGAAGAGAAAATTAGTAGATATATAATTATTAAAATATGAAGTGAAAAATTCGTTGACAATATGCGTGGAGGGTAGACTGTAGTTAGACACGTGTATTCATTAACAAATCTGCTACGTAGTATATAGTAGAGTACTGGAATATTGGTATTATAAAAAGTACCGACTTTTTTATCAATAAAGTATTGAGTTGACTTCATTTGAGTATCGTCCTTTTCAACTCGTGGTAATTTATGAATTCATAGACTTCCAATAATTGGGTGAATTGTGGAATCATAAGTATCTAAATAAAGAAATTTAGTTCTTTTATCTTGGTACTTTATGTTCATCATATTTAAAGCTAGATGCCTAGCCTATGATAAATAAAAAGGGGCAATTAATAGACAAGAAAATTAAATAAAATGAGCATTTGGGAGGTGGATTGAATTTGATTAGTGTATATTAGCATACAATATTGGGAAGGAATATATATGGAAAAATGGAGGGTGATGCATTGAAGAATTTTAAAGAAGATAGAGTGTATAACAAAAAGCCCCACCACTTTGTTCACTTGGGATAAAAAGCAGTGCCACCAAATGCCACCCAGATCAACAAACTCGGTGTCAAGTGTTGAAAATATCACTAAAACTTATACCATAATCTTTTATGAATAAAATATTATCAGATGAAGCACGGCAATTATAAACATCTTTTCAAAACATCTTTTCACAAGTATGTATTGACTCGTCTCACGAACTTCAATATGTGAGATATCTAATAAGAGTTCTATTGGGTAATTGTCCGAAAAATGACAACCTTACTAGAATTACGATTTTATTCAAACTTTTTACTATTCGTCAAAATAATATAATATTATATATGTAATATGTTTTTGGACCCTGATCAGTATTTTAACCACATTTGGGCATGCCAGCAAACTTTTTGATTTAGGTTAAATAAACATACGACATATATAAAGTTATGTTATTTTGATTAATAGTGAGAAAATTGATAAAAATGACAATTCGAGTAAATGTTGTGTTTTTTCCGACAATATACCCTAAAATAAATTATATTAATTAAAAACACACATTTTACTATAAGCTTTGTGGGTGGTTTGGTAATTTACTTCTATGTAATACAATTTGACCTTTTATCATATATAATTGTTCCAAATAAAAAAAGGGTATAATACAGTTATGATATTTGGGCATTTATTGAATTTGAAACGGCAAGTTATGGGAGATACCAACCATTGCATATGTTTATTTAATTTACCCAATAAGTGTTCAAATTTGCATGTCACGTTATTTAATTACTTGGGAATTTAAGAAGAAATAAGAGAGTGAAGATCATTTGTGGGATAGAAAGAATCTTGGACATTTGCTGGAAAGACTTTGCAAGTGGAACAAAATTGAATGTGGCCATATGTCCATATGCATTGCAACTTGGAGTTAAGTCAATACTTGTAATTTCAAAGAATGTTTCCTTCTCTTTCTCAACCAATGTTATTGTCAAAGATGTGACAAAGACAAACAACTCTCGACTTTATTTCCATATTCAATTTAGCAAATCGTATACATCATATGATAATTGGTATTGAGAATTCTTGATCATTTACATATGTATATTGTAACTTTCGAAGAAAAAAATCTAGTGGGTAAAAATGGATATTTAATATATTAATTTTGAATTCTATCCCTCGATGTCTTTTTTTTTTTTTTTTTTAATATTTTGGATAAATCTATGTAAAAATTCACAATTTTAAGAGTTGGGACTATCTCTGACCAACACATTTAATAAAGTTGCGAATATCATATAAAAATGATCATGTAACATAATAAGCCAAAATGATCTTAACATTTTTTGTCTTGAGGCATGAACAAATTGATACTGGAAAAAAACTTAATGAGTGTGAGACCTTTAATTTCATACAAATATAGTTTGTACTCTTCTACTTAAAATCTTAGCTAGAATAGCAAAGACTTGAATCAAATATAGAAAGGGAATGTACATTTGTTTACTTCCAAGCAGATCACATTCCAAACCTTTTCATCACATGAAGTTTCTTTATCATGAGTTTTAACAAGTCAATGGAAAGTATGTCATGAGAAACCCCATTCAAGAAATTTCTTACAAAAGGAGAACAACTACTTTTCTTACTATATTTTTCCTTTTGTTTTGGTGGTGATAAGTATTTGATGCAATCAAATCCAACCCAAACCCGCTTTGGAGATAGTTTCAAATATATGTCATGTGAAAGTATTACAAATAGCTCGTGAGTTGTTTGGTTGATGATAATAAATACGAGTTTAATTGTTGATATATATATATATATATATATATATGTTATTGAGCCTATAAAAAATTAGTAATTATCCATGTTTTATTAATAATTTCTCTCCTTAACTTCATAATCAAACATCATCTTGCATTCTTGCCATTAAAAAATCAACAACCAAGCTTAGCAAAACATAGGGGGTGTAATCTTATAATGGCAAAATCATGTTATATAATGACTTCTTGGATCTCTAAGGCTTATGGGCCTAAGTTTGTAGAGAAACATTAATAATTTTATTGAAAAAAAAGTACTATAAATATGAGTATGTTTGGTTGTGTTTTACGCGAAAAAAAAGGTCGTATACAAGACACATTAAAATGTTAGATTATCTCAAAAGTATGAAATTGTGTTTTCTATTTTCATTATTGTCACGTTTTATTTTACAATTAACAAAAATTTATGTAATTATAGTAGAAAAAAATATACAATTGTAAAAGACCTACTTATATAACTCATAATTATACCTATTAAAATTATATTTATAAAATACATATTTATAGTTGAAAAACACAAACTTATACCTATAAAAAACATACTTGAATCTCATCGATTGTTAGCTGTCTGATAAGAGGTCAATCCTTTAAGATTCCCGCTGTACATTATATACATTTAATGAATCATGGTTGTTAGCTGTCTGATAAGAGACCAACCCTTTAAAATTCCCACTGTACATTATATACATTTAATGAATCATTATTATACGCATAACTATATTAAAAATGCTGAAAAAATAAGATGAGCTCAAGACCATACACAATAAAAGAAATTGAGAAAAAAATACAGGCCAAAAGTCACAGGGAGGATGCTTGGAACATTCCACATTTTAAGTTTAAAAAAAAAAAAAAAAAAGTTGAAAAAGAAAAGCAAAAGGCGTGGGCCCCATAATCGGCTGTGGATAGCGACGAAGCCCAACAGACCCCACCAGAAGCAGCAGCCCACACACCATCTATTTCCATAACTTACCGAAATATACGGCCTTTCGGATAAAGTCGGCCCCACCATCCATTTTCCCAGCACGTGTTTTCCACGTGCTGACGCAGACTGTTGGATCACATTAGGTTTGCTCGGGGTTCACTGTTCTGCCGACGTGTCTCGGATTGGGTAGTCGGCATGATGCGGGGACCACCAGTTCGGGTCGGATCTAACCCTATCCGTACGATGGTGGGTGGGTGGGTGGACGAGGAAAATGGAAATTGAACGTCCGAAAATATCCTTGTCGCTTTCTCATAATTATCCACTTTGAGGTAACACGTTGCCAAATGAGGCTCCATATGGCCTAATATTACATTTATGCCCCTGCGTTCTGTTTTTTAATCATTTCTACTTTTTAATAGTTTTGATTTATTTTAAGTAACAGGGTTAGTATAGTATCTTATAGGGCATATTCGAAAAGACTTTTCCTTAACATGCCCATATTTAAATCTGGTTTATTAATGCAGCCAGATTTAGTGGTGCTCAAATGCTTTGAAAAACATTATCTTGCTTGGAAAACATTATCTTACACCTCTTGGTCCAAGAAATATTATAATTTGATTGAAAATTTGTAGTTATGCCTAATTTTAAACTGCAAGAACTTTACTCAGGAAAAAGGAGTAGTAAAATGTAATTCGGTAAAGTAATTATGAATTTATTGATAAAAACAAAGTGAATAACTAGTGAGAAGCGAATATACCCGGCACTAGAGAACTAAGGATAGCCCCCAACAAATAGAGTATGATGGTTAAACTACTATAATTTATATAAAAATTATTTTCATACCATAAATGATAATTTTATTACTTTTATACCATAATTCATGAAATTTGATAAAAATTTCCTTTTAAAATAAATAAATAAAATCTTTTTAGTATCAAAGTTTATATAATATGACCATATCGTTCAATTTCAACGATATGTGTTTTTATAAGATTACACGATATGATCATATACTATAATCCTATAAAAATGTTAAATCTATATATAGTATAATGCCTAACAAAAAAACTTTTTTTTTTTATCAACACGATAAATTATGTCTATTGTCCTAATTTATGGTAGAAAAGTAACAAAATTGTCGTTTGTTAGAGAAAATTAATCACTTACATAAATTTTAGGTTTTAAGGGAATTATACAAACAAAACATATTTCAATAACTTAGCCATTAAACATAAATCTAAATATCTTAGGGTATTTACTGAAAAAAATATTTTCTTTCACTCGAATTTTTTGTCACTTTCTTTCCTTTTCTTTTTTTCATTTTTCACTCGAGTTATTTTTTTCATTTTATTATTGGTGAGTCTAGAATTGAATTATTAAAAAAGGAGAGAGAGAGAGAGATCTAATTATTTTAACCAATAAAAATCTGCCAGGTAGATATAGGTTATAATTTAACTTGAAGTTGAAGTAGCAAATCAGACAAATTAATTACAATAAGTTCCAACAAACATCTGATTTAGTGAAGATCTTCTCAATCCTAGCACGATTATTTTAATCCAACACGTATGAGTGTGCAATAAAGTTAAAATAAACATTTGAGAACATGTACATGAAAACAACAACGTGTAATGATATTAATGGATTTTGATTTAATTTCACTATAGAGGACTACATAAAAAAAAAAACCAAAAAAAAAAGGGAACCCAAGACACCAAGACAAGAATACTGAAACCTAATGCACCGTACGTATTTAATTACGTGTGCATCATATTTAGTAATTTTTAATCAAAGGTTTTGGATAAGTATTGATTAGTTTATTTGTTATTGTTTTCATGTTTTTCAATACAATACCAACAAGAAATTTGCTCAAATTTTATATTAGATTTAATCTACAATGTCGCGCTAGAACTGAAACATAAACTTGATTGCTTCTCCATGTTTTCAGGTCTTGTGTTAGTGTTTTTATTGTTGGCTAATCTTTTATCTAACTAATTATTTAAAATCTTTCTTTGCATGTGAATAAATTGTTTTATTGCAGCCCCAATTCAAGAATAATTATCCATTTTGAGCAAAACACATAATATTCATGTGAGCCTTACACCAAAAGGTTAAGATTGTGGTTTTATTGTGGTTGCCCTGAGTTTGGAAATTTGGAGAGAAAGAGACTTTGTTTGTTTCAAGGAAAATGTTTTGATATAATTGTCGACAATCTTGTAAAAGATTTTTCATATTTGTATGATGTATATTTATAGAAATGCTAATCTTCACTTTGTTGTTGAAAGCAATTATGATATATTTGATTTTCTTGTTAGAAATTAATTTAATCAATATCTTCGTAAAACATATTTGAAAGAGTTCGATCAACAAAAACTTTTCATATCATAAAATAAATTAGATATAAAATTTTAATGAGCTTTAAAACGGAACATTCTAGAAACATATAAAAAAATTAGCGTGGAACTATTCTCAATGATATGAAGAATAATGCTCCAATTTAATATCATTCATATATTATGGTATACATTAATACCATAAAACATAAAGTCTGTCGAAGTCTTATCTAGTAGTAAGATCATCTCAAATACTATACAATATTTTATTGTAAATTTATACTAATCTAATATAGAGATTGTCAGTCTACATTATTTTTTTAAACTGAAATAGAATATTTTATAATATTTTTTATTATTATAAAAAATGAAAAAAAAAAAAAAGTATCTGAAGTTTTATGATAACCTGGTACAAAAATGACAATCGAGAATTGCATAGGTAGCCTTTTACAATAAAAAAACACATCAAATGCAATATATTTACTGAACTGGTGAAAATACTTTGAAAAAAAAAAGTCAAAAAATGCGAGAAAATTGAAGTGGTATAACAAATATATTATAATAAGAAAAAAAAATCTCTTGGGAGACGAAAAACAATAATTAGGATTGGTTCGGTATGGTATATTGAATTTTTTTTACCATATCGTATATTATATTGAAATTTTCGGTATGTCAAAAAATATACTGATACCGTATCGAAATTGAATATACCGAAAATTTTGGTACATCGAATTTTCGATATATTGATAGCCTATATCATTTGATACCGAATTGTTGAATTTTTCGGTATACTTGAAATTTACCGTTATATCATACCAAAATTTATCGAAAATCATCGAAATATATATATATTATTAATATTAATATATTTAGGTATATACCGAAATTATAAATCGCCATATTAATATCGTACTAAAAATTTTGATATATCAAAATTTTTAATATTTTCAATATTTTTCAACTCAATATATACGATATACTGAATTTTTCGATATTTTGCTCTAAGCCTAATAACAATGAATGAGGTTAGTGAGAATTCTTATCCGAAATCGTAAATGCCAGCTAGGAATGAGCAGCGGTGTGCTGTCTGTGCTCATCCCCACCTCACCCACCCAAACTAGACTCCAATTTTTTGGTGGGCCCTTTTCTCACTATTTTAGAATTTTATTTAATATTGACTTTAATTACTGCTTATTTCACATTTTTATATTCATTCTTTTATTTTCTATGTTTTCTTAAAATAATACACGCCAACTACTCAACCAGCTGGAAATGTGCTTTATCCAAACATACACACACAAAGAGAAAATTTCCTAAAATGAAAAGTGAGAGAAAATGATAAAAGTATAGATATATTTATATGTTAGTATAAATTAAGTGGATTTTTTTATTTTTTTTTTATAAAAACAAGGTTCTTATTACACGGTAGATGGATTATTTTATGTATACTTATCTAGTATAATATGTAGTTTAATATATGTTTATAGTCGCAAAAAGTCTAACATAGAAATTTCACTCTTAGATAACAAATTAAATATCTACATAATAATTTGATATTTTACATGTTCATCACCCTCTACATTATTTAGTTGTGGGATTTTAGTGAACAGAATAAATAATTGCCCTAAGATACTAAGTACTAACTTTTCGTTTTTCATTCTTCTTTATGCTAAAATTCCACCTATATGTTAGATCGCATTTGTCTTCCATTAGACCATCTCCAGTAGTGGACATTACACTACAACAAAATTCACACTACAATACAGTAAAATTCAGACTACATTAAATTTATTTCCAACAGTCAACACTACATTCTACACTACATTTATTATTCTTATTTTTTATTGATTTAAAATTTATACAAATTTAAACTTACTAATTGCATAATTTTTTTCTTGAAGTTTTCTATTGATTACTGAATATAATTATTTTTATTAATTATTTTGTAAAAATATGTGAATATAAAAAGGCAAAAATTATAGAACAACATTAAATTAAATTTCACAATACAATACTACAATCTTACATATTAAAAACATAAAATTAACACAAGAAAACAACACACACAATACAAGAAATTTCAATAAAACAACACAAAAAAAAAATGAAGAACTTTCCCAATAACCACCAACAAATAATACTTTTGATATGTATAACGGATATTTTACGGATCTCGGAGGGTCGGGAAGTAATCCCGGAGATTATTAATTAGCACATTTAAATTCTTGTATCGTATTTTTTTAAGCCTAATCGTTATTTAGATATTTTATGTTTATTTTAATTTAGTTATTTTAGCCTAATTGCCTTGATGTATTTTGTGATTTATGTATTTTAATTTAATGTACTTTGTGATTTAATGTATTATGTTTACTTTTATATTATACACATGTAGTAAATAATAATTTTTTCATAAATAATAATATTGTTTCATGAAATGATGAAATGCAAATTCTATTAAAAATAAATTGTGAAATTAAAATTGTATTAAAAAAAATTATAAAGTAAAAATAAAAATGTAATGTAGTGTGAAATGTAGTGGCACTGCTGGAGCAAAATCTCACACTACATGTAGTGTAGTGTGAGATGTGGTGTGATTGCTGTGGATACCTTTATGAGTTAGATCTTTTATTTTAAGTTGGTATTTTATTTTTTATTTCATTATTTTTAATTCATATCATGTATAAATTTGTGATGTCATCTCTTACATTTGGGATGTGGTGATTATTTTAAAATTCCGATGAAACATTAATATGAAATAGAGGATCTTGTTTGCTTCAATTATTTATATTTTAGAGCTGAATATAAATTAAAAATTAAAATTCGTAAAGGAATAATGTTCACTAAAATCGTTAGTGGTGTGGATGATAATAAGGTCCCAATTAAAGTCAATTCTTTTCTAGCAAATCTCAAAAACCAAATAATGCACCAAATTTGCCGACTGAAATGAAGTCCCAATGGATATATGAATATGACGTAAGCAGGTGAAGGGTAATTTGGTAAATGCAGATGCAACGTGAGCACCGCTAATTTTATCCCATTCATAGCTGTAGTATTATAATTAAATATAATATAATTCTACATAATGGGTAATTATGTGGTTTATTTAAAAAGAATAATGTTTTTTGTTTTTGAAATGTATCACATTTCACAATTATGTAGATTATGGTAATACAGCTGTGTGTATGATAAAATTTCCATGAGCATACAGGGCATGGCCATTATAATTACTAGGATCCAGCTTAGTATTTACGTTATTGAAAGTTTTTGGCATGTGCCTAAATGCTAGTTGGTATATTTAGGTTGAATAGAATACTTAATATTTAATTCCTTAGGCAACTGAATTAACTGTGGGAAAATGCAATAATTAGAGTAGGAGAAAATGGAAAAGGATGGCAACAATATGCCACTATCAGGATATGGGAATTAACCCATAGAAGAGCGCGCTACACATGTTCTTGTTGACCTCCCAATGCCATGCATCTTATCCTCTCCCTACCTATATATGTGTACGTGTGTATAAATAATAAATACATAAATAAATAAATGATCTCTCCATATATATAAAAGCAACGATTGAGGTTGGCATCCTAATGAGCCTAGGAGTTTAGGGTCAGACATTGAATTATATTATGGGAGACTTTATCACCAATTTAATTTCTTAATATGGATTATTTAATAATTCATGATCCATAAAAATAGCTTTTGGACTTGTAAATATGAATTAAGTTGTTGTTAACGAGACTTCATCTCATAAAATTATATTTGTGGAACGATTTTATAATTTAATGTGTGTGGATCACGCATAATTTGGTGATGAATGTCATTTTTTTTAAATTTTTATGCAATATTACCACCCAAACAATATAAAATTAATTTATTTTAGTATTTGATAGCTGGCAAAATATGTAAGAATTTTGATTTGTGCATTTTCACTGGCAATTCATGACGTTTTCACCATTCTAGTTTGCTTTTATATATATATATATATATATATATATATATATATCTTTTTTTGCTAAATGTGTATTAAGTATTATATATTAATTATGTCTATTAATTGTACTCATAACCATTTACAAATAATTATACTTATGAAATATTTTATTCATATCTATGAAAATTATTTTGAATTGCAATTAATGAAATAATTCATTAGTTCAATTCAAAATGTGTTCATTAATTTTGCCAACCCTAGACCTAAAACCAGCACAATTATTTATTTATTTGATACAGATTTGGAGGATTATCACTTTATTGCATTGGTTGGACTTCATTAATTAATGGTAAAGATCTCATAAGTAATTATTGAATCCATCCATGGTGGGCTTAGTGGTGCAACTTGAGACACAACTCAATGTACTCTGCCAAACAATCATGTGATATATTATTATAAAGAGCATTTTATTGGAGATCTTTATAATTCGTTATTGTAAGATTTTGTTTCATGTCATATTTATTATATCAATATAAGTCAGGTACATAATAATGATATTATTACACGACTTGTATTGACGTTATAAATAGCATAAAATAAAACACTATTCTTAATTAAAGATTCCGGATGGATAAACTTAAGCTACGGCTAGGAATTTATATAATCATCCTTTTGTTTCAAGAAAAAAAAAATTAGAATGAGGAAAAGACAAGAAACTCTCAGAAAAAGAAATCCCATAGAAATTACGAAGCAAAAGAGCATGCAATATACATGTCTGCTGGATAAATTAAGGACATATTGCCTTTTCTATTACTTATGAAATACTTTGCATATATATTAAAGTATTATGGAAATTAATAAGAAATTATACTTAAAGTGGCCACTTTTCCAATATTTTGTTGCGGTATTTGAGACACTGAGTCGTATGATAAAGTTAAAGGGTCCCAGATTTGAAATTTTAGTTAAATGTAAGTGATAAGATTAATAATTTAATATAATTTAAAGAGTTAATTAAAAAAAAAATCATAACTTTTATTCAAATTATTATTTTGATAAAAAAATTTATTATTAGTTGAAATAACATAATATTATAAATGTAATATGTTTTTTTACCTCGATTAATTTTGAAAGTTAAAAAATGCGGACGTCTTGTTGTCCGAATGTAGTTAAAAAACTGATTGATGTTAAAAAAAAATATATATATTACAAATACGATTATATTATTTTGATTAATAGTGAAAATTTTGGTTAAAATGATAATTTAAGTAAAATTATGATTTTTTCAATAATTAATCTTAATTTAAACCATTATACAAAAACTTCATTATATATCATTTAAAAATGCGTGGCTCCTAATAAAATCACAAAAATTTGTATGCGTTACATAAATATAATTTCATAACAAGTATTCACGATAAAATTAGTTCAATGTAGCATGGAAATGTACTTAAAAAAATAAAATAACATTATAACTTTTGGCTTTTGTGGGTCCACTAAACCATTTAAGAGTTTGATTGGGTACCAGTTTTAGTCTTATTCACAATAAAATAATTTATCCATTTAGTTATTGCTGAATTAATTTATAAGCTTAAAGGTCTATAGGAGATATCGAGTTTAAACATCATTAATTATATGATTATACTAATTAATACCATAGTACATAACAGTATTACGCACATGATATATATATATATATATATATCTCAACCTTTAAAAAAATTTAAACTTTAAATATAACATTTGATATAAATATTTCAGCCTAATTGCCTTCAAAGACAACAAGCCGATAGTTTAAAAATGTGTTTGTGATGCAATTTCCCCGACTTATTCATGAATATTTATTAGTCAAAAAATGCAGGCTGAGGGTGGTGTTATTTTCTTTATTTAAATTAATTTCCTTGTCTTGGTGTGAAATCATAAATAACAATTTGGAAGCACCAGTGAATGATATGCATATCTACATTTGACCTAAATTATCCAATTATAATATGTGAATGGACTTGTTGCACACCTTCTTCATTTAATAAACTATGTGTGAAAATGAACTGCTTTATGGATAATGTTTTTTATTTAGACCAATCAAGTCTTTTAGATGACCAAAACTGCTCTCTATTCAAAAAAAATTCTTAGTATTAGTATATTTATGACTGAATATTTCAATTAATAATATATTGCGTTTATCTTAAGCACAAAATGTAATTACTCCCAAACGTGAAAATAATATTGAAATTTAATCCGTATATCGTCATTTATATAATCTCTATTTCACTTTAAATATGATTATAAAAAAGGTCAATATGAAGATATAATCGTTAATAAAAAAAGAATAATGACATAATGGCAATGATGTAATAATTAAATAAAGCAAGGGTAACTGGAGGAATAAATATAGAAGATAATGAGACGGGAGACCAAACCAGGGTTAGTTCAAACTTGAAACCACCAGACTATAGTAAAGTCTCCTCGTCTCTATCCTCTTCTTCTTGCCACATTTTCCACTTCATTTCAATTTTTATTTTTTATCAACGCTTCTGCCAGTTGTACTTTAATATTTCAGCAGTTGTACATTTTATCCACCTTGCTGCATTTATTAGCTTTATCTATGTTTCTCTTTCTCTCTCTCCCGCACTTCCTCTCTCTAGAAACTCTCTCTCTCTCTCTCTCCAAACTATATCTACTCCCCATCTCCAAAGTTCTCATTTTTTCTCTTTGTTCGGTGCTCTCTCATTCTTTCATTCTCTCTCTAAAACTGTGCCTAGGGGCATTTGCTCTACTGTTCATCGGTGCTGACGTGTACGGCAAATCGCGATCTCCCGGTGAGCTTTTCTGCGTCAATTAATTTAGGTGTGGAGGAGGAATTGAAAAGGATTTAGACATGAATAGGCGTTTATGAATATTTATGTATAGTTTTTTTGAAAGTATTTATAAGCAACTATGTTGGAAAATTGAAGTTTGTTGTGGCTGTTCTTATTTTTCTGTTTGATTAGTTTTTTTTTTCCTTATGGCCGTGGACTGATTATCGGTTTCTTGTTGATGAGTTGATGTTTATTTTGCTTGTTTTACAGGAGTTCGATGATTTTGGTAAGAAACGCTAGGGGGTTGATTAGTTAGCGTACTGGTTTCTTATTAAGGTACTGAAATTTGTTTTCTTTTTGATGCAATTTAAATCGTTAATACTTATATTACCTTTTTTTAAGCGTGTGGCTTCGAGTACATCTTATTATATGATGGTGCCTCTATCGTGTTTGCACTTTTTATCCAAGATTTCAGCTCAAATTCACTGTTAACAATTACATTCGCATGCATATGTTTTTTTTTTTTTTTTAAATATAAATATAATCATCCTAGATGAAGGATTGAGTCAGATCCTCAACTTGTATATTGCAATTATCCAAAGAGAGGATTGCAAAGAAAAGCTGAAATAGATTTCAAAGGCTTACAAGATTTTTTAGCTAATCTCCAATCATGAACGTTAATATGACCTCTAAGACTATTATAACAGTTAATATGGCATATACTGTATATTTTCTTATATGTTCTTTAGTAAGTTTGTCTAATGACTAATGTAATCGTATAACCTCTTATTAATACATATTGTGGGAGAAGTTCAAATCTTTAGCTTAATGTAATGAATGATTGCTTGCATTTGGATAGAAGAACCCTGTAATCCCGCATCAGTATTGTCGTGTTCGGTTTTGGTTCGGAGCATGTCATGAAACTGTCATCGGCAATATTAGCTCTATTACATGGCTTGAGCGAATTTGCTGTGATTGTTGGACTTTTGCTGCTGACAAGATTTGCTACATCCCAAGATTCTGGATCATAGTTTTCTTGTTCGGTTTTGAGTTCAAGTAGAAACGTATGAGTACGTCATTCAAAATCTCATTCACATTCCGTTATGTGGCTCGCCCGCAACTTACTGAGTGATTGGACTACTACTGCTCTGAAGACTCAGCACTGAGATTACACCACATGGCTTACGTAATTATGATATAGTTACGTCGGCTGGAAATATTTATTCTTAACAATAGTGTGCTTTTTGTTTGTTTCCATGTATCACTCAGTCAAGTAATGGCTATTGATAGTGCATGACATATATTGAATAATTTATCAATATAATTGCAGCTGCATGCTGAAATATCAAATATGAAAATAATTTTTTTGATTTATTTTATAGTTGTTAGAGAATTTGATAATCCTGAAGATCTCTGAACTGAGATTGGAATGTACATGCATCCAATTACTTATATTCATTGATGATCTGATTCATTGTGTTCTTGCTTCTATTTTAATATGACGAGATCTATCTTTTATACCTCATTAGGATTTTTAGTTGCTAAGTAAATAGCTCTTGAGACTGATTCATGTTACTTGTATGGCTCCACTTGAAATTACTATTGATATTTGAAGAGTGCCTGATTGTTGCATATACTTGGAAGATGATAGCATGACTGTTTATAGTAGGTAGTTAAGGTGTATAACAACAGCAGTATACTCCGGCAGTTACAAGGTATTGAAGCTTGTATCTGTTTGGTAGTGTTGATTGTGATATTTAAGCTGGTTTATGGTGGTTGGTATTTGTAACTTATTTAGTTTCAAAATTCTATGTTATTATCTACCACCTTCCATCTTGATAATGCAATCTTGCATTGAGTTCGGCTATTATTTTCTATAGTCATTCTACATTTCATGCATGATCCTTGAATGTATTTAAATACCAGAATTATTTGGGAAATAGTTACAAATTGCTTCACGTATTAACTTTCTGGTACTCATATGGCTTTAAGTGCATGCATGTTGCATTAGTGTGCGTGCGCCTGCTTCCTTTGTCTGTTACGTGTTAATACTTTTTCACGATTGGTGCCCTCTGTTCATGACATTATGTCTCCTTGTCATTTGCCTCTGTATTTTCTTGTCATAATTAAAAAAAAAAGGTGTTGTAACTGCAGTTATTAATTGATTGAATTTCTGTCCAGGAACTAAAAAGGGAATATTCTTTTTTTATAACATGGGATTTCTGTTTTTTTTTTGGTCGCTGTATTTATAAGTCTTATGTGTGTGTGTGCATATCGGATTTTTTTCTTTTTCATCATGTCCATGCTCAATCTTTTTTTTCTGTTCATCTTTCTTGCCTTTGTTTGTAAGTGTTTCTTCACTTTCGAATTCCAAGCTCCTTAGTATGTTGCAATGTGCTATGACAACTTCAGAAGATAGGTTGTTAACACCCACTGAGGAGTCCTTTGGATCATTTATGCTATGTGGTCTGATGACGGATCCAGTTTTGCTACTTCAGATATGCTATATACATTATATTCTACTCTTTTGACAATGTTTCCTGAGATTTTTGTTGGTCACCGGTTACCTCTCATTCCATATAATAGAACAGAATTGTATAGCATAATGTTTGGTATGCTTATCTGCTACGATCAGCCACCTGCTCTGCAATTTTACCTATATGAACTCTGGTTTTGTTGTGGCATTGATATTTTTTATTTTAGGGAAAAATTGGTTTCTTAACTTTTTCATACTGGATTGGCATTGTTATTGGGTGAACTCAATGGGAGAGATATTTGTGGTATCTTTAATCTGGTGAAAGATTTATGCAACATTGTCGAATTTTCTCTTCATCTTTTAATACATCAATTTTTATTTTTTTTTGAATTCTGTATAAGTGGTGACTGCATTTTGTATTAATAACTATAGTTTGTTAATTTGTTACTTATGTTGAACGAAGTATTAATTGCCACAATTCTCTTTTTTTAATTTTTTTGGTGTAGGCTTGTGGATGCAGTTATACTGGCTGTCCCTTCATTAATTTCCTGGAACTGCACTTTCTTAGAAACAAGGGCTTACAGAATTTACTAGCAACCATATTATGATGGCGGCAAGGTCATGTGGAAATTTCTTTGATTTGGCTGCTGGGGAATTGGCGAATGTTCCTCGAACTCCTAGAGGCCTTCCAAGGGTGATGACTCTTCCTGGAATTATATCAGATGGGAATGGGAGCAGTGATGCAGACTCAGACAGCACATCAACTGTTTCCCGTGAGCGCAAAATCATAGTGGCAAACATGTTGCCCTTGCATGCTCAGAAGGTTCATGGAACTGCTAAATGGCGTTTTAGCCTGGATGAAGATTCACTCTATTTACAATTGAAGGATGGGTTTTCACCTGAGACTGAGGTCATATACGTTGGATCTCTGAAGGTTGAAATAGAAGCCAATGAGCAGGAAGAGGTTGCACAGAGGCTTCTTGATGATTTCAACTGTGTACCCACTTTTCTTCCTCTTGATATCCAGAAAAGGTTCTATTATGGTTTTTGTAAGCAACACCTCTGGCCTCTGTTTCATTACATGCTACCTATGTGCCCGGATCATGGAGATCGATTTGACAGACAGTTGTGGCAGGCTTATGTGTCTGCAAATAAGATTTTTGCAGACAAGGTCATGGAAATAGCCAATCCAGAGGACGATTTCATCTGGATTCATGATTACCATCTCATGGTACTCCCTACACTTTTAAGGAAGCGCTATAATCGAGTCAAGCTTGGGTTCTTTCTTCACAGTCCATTTCCTTCATCAGAGATATACAGAACACTGCCTGTTAGAGACGAAATTCTGAAAGGATTACTAAATTCTGATTTAATAGGTTTCCATACGTTTGACTATGCTCGTCATTTCCTGTCTTGTTGTGGTAGGATGCTGGGACTGGACTATGAATCCAAGAGGGGGCACATTGGACTGGACTACTTTGGTCGCACAGTGTACATAAAAATCCTCCCAGTAGGTATTCACATGGGTAGATTGGAATCTGTAATGAATCTGCCTTCTACATGCAATAAAGTCAAAGAAATACAAGAAAGGTTCAAGGGAAAGAAACTGATTCTTGGAGTTGATGACATGGATATATTTAAAGGCATCAGTCTGAAATTGCTTGCTTTTGAACAGCTTTTACTGCAGCATAGGGAGATGCAAGGAAAACTGGTTTTGATTCAAATAGTTAATCCTGCTAGGAGCTCCGGGAAAGATGTTCAAGAAGCAAAAAGGGAAACATACTCAACTGCTGAAAGAATTAATGAGATTTATGGTTCTGCTGATTATGAGCCCGTGATTTTAATTGATCGTCCTGCTCCTCGCTATGAGAAGACTGCCTACTATGCTATGGCTGAATGTTGCATTGTTAACGCGGTAAGGGATGGAATGAACTTGGTCCCGTATAAGTATATAGTCTGCAGGCAGGGTTCTTCTATTACGGATCAAGTTGTGGGTGTAAAACAAGATACTCCCCGTACTAGCATGCTTGTTGTCTCTGAGTTCATTGGTTGCTCACCGTCTTTAAGTGGAGCAATCAGGGTTAATCCATGGGATATTGATGCTGTTGCTGAGGCGATGAACATGGCGATCACCATGCCTGATGAAGAAAAACAACTGAGGCATGAGAAACACTATCGTTATGTTAGTTCTCATGATGTAGCTTATTGGTCTCGCAGCTTCATGCAGGACCTGGAGAGAGCTTGCAAGGATCACTATGATAAGCGCTGTTGGGGGATCGGCTTGGGCCTGGGTTTTAGAGTTATATCACTTTCACCAAGTTTTAGGAAGCTGTCACTTGATTACATTGTCTCAGCATATAAAAAGACAAACAGAAGGGCGATATTTCTGGACTATGATGGTACTGTTGTGTCTCAATCCTCCATGATTAGATCCCCCAGCCCTGAAGTGTTGGATGTGCTGAATGCTCTGTGTAATGATCCTAACAACACCGTGTTCATAGTTAGTGGGAGAGGAAGGACTTCACTTAGTGATTGGCTTGCTTCATGTGAAAAATTGGGTCTGGCTGCTGAGCATGGGTATTTTCTGAGGTATTGTACATAATATTTTCCTTAATACTTTCTTCCTAGAATGCATTTGTATCATTTTGAGTAGCTTTTTTATTTCTTTCTGTATGTAAATTATTATCTTTATTTTCCCCTTAGATGGGATAAAACGACTGGGTGGGAATCATTAGCTGCTGATCTTGACTGGAAAGAAATTGTGGAACCCATTATGAATCATTATACGGAAGCGACCGATGGATCCTACATGGAAGTGAAAGAAACTGCATTGGTTTGGCATCATCAGGACGCCGACCCCGATTTTGGCTCCTGCCAGGCCAAGGAACTTATGGCCCATCTGGAAAGTGTTCTTTCAAATGAACCTGCTGTCGTTCGAAGGGGACAGCATATTGTCGAAGTTAAACCGCAGGTACACTCTCTTTCTCCCTCCGCTCTCCCTAAACTTGATTCTACGAGTATGGCTATTCATTGATGCATGTTAATCTGTAGGGAGTGACCAAAGGTTTGGTTGCTGAGAAGGTGCTCTCTGTACTGGCCAATGATGGCAAGGCACCAGATTTTGTTATGTGCATCGGGGATGATAGATCGGATGAAGATATGTTCGAGAGCATATTAAATGTCGTCTCTAACTCATCAGGTCCTGCTGTCCCGGAAATCTTCGCTTGCACTGTTGGACAAAAGCCAAGCAAGGCTAAATATTATCTCGATGATACTGCAGACGTGGTGAGGCTGCTTCGAGGACTTGCCAATGCTTCAAACCCAAAGCCTCGGTATAGCGCCCAATTCCAGGTTGCTTTTGACAGTGTGTTCTGATAACGACGAACGAGGTAGGCTTTGTAGATTGTTGTTCTGCTTTTGGATAACCCTCTTCTTTTCGGACTAGGAAAAAAAGAAAAAGAAAAATTGAGTAAAATAGTAAATACTAACTTAAAACTGAACCACGACAGACCTTTGGATGTTGCCAGGTCCTCTTTGTGTTGGTGGGTGGACTGTGAAATATATAGTGTAGAGACCCTTTCTTCTAGTTTCGCAGATGTTGATAATATGGCTGCCCCTAATTGATACATGCCACCCTTGTTTTGTACAGTTCAAATTGCTCTTTCAAATGTAATGCTGATTTGATTTTTGATTCCCCCTTTTTCTGGCTTTTAATTCTTACCTGTTTTCACACACTTTGGCCAACCATACTGGGTTTTTCATTATCAATATGGTTTGCCTGTAATTATTGTATGCTAGAAGACACAATAAGGCCAGTTTGAAATAGAAGATTAGATTATTTTCTCGAGATTTGGATGTCAATTATTATGGAGGTTTGGTGGTGCATTAAAACAATATATTGGATTAAATCATCTCCATTTAATTGGATACGGACAAATGATGAGGGTGAGATAAAAAGATGATTACAAGAACGGAACGGAACGGAACGTCACGTCAAACTGTAATCAAATGTTGCTGCCAATGATTCACATTTCGTGAAATGAATGCTCCCGACTAGTGTCTTGCTAATTTACATCATTATTACCTTTTTTTCTTTTCCAGATTTAAAGATCTTAGATTCGTCATCATTTTTTTTTTCTTTTCTTTTTATTTATTTGTTTAAATAACATAAGATATATAGTGTTGAGATACCATAATTCATTTCATCCTATGAAATCATTACATATTTGTTTAAACGTTACAAGGTGTAGACGTAAGTTTTACAATTGATTTTATTTCAATTCATTTCCCTCAAATTCCCTACTTTAAAAAGCAACTAAAGTGCATATTCTATTTCCTATTTTCAGACGAATATAATCTTCGAAATAGTGTAAAAGTTTTGGGATAAGTGTGAGAATGTGAGGGCTTAAGGTATTTGATGTGATAATGTTCAACAATCTCACATTAACTTGTATAATTTCCCTTAATTGCAATATAATCAATCCAAAACCGTTCCCTTCTAAACGGAGTATCAAAAGAAAATATAAAGAACCATATAAAAAAAGCAAAAATTGGATGGCAGCCATAGCTTTCAAGTTCTTCTTTTAAGGCTTTCTACACATGCCTATTGTCAACACTAATACAAAAGGCGTCCAATCAGAAAATATGGGCCTTGGCCTTGAGAGAGAGTAAAGTAAGTGGGCCATGCCATAAGCCCGTTTTCAGAGAGAGAAGAGTAAAGTAAGTGGGCCATGCCATAGGCCCGTTTGCTTTCAATGTTAATTGCCATTAGTCCCTATCAGGTTGTATAAACTTGGCTGGGGGGCTCCCCACCACCACCCTTACCCAACCTCCCCGAAATACCCCTCGTTGAAGATTGCAACTATCATTATTTCACAACATAATCATTTACCAACAATTAGATCATTTTTGAATTAGTCCCCATTATACATAATCACACATAATTCCTTAACAAAAACACATACAAAACTAAATTTTATTATCCACACTCCTAATTCATTTTAAAATGCCAGTCTCTATTTTGATGGAAATGACAATTAAAGCATATAAAATCTGAAATGAAATTAGAATTTATGTAAAATTGTTAAAGAAAAAAGTGGCACATACTGTATTTGGTAAAGAATCTAGTCCAACGACTGGTGTACCACCCATGCCTCCTTCGCTCATTCCTCATCTAATATATATATATATATATATATATTGTAAATGTATTAATAATGTTTTTTTAAAGGATAAATGTTGTCTAGATTATTATTTTAGACTCTCATCTAAATTTATTACTTTTATCCCTAAAAATGTCATACTTTACAGTAGACTAACACACGATTATTTTGTTGAAATTTAGTCATTTTGAATGTGCGACGAATTTTTTTTCCCTCCATATTACTTAATTTTTTATATAATAAAAAACAAACCCATGATAATGGAAGAGAGTATAAGACTACGTTTATTAGTAATTGGAAATAAAATATTAATTTCTCTTTCTTCCATCTATATAATCCATAATCCAACTTAATTCCAATATTTTCATAATTTATTAGTGACATCAACCCAACCCAACCCAACCCAATATTTTTTTTCCTTATTTAATAATTATATATTATTTTGTAAGCATTTTTTATTATATATATTTAATATATTAATTCTGCAATATATAAAATATTTCTTATTAGTGACATCTTTTTCATTTTTTTGATATATAAAATAACATACAAACATAATAACTAAATCAAAATTACAATAATTGAAATATAAAATCGAAAAAAAAAATTGTTGTGTGTGATCTTGAGATTGTGAGACAAGTGAGAATGAATTTTGGATTAATGAGAAAATATGTCAATATTGAACTCTATTTGTAGAGAATTTTTTTTTATGAATTTTGATAACAAAATTTAATAAAAATTATTTTCAATATCAATACTTTAAATTATATCCAAAAAAAATTTATCGACACCAATTTATCGACACCAACCTTCTATTTTCTATTATTATATTATTATTTATGGCGACATTTAGTGATCACCAATAAATATAGTCTAATTTATAGTGAGGCTGTCATCTTAAGGTGCAAATGAAATTAAAGTTACTAGATTACCTTTAAATACTCAAAAAAATCAATGGAGAACACAAGAATTTGGAAGATTTTCTACTAATTTATATATAATAAATATATTTTCTACCCACAAATATAAAAAAATAGAAAAAAACTAAATCACCTCACCTACTTCTAAGCCCACCCCATTTACTTAGGACATCTAAAAAACAAAAACACACTTTAAAAATATTATAAGCACACTCCATAACATTCTTATTCTACCCTTGTGCCAAAAAAAAAAAAAAATCACTTTTCTCCTTCCCTTCTTCTTGTTCGGTCTATTTGATCGAAATCTCATAATATTCATAATTTCATCATTTTCAATTTTGTTCGGTTGACTCGTCCGAATGTTTCCCATAATGAAACGTCATCGAAAAGCATTTGAAATGCAACATGGATAACAAATTTTTACTAGTAAGTTAATGGATTAGTGAAAAATAGTTGATTTTGATGAAATCTTATAAAAAATCGTAAGTTGTTAAGAGAAAATTTGAGAAAAAAGATCAGCACGGGCAGTCTTGATTGACCGACACAGTTTGAAGTTGTTAGACTGTCTAAGTCGAATGGGTAGGAATGTGTTTGGCTATCTCATTCGTACAAACATAGGTTATTTTCTAAAAAATATAGAATATTTTAATCTTTTACTATTTATTTAATTTTGTATTTTTTTATTATGAGATGGACTTAAAACTAGGTAGGTAGCTTTAATTTTCCAAAAAAATATGGTTTCAATTAAAAATCCGTAATTTGCTTTTTAAATAATAGTAAAAAACATCTATTCTATTAATAACAAATAAAAAACAATTTTTTTTAACAGAAAAGTTATATTATTAAAATTTCCTATTAATACTATTTCAAGAACTAGATTTCACCAGCTCAGCAGAGTGATTAACAGAAAAAAATTTGGATTTTCTGTGTGCAAGAAGAAGAAGAAGATTAAATGAGAGAGAGAGAGAGAGGGAGAGAGAGCATATGATTCTATTATATTGAGCATAGGCATTCGCAGTGGCCCTCCACCACCATTCCCAGTCTCTACACAACCAACCACTGCTTCCTTCCTTTCTCTCTCCTCTACCATTTCACACTGTCACTCACTCTAAAAAAAATCCTTCACTTTTTTCATCTCTCTTCCCTTTTCCTTTGCTCTTTTCATCAAGATTCTCAAAACCCACAACTAAACCTTTCGCCTCCTCTCTCTCCCCTTTTCTGCTAGGGTTTTTATTTTCTGGCAATGCTGAGCTCCACCCTCCGTTTTTGAACGCTTCTCTTTGCTCCCATTTGAAAATGGCTCTCAGAATCGGGAATAACCTTCTTGTGCTGCTCTTCACTCTGCTTCTCCTTTCTGGTGGCGTCTGCTCTGTTTCTGCTCCTTCTTCTCCTGCAAGTAAGCGCCTATACACACATTATATGTATGTCTCTATTTTCAGTTCTGGAATTTTCTCCCATTTGATCTGTGCTAAAGTTTTCTTTGTTTTGTTTTTGTGCAGGAATCGTTAATGGCTTTTTCTCAAACGCATTTTCCATGCTGATGAAATGGGTTTTATCGCTCAAAACCACTACCAAAACTGGTAATGATTGGATTTCGGTTAGATGTTTTTTTTTTTTTTTTTAATATATTTATTCTGATCTGAAGGATTTTGCAGCAATATCAGGGAGACCAATGATGAAGTTTGAAGGTGGATATAATGTGGAGACTGTGTTTGATGGTAGCAAGCTTGGGATTGAGCCTCACTCTGTCGAAATTTTGCCTGATGGGGACCTCCTGATTCTTGATTCTGCTAATAGTAATCTCTATAAGATTTCCTCCTCTTTGTCCTTGTGTAAGTTTCTAGGCTTGTCCTTTTTGTGCTCCCAGAGATCATGTCCTTTTAGTTGTAGGCTTTTTGATTCTACTTATAACGATTTTTCATTTGTTAACAATTGACTAGTCTTTGATGTGTTTGTCCATAATTAAGTGATTAGCTGCTAATGCTGATAGTGATTTGAGTCTTTTCTTGAATTCTATATTGATGATATGTTTTTACTGACAATGATTTTTGATGATGTACTAGTTTGAGCTGAAGCAGCATCACTCGGTTTTGTTTGGGATTTTCTTGGTTGTGTTTTGTGCTTTTTTGTTTGCTTTATTGCTAAAATATCTGTCTGCCATTTATGGCTGTCAAAGCTTCTACATTTTTACTGCTTCAATCTCTTCTGTGATGTTTGTTTTCTCTCTTGCCCTCACTAACTTGAGTGATTTTGGGAATTCCAGACAGCAGACCGAGGTTGGTTGGAGGGTCTGCAGATGGTTACTCTGGACATGTGGATGGGAGACTGAGGGAAGCGAGAATGAATCATCCAAAGGGGCTTACCGTTGATGATAGAGGAAATATTTACATTGCTGATACAGATAATATGGCAATCCGGAAGATAAGTGATACAGGTGATGATTAGTCTTGTTTTTGTGATTGGAAGATGGATGCTAACCATTTTCTTGTTTGCTTCTCTAATCTTGCTTTGGGGACAACTTCTCTTAGGGGTGACAACAATTGCTGGTGGCAAACGTGTTCGTGGGAATGGGCATGTGGATGGGCCAAGTGAAGATGCAAAATTTTCAAATGATTTTGATGTTGTGTATCTTGGAAGCAGCTGCTCACTCCTTGTTATCGATCGTGGAAACAAGGCAATTAGGGAGATACAGCTCAACTTTGATGATTGTGCTTATCAGTATGGAAGTGGTTTCCCCCTTGGTAATAATATATGCAAAACACCATAGCATTATGCATATCTTCATTATCTCACTTTGCATATTTATAATTTTAAAAATGATTTGCAGGAATTGCAGTGCTTGCAGCTGCTGGCTTTTTTGGTTATATGCTGGCTTTGCTTCAACGTCGTATTGCTATCATCATGTCTTCTCAAATTGTGAGTTTTTCAATGAATCATTGCTTCGTGGGGTTAACAGTTTAGTTAAGCAATAGATCCTTGAGCTGATTCTGTTTTTACGCTATCTTGTTTCTCTCTCTTAGGATCAGGAAACCATGAAAGAGAGTTATTCCCCGAGTCCATATCAGAAGCCATTGAAGTCATCAATCCGACCACCACTAATTCCAAACGAGGACGAGCAGGAAAAGCAAGAAGAAAGCTTTTTGGGATCATTAGGGAGGCTGGTGGCACAAACTGGGGAATCAGTTGCAGAGATTTTGGGAGGAGTGTTCCCGATTTTCAAGAAAAGACAGTTAAACCCTCGATATCAGAGCCAACATCAACTCAAGTATTCAAACGCGTGGCCTGTGCAAGAGAGCTATGATATACCAGATGAAGATGACCCTCCTTCCATTGAAACCACCCGGACCCCTACTCCCAAGAAAACATACGCTTTCATGACCAAGGATTATGAGAAAATGCAACAGCTTAGACAGAGCCGGGCTTTCTATTCTGGATGGGAAGGTGATCTTCAAAAGCAGCAGCAAACCAAGAAGCATCAACATCATCATCAGTATCACTCATCACCACCACAAACTTACTACGAGCAAAGCTCTGAGAAGACAAATGAGATAGTTTTTGGGGCCGTGCAAGAACAAGACAAACAGCGAGAGAATGTGATAATAAGGCCTCTGGACCATGGGATTCCTGCCTACGACCATCTAACCATTCGCTCTCGATTCAGCTACAATCATGGACGTTGATTGTTCTTTTAATTTGTCAAGATTATTACTTGATGAAAAATTTGGGGTATAGCTAGGTGGAAATTATATAGTATTAGTACATGTTGGAGAGTGGAATCTGTTTATGGGAGTAGGATAGGCGTTGGGTAAAAGCTTCTTCACTATTCTAGTGAAAATAGACAGAAACTAATCAAAATTTCCTCTCTCAATTCTCTGTCCTGGTTCTATTATTTATTTATTTGTTTGGACAAATGCTGCAGTCACTTCTTCCAAGAAACTCCCAAGCCAAATATTATGTATTTTACTCAACTTGTTCAGGATGGCTAACAGATCCAATGTCGCCAAATAATTTGATAACGTATAGATAAATACAAAAATTATGAATGTATGCTGCATGTTACAACTGGTGAAGAAGATAGAGACATTGATTTGATTAAATAATTGTGCAAGAATGTCGTTGGGGGCGTTTCTTTTGTTTATTTTAGATCTCAACGGCTCAAGGGACTGTTGTCCCAAAATGAGGATCCTAGGCACGTGCGCACATGTCCAAGTAAAGGCAAAAATATTTGAGAACTTGCTTAAAAAAAAAAAAACCCACATTTTTTTTTCTAATTAAATGAAGCCCCCAAATTAAATTTCTAATTTTCATTGAAATCAAATTTTAATTTGAGCAAAAATCAAACAAGAATTTCAATTTAGATTGTAAAAGTTACAGAAAATGAGCTCAAATTGAAAAGTGTAAAACCCATTAATTTGGTATGCAGTCCAAAAAAGGAAAAAAAAAAAAAATCTTGCATTTTTTAAAAAAAAATTTCAACACGAGAAAATCATAATTTGGTTTTCAGCTATCATGCTTTATAGTTTATACTTGTAATTTACTCAGCTTCTGTGTCTCAAGTCATATTCTTCATTAATACGAGGCCACTAAACTGTAGGCCCCGTGGTACAGTACTCATCATTCATCAATACACACATGCAGATATTAATTAAAAATTAAGCCAAGGCCATACCAGGTTTTGGTTTACATAAGCAAATAGCAAAAGATGAATTGCATGGTAATAGCTCATTAGGATACTCACATATTTACTACAAAGTGTCACGAGACACCTCATCTGCGTTTGACCAACCCCAAGCTGCAATCTGAACACCCTGGGGAACACAATATAGGACCTTGCTCTTCAAACTTGACCAGATTCGCTTCTATCATACCATCAATCGTTTTCTGATCACTGCACAAAACATCACTGCTTTCTTGCTCGACTACTTTCTTAGTATTTACAGGTGAAATCTGCCCTCCATCAAAAGTGAGCAGATCTTTTAATTGTTCTGATACCAGTGGTGAGATGATCATGCTGCTGCTACTACCACTACTACTAGTATAAACTTCATCAATGTCCAATAAATTCACTGGTTTAACACAGGTGGTACGAAGCTCTACCCGCATAGGCCTAATCATGAGAGATACTTGAGAGAGGCTCAACAAAATCATCTGCCTAAAAAGTAGATATGCGGTTGTTTTAACAACTACGCTTCTGATGCCTGAGCAAAGCATCGTTATTTGTCTCCCCAGACTCGTTAGGCAATGTGTCCATGTCCAGCTGGGGTAATGAAGTTTGAGTTTGATGCCTTCCTGTCTACAAAGTATTGTTAGAGATAAAAGCGAGTATTTGGGTTTATGTAACTGGGGATTATATATGAGGTGCACTTACAAATGCAATAACATATGGGCGAGTCACAAAACCAATAATGAGGCTGAGTAAGCAAGAAAATCCGAGACCCAGAAGCCAGAGAGAGGTGCTTCCAAGGACTGAAAATGATGAAGATGTAAATGTTATTCATAAGCAAAAAAATGACAAAAGGACAATTGATATTCGCTGCAATCTCATTGGAATAAGAGCAGTTAATGTCCTTCAATGTCAGCAAGACTATGCCGTTAAGAAAAAATTGAAAGTGCCCGTGATTTAATTACACAAACACAACATAAAAACAAGAATTAGTTTGTATCATGTCCTTTCAGGTCAAATTAGACAGAAATCGTCAAAAAGACACTAAAAACAGTTCAAATTGCTTACCGGATCTGGAATCCCTAGTACAGTCTGCTGCTTGTAAATTTATTTGATGAACCAATCTTTTACCATGATCAGAGATCATCAAAGCACATAATTGGGGAATGAACACCAGCTCAAAATTATCTGAAAATGATGCATCACGTGCAGGTCCATCTGTACGGCCAGGTTTTTTGGAATAACCTCCAGCAATTGTGGTCACACCTACATTATGACCATCAATCAAGAGAAAGAGCTGAACATGACTTGTAATGAATATTATTGGTGTTTAGCACAGAGTAAAAAAAAAGTCAAACTATTTAGAGAAAAATGATGCTGGTTGTTTGAGAACAAGATGGACCAAAAATGAGGCTCAAGTCCAATGAATGATTAGTTAAAGCAAGCATTTTTGCAACTGAGCAGATTCATTACCATTAGAAATCGATATATCTTTTGAACACTCATACATCAACATATGTTCGTATGTATGGATGAAAGCATGTGTTGTCTATATAACGTGGATGTTTCTTACAAAATATGGATTATCTAATATATCCCTATCAATGATTATTATTTAAGGTTATAATAGTAATTTAAGATTTTCATACTTAAATAATTTTATATTAGAATCCTAACTAATTCAAAGTCTTATAGAATCCCATTATAATTAGAACTCTAATATAAAAGTGTTATATATAAAGTAATTGTATTATTTCTTTCCTTAATTTGAATTGATCTCCACGTTGTCTAAAACTCATGTATATATATATTAGTATGCTATATCTACCTGATTTGGTGATCTTCCGTATGGCATAGTTACGATGATCTGCAACATATATATTGCCATTGAAATCAACAGCAAAACTCGTTGGCTTGTTAAACTTTGCAGAGGCCAAGTCACCATCCATATACCCAGACTCGCCATTTCCTGCCAACCTCTTCATCACAGTCTCTGAAACAAAAAATATCCACAGAAATCCTCATCACATGAACATCAACTCCTTTTATTTTTTTATAGTATGGATACAACGGATCAATCAGAATCGTGAAGTTAACATCTCTCTCTCTCTCTCTCTCACACACACACACACAAATCCCCACAAAATCTCTTGATTTAGCACATTCTTAAACAGAAATGCAAAAATGGGTAATTATCTTTTTACCATTTCCTTTAGTCCGAAATCCCCCATAAAAATCTGATATTTAGATGGCCTATTTTCGCCCAATTAAATTTCTGTCCGAGTACAATCACTAACAATGAAACCCTAGTTCAATTATAAAATAAGAAACTGAAAATCCAGCCAAAGTACATGCCATTGGAGGTCGTGGACAGTGGCAGCGTGTAGAAAGTGCTAGCAACGGAATCGAGTAGGATGAAAAGATCGGACGGCGGAGATTGATGGAGAATGGAGTGAGGGTTGACTTTGATATTTGACTTGTCGCCATCAAGGACTGTGCTGACTGTATATCCGTCTTCAAAGATGAGTTCCCCACCTGCAATCGCCGCTGTAAATGTAAAACAGTCAAAAATTAATCCAAATTTCACATACTTCATAAATAACTAATTTATTTATTCTTTTTCACCTCCCCTCTTCCATTTTACCTTGAGCTAGGGTTAGATGAAAATGGAGGATCAGAAGAAAAATAGAGAGAAGATAAATCGGAGATGCCATGGATGATTTGCGAGAACAGAAATGATCGCCGACTGGGTTTGTTTTACACTCAAGTAAAAATGGTGCAGTGACAGACAGTGAGTTGACACAAAAATAAAAATTATATTATATTTTATTAAAGGTAACATTTATGAAATTTAATTAACCATAAAAAGAAAAGTTAAATAATAAAAATCTGTCCAATGAGGAGTTTGGGCTTGTAGCACCATCCCGCACCTGATTATTCTTCCATGAGCAAGAAAAATGTCTCACTTTAGCGTTCTCTCTCATTTCGCTTCTCCTAGACATTCCATTTACAAATTTACAATTTCCCACCATTAAATTGATAATATTCAGCTGAATATTATATAATATAATTCTGCAAATCTGATTTTTAATTAATTTTTTTTCAATTCTCAGTTTTCAGATCCAATTTTTGATTTTCAGCTTGTTCAGATCTCCGCATCATCTTTTCCTGATCCCGAAAGCGTTCAGGAATTCCGCTTTGGCGGTTGAGCTGATAGTGTGTGTGAAATTCGATCACAATTTATAGCTGGATCTGGTAGAGCTATCTCGCAGCTTCAAGACGGACCCAATCATGAATCCCTTCTCCTCCGGCACCCGCCTGAGGTTAGTGATGAACTTCTTTTTCCTGGTTCTCTTTATTTCTTTGTTCACTGTATTCATATTTCAGTCGACTGTTAACGGATCAATTGTGGAAATTGCCTGTACTTGCAACAATACTGCTTTGACTTTGTATGTTTTAATTGGGTTTATGCAAATGTTTTGTAATGTGTGTGCTCTCGATTGTAGTTTTAGGTGTTTTTTTCAGATATTATATGTGTCTTAGATTTAATGTTGTAGTCTGATTGCTTAGGAAAGGGTTTCTGGTTTTTCTTTCCGGGATCTTTTTTCTATGCTTTAATGTTACAATGAGCAACTTGTTGGGAGTTTGGTGGGAGGATACTTTTAGTAGTGCATGAATCAATTGATCAGTTAAATAAAGAAGGATCAATGATGTTGAATAACTCTCCAATAACCTAGTGGCATTATGACATTTTTGTGGAACCTAAACTTTGTGCAAGTTGAACTTATTTACTAGTAATTGACAGTGTTGTTTCCATGAGTTCTAATAACGCTATTTTACTTGAATTCTGAGAATATAATTGAGAACACTCCGCACAGTAGTTGTTTGTAAATTATCAGTGAAAATTGTATCTAAAGAACACTGACAAAAGTTATAATTCTCATCTATGTAATAGTCCACTTTGCGAAAGATGCATCGTGAGGAACCTGAAAATGGGAATGCTGGGTACATTAACTAATATGTTGAGAGAAAATGAACTTGGTATGGAAAAAGATTAATGATTATGGACGAGATATTTTATGGAAGCTAATTGCAAGCTTTTGTTGGTTGATAATGAAAATTGAGATAACATTAACATTGATTCTTAATGCCAGGGTGGTTGCTCTTTGTCTAAAAATGGGGAGGTGGAGGTGGTTTATAAAAAGGAACTATGATAGACTCTTTCTGAGTTTTAAGGAAAGTTGCTATGGGGTGAGGGTGAGGGTGAGGGTGGGGGTGGGGGGAGGGTACGAAGGGAGTTTTGTTACATAAATAGGCAATAGCATAAGATAATTTGGAAATAATTTAGGACATGTTGGGGAGCTTAAGTATGCCTTTTCAGTTTGATTAGGACAGGTGCAACTTCAAATTCTTTTTACTGTTTATTTGTTTATTGTTTGACTTATCAAGAAGTTATTTGTGCCTACATAGAGGTTTGGAGTGGAGCCCGATTCATTTATTAAATTTCAAAGTCTAATGACTATACAGTTGACTTTCAAGAGCATGGATAACACGTTCCTTGTAAAATTTAAAAACATAAAAATGAGGAGTACCATCTTCCTTACAAGACACCTTCAAATTGAAAACAATTATGTTAGTTATGCGAAAGACACTTGACAGAGAAACATTATAATAAAGAAAATGATCTGTTCTGAGTGAAGTTTGTGAAGAAGGAGAAGCTTGACTAGTTAGGAAATAGAGTGTGAGGAAGAACATGATTTTCTCAGAAAGAAGTTGTTAGTTACATGAACTAATTTAAAATGTTAATTAATTGGACAATTTTTGTAACTGAGCTTTAATTTAGAAGGATACCAAGTGTTCGCAATGCTTCTTTATTGGGCATGTCAGTATTTTGGTAGGTTGACACCAGAATAAATTGTAGTCCTCATTTAGTGTAATTTTATCCAAACAACTACGGAGAAGTGCATCAAGCTCGATTAGCAACTTTGTTTTTTTTTTGGTTCCTTTTCTAGCAGAATAGTCTAAGCTCTTTTGTAGGAGCATGACTATGTTGTTGGCCTCCACATATATGACTAGTCTTTCTACCAAAAAAACCTAGTACTTTATTTTGTGTGGAAGCGCAACAAACCTGAAACTAAGAATCAATGTGCTTTCGTATGCAGAAGCTTCTGATTTGTAAACCCTTGAATTGTCTTATACATCAAAAGGGAAAAATAGTTTTTTAGTCTTCTAACTTTGCTTTTCTTACATTTTATCTGCTAGGGACATGATTCGGGCTATACGTGCTTGCAAAACTGCTGCGGAGGAGCGTGCTGTTGTAAGAAAAGAATGCGCTTCTATTCGAGCTGCTATTAGTGAAAATGACCATGATTATAGGCATCGCAATTTGGCGAAGCTCATGTTTATCCACATGCTTGGTTATCCAACACATTTTGGTCAAATGGAATGCCTAAAGTTGATTGCAGCTCCAGGATTCCCAGAGAAAAGAATAGGATATCTCGGCCTAATGTTGCTTCTTGATGAAAGACAGGAAGTTTTAATGCTTGTTACCAACTCAATCAAGCAGTATCCATTTGAAACTCAATTCTATATTTCTGTAGAAACAAGTAAATTGCATATCCATGTCTGCATGACATGTAGGCATGACATGGTTATCAATTCTGTGGTTTAATATGTTGGAGAATCATTACTTATGGTTCATCTTCCTTGGAATTATTGTTCCAAAATTTGTTTTTATACCTTAACTTGCATACAGAGACTTAAATCATACAAACCAGTATATTGTTGGACTTGCTCTTTGTGCCTTGGGTAATATCTGTTCTGCAGAAATGGCTCGTGATCTTGCTCCAGAAGTCGAAAGATTACTTCAGTTTAGGGATCCAAACATCAGGAAGAAAGTAAGACTTTTGATTTCTCTGAATTCTGATCTAGAAGCTATAGTATTTAAAATTGATTTGATTTTAGAGATCTATATATAGACTTTATCACTACTCTTTGCCATTTTAAGGTTATATAATTGACGCATCAGGACTGAGTTTGAGGACTGATTTGTTGTTAGGAGGTAGATTACTGAGGGCAAATTGGAATGTGTAAGTCTCCCTGGTAGTAAAACACTACAAATCGCAATTGTTCTTTTCACAACCCAGAGGACCGTAAAGATGTTAATGAATACTTGTATGAGTTGGTTTAGTATAAAGTAAACATCAGTAATATTGGCTTGGAACGCAAGTGAATTTCTTTTTACATCTTTTTTTTTTTTTTCATATAATTTGCTTCAACTTGATTTTCATTTGTAGTTTCAAGCTGCATATTTCTCCCTGGATCAGTTTGATATTTCTGTTATGTTTCTTTGTAATGTTCTTTTCCTGAAAATTGAGATGTATGTACTTATTAAGTATTTGCTTAGCTGCTGTTACCATTTATATTTGTTTACATTTTAATTAAAATATGAGAAATCTATAATGTTCAACCCTATACTATACCTCACTTTCTGTGTGATAATGCAGGCTGCATTATGCACAATAAGGATAATAAAGAAAGTTCCAGACCTGGCAGAGAATTTCATAAATCCTGCTGCTGCCTTACTTAAAGAAAAGCACCATGGAGTTTTAATAACTGGCGTGCAGTTGTGTACAGATATGTGTAAACTCAGTGCAGAGGCTCTTGAATATTTTAGAAAGGTGATTTTACTTTGCGATCTCTATGTGTTTCGGGCGATAAGGTTAGAAGCTAAAATATAAAGAACTTTGCCAACTTGAAAAGATCTTAATCCTCTTTTCTTTTCTTTTCTTTTTTCTCTAGAAATGCATAGATGGCTTGGTCAAAGTTCTTAAGGATCTTGCAAACAGTGCTTATGCTCCTGAGTATGACGTTTCTGGAATCTCAGATCCTTTTCTTCATATTAGATTGCTCAAGTTTTTGCATGTATTGGGCCAAGGAGACGCTGATGCTAGTGATACTATGAATGATATTCTTGCCCAGGTTAGCTAGTAGTCTATGCACTACCCTGCTCTAACAAAAAAAAATAGAATGAGGAAAGAATTGAATTTGGTCTTTTATCAGCTGCAGAGATTTTATGTTGAAGCTTCTGTGGAGTTTTAAATAATGATTTGACACCGGAATTTCTTGATCCAGTGCTCTCTTTTAAAAGGGATATTGTGTTCTGTATAACCCATTGTCAGTTATTCTATTTCCCTGATGTCTAGGTGGCGACCAAGACTGAGTCAAATAAAAATGCAGGCAATGCCATCCTCTATGAATGTGTTGCTACAATCATGAGTATTGAAGATAATGGTGGATTACGGGTACTTGCAGTCAATATTCTGGGAAGGTTTTTGTCCAGCCGTGACAACAATATTAGGTATTTTTCATTTATTTGGTTTGACCATCCTGTGGCTCGTCAAGACACTAGCTATTTCTTAGGTTTTGTCCTTGGCTTTGGAAGCATTGAAATTTTATAAACTGCATGATGGCTCCTATAGAAAAATATTGTCTATTCTAATACTTCTATCTTATAGATTCAAAATTTCAGGTCTAACCCATGGTTATTCTCAGCCCTATTTAGCTTATATTTATTGTGAAGTTTTTAATTCTTGAGCTAAATGGACATAACATAATACCCACTAACAAGTCCTTGGACCATGACAAGGTCAAGGAAACTGTGCATTTTTGGTTAACATCTATCCATTAAAAAAAAAAGATCACCAAATGATGGTAGAATCTTTCTGGAGTCTGTTGATGAAAAGTTATATCCAATGAGATCCTCTGGAGTCTGTTGATGAAAAGTTATATCCAATGAGATCCAACCATTTTATTTATAGGGGACTCTTCCACTCAAGGTGCCATTAAGTGTCATTTAAACAATTAAACGACCCATGATGGCCTGATTTCGTAGTATATTACTCGCTTCATAGTCTGTTCTTGAAATTATGACAAAATTTAACCTAGTGACTTGTTCTCTCAGGCTTACATGTTTTCTAGCTTAATAGTGAACATTTAGGTGGCATTTTGACATACATCATCTTTGGATTTACTTGGAAATAGTTTGATATAAGCCTGTAACTGGTCTTATGTGTAATTTATGTTCTGTTGGTTGTGATTATGGCGGACATGGATTTACTTTATTCCACATAGAGGTAGTGACTAACGAATTCTGTTTTGCTTTTATCTAGAAAGAAAAGTTTTCTTTATATTTTGATAATTTTACATGGTTAAAGATTATTTTCACTTACAAAACCTAGTAAAGTATTTCATAGCTTTTCCATTCTGTATTAGAGTTTTGGTTTCTCTTAGTTGCACATACCTGCAGAGTCTCATTTTTCTGGCTCTTATTTTCTGCCTGTTAAATCTGAAATTTGTTTTCCCAGATATGTGGCATTGAATATGCTGATGAAAGCTATTGCGTTGGATAGTCAAGCAGTTCAGAGGCATCGTGCAACAATATTAGAATGCGTAAAGGTACCATGCTGCTGTGTTTATATGTGTCTATAAATTGATAAGGTTTAGTTCAATTTTCAAAATCTCTCTTTTTCTAATGGTTTTGACTGTGGGTAGATATGATACCAATTATTTCTGAGAACTTTGCACCTAATTACCTTAACATTGACATTGATTCATCTAGATTTTATTCTTTAGTACATATCTACGGTTTCCAGGTGGGATACCCCAGGTTGACTTATAAAATCAGTTAAGTGACTTAAGTCCAACCCATTTCTTTGTTACTATGCTTCTTTCAACATTTCAACCCTTTCCCATTATTCCAGAATGAACCTGTTAACTTGTTGTGCCAGTGAAATTGTTTTGTAGTTTCTTCGGTTTCTGGTTGGGGGGGTTTTGATTAGAAACTCAGTACTCTTATGTTTCTTTTAGTTCCATCACTCTCTTTTTCCAACTACCTTCAAACAACATTGGAGATTGTTCTAAATAAGATGATAGGGGAGCTAATTATGGATGATTATTGGATTCCAGGATGCAGATGCTTCGATCCGTAAAAGGGCCCTGGAGCTTGTTTATCTACTGGTAAATGAAAGCAATGTGAAGTCATTGACCAAGGAGCTTGTTGAATATCTCGAAGTTAGTGATCCAGAATTCAAGGGAGATCTCACAGCTAAAATTTGCTCAATTGTGGAGAAGTAAGTTTGATTATTTACGATTATCAAGATGGTTTCATTTTATGTTATGATAATTGATGTGTACTATATTAATTTGTGTATGTTTTAATTACTCAAAAATATGCAAGACTTTTACATGTTTTGGTTTGTTCTGCATATGAGTTATAGTCCTGTACTTACCTTGGTTTGTTCAAGCATAAGAAATTTTAGTTATTGATTAATTTGACGTGTCTGATGCGGACCATACCTTGGTTTGTGTCAAAATAATAGCTTTGAGAACAGGAACATTTTATTTCTAATTTACTTACCAGTGAGCTTGTGCGACCCCTCTCCCATCTACTGCAACATATTTTCATGCTAAAACCTTGTTTTTCATCTCCACATTTTTCTCAGTTTATGTCTCTTTGCAGCATATACATGCATGAACTGCCATACACGTGTTTGACAATATAAATAACGTGGTAGAACTTGAAATATGATTTATCTTCCAGTCTATTGCTGTTATTCATGCCTTCATTCAGCTGCTTTGTGTTCCTTCAGGTTCTCCCCTGAGAAAAAATGGTATATTGATCAGATGGTGAAGGTTCTGTCAGAGGTACACTTTGTATTTCGTTTGGCCTTCATATTGTAATGATATTTTGACTGTTAAGGCAGAAGTTTTTGTTTATGATTCACGAGTAGATATCCATGTATTAAGTTTGAGGAATCATTTGTGTTTCTTCTTTTCCTTCTATCTAATCTGCACTATTTGCCTAGTATATCTTGTACAGTTGTACCTGCTATCTATCTCACATTTTTGCAGCACAAAGCTTCAAAATAATAAAAATGAAAAAAAAAAAACAAGAGCATAGCCTTTACAAAATCTAGATTCTGTGGTAATGTGTATTTGATATTCAGATGTGAGTCTATATGCTAGCAAGATAAAAGATTCATTCTCCTAGTTGGTGGTACTTTTGCATTAAGTACACAATTTCATTTGTGGCATTCATATGCTACTTTTCTCATTGATCAATTAGTTTGATTTTATGGCCCAAGATGATAACTTTTAGCAAATTTGCCTTTAGTGAAAAGAAAGTTCTATATTAGATGGACAATTAAAATTCTATAAACATCATCCATTGCTAAGTATTTCTGTTGGTGATTGTCAACTGTCATTTTCTTGAAGTGTTTGTAATTCCAACATTGTGAAATCCCTGTAGACTATGCGGAGCTGGAAATGACCATTTAATCTTTATTCTTGTCTTTCTTGAAGGAATAATTATTGATGAAATTGTGTTTCAGGCTGGAAATTTTGTGAAGGATGAAGTCTGGCATGCACTTATCGTTGTAATTACAAATTCTTCTAACCTTCATGGGTATACTGTTAGAGCTTTATATAAAGCTGTACAGACAGCAGGTGAACAGGTATGGTTGCAGTGGCATTAATGCCGTGAAATTTCAGTAGGTTGTCATGTATTTGATTTCTAGTGTCATAACTTGGTGCTATCTTTTGACCAGGAAACTCTTGTTCGAGTTGCTGTTTGGTGCATTGGAGAATATGGGGAAATGTTGGTCAGTAATGCTGGCATGGTTGATGGTGAAGATTCAATAACTGTGAGTTCATGATTTTTGAAAAGTTCCATATATTGTCATCTCAATTTGTTCAATTTTTTATCCAATTGGATGTTCCTGCGATGTTGAAGTTGTCCACAAATTTTGCAGTGGATGTTGGTATTCTGTGTTGAATAGATATCAAGAGCTGATATTATTTTTAATTAAAGTTTGTGGAGCCTTTTGGTACATTAGATTAAAAACATTATTTCAGTTCTTTGCTGCAAGGGTGAAGTTATCAATCTCCTCTATCATGTAATCTCTAGCTTCATTTCAGCTAATTCTCCTTGACAGCGAGGAAAATTGTATTCTTTCGAGAAAAAGATTCTTATCTCATTTGGAAAATGTTCAAGGCAGGCAGTTATCTCTCAACCTTGATATTTCAGAGCAAGTTCAAAGTTTGCTTTGTCGTGGTTGCTAATGCTTTTTAATTTTATATCCTTTTGACACCTATTTTTTGGACTATAAAGTAGAGAAGGATCTCAAATGAATCATGATAATGTAGTGTACCTCTTGGTTTGGGGCAGGATAGTATATAGTATCTAGTAATATATCTTCAGTGTCATTTTGATCATAATCATCAGTATCATCAAACTCATAATTTGTGCCTGCAAAATCTTCTTTTTCCTGGACATCTTTGATAACTTTGTCGTCTGAGCAGGTAACTGAGGGAGATGCTGTCGATGTAGTAGAAACTGCAATTGGACGTCATTCTTTGGATCTCACAACTCGAGCTATGTGTTTGATTGCATTATTAAAGCTATCAAGTCGTTATCCTACCTGTGCAAAGTACGTTGTGATTACTTCTCTACATATTATCTCAGGGTTGCAATTGCAAGCTTATATTGTGAACAGTGATTAAAATGTAAACACATGTATGCCAAATATTTGGTTCCTTCTACAGGCATGCATCTCTCATGATTTACCTTATATAATGATTTTGAATATCATTTTGCTTCTATTTCACCCGTGGTAAAAGTTTGTCCCTTCATGTACTTATCCTTATTATTTAATAATTTTAGCATTTTCCAATTTTTTTCGCATTTAATTACCTTTTTCAATTTTGGAATCATTTTTCCTCTTATACAGGAAAATAAATGACATCATCCTTCACCAAAAGGGAAGTCTTGTGCTTGAGCTGCAACAAAGAGCCATCGAATTTACCTCTATTATTGAGAAGCATGAGAAAATTAGGTATGAATGCAGGGCTTTGAACCTTGATTTTTAAATTTGCACATTCTTTTCTTTCTTCTATATAAGATGGCTTTAACTTCTAAGAGGATGCTGTCAACTTTCATTAGGTCTGCATTGGTTGAAAAAATGCCAGTGCTAGATGAGGCAACTTACAGTGGGAGAAGGGCTGGTTCCATGCCAGCTGCTGTTTCGACTTCCCAAGGAGCTCTGCCAAAAATGCCAAATGGTGTTGTTAAACCCTCTTCAGCCCCTCTTGTTGATTTACTTGATCTCAGCACTGATGAAGCCCCTGCACCCAGTTCTTCTGGTGGAGATTTTCTTCAGGATCTTCTGGGGGTTGATTTATCCCCAGCATCACAAGGTTGATTTTTCTGTTGCATAAAGCTGAAAGTATTAGTTGGGATGTTTAGCAATTGTCTTACATTTTTCGTAACTTATGTCATGCCTAAACTTACATGCCAGAAATGATAATGCTCTATTATTTTACTCTGTTGCGCACTTTGAATCCATAATTTGTAAGAGGTAATTCTAGTATTAACTGGCCTGTTTCCTTTGAGCGGCCACATTGCGGAGAGTTATACTGTTGGTTACTATTTGTACTGCAGAGAGAACAAAACTGTGTTAAAATTTATTTTCTGATTGTTTCCTGTGCTAATATTTGCATCTCTTCAGTAGGAGGTTCTAGGGTTACTGGGCAGAGATAAAACTATTTTATTTTTTTTTGGCAAATCATGCATTTCTAAGCAGTTTGTTTTGCCTTAAATAATATTTCAGGAACTAATCAGACCCCAAAGAATGGAACAGACGTTTTGCTGGACCTTTTGTCTGTTGGCAGCACTCCTACCACTCAGAGTACTTCGTCCATGCTTGATATATTGTCATCTGGTCAAGATAACAAAAGTTCAGAGGGTATGTTGGATGACATTGCACTCCCTTCTGCATCTTCAGCACCATCTTCTTCTCATGTTGCAAGTTCTTCAATGATGGATCTTTTGGATGGTTTTGGACCCAGCCAATCCATGCCTGGTATGATCCTTCCAATTAGTCTATGTACTTGCATAATCATTTCATTCCTCATACTTTGACATTCTTTCTTTTAGTTGCAGTAACCAATGGCCAAACATATCCATCAATTATTGCGTTTGAGAGCAGCTCGTTAAAAATAACTTTCAACTTCTCAAAGGAGCCTGGAAATCCACAGAGTACATCGATCGAGGCTCAATTTGTGAACAAGTCGCCTGATATCTACTCAAATTTTGTATTCCAGGCGGCCGTCCCCAAGGTACTCCAAACGTGTTGTTCGTTTTATCTTTAATGGACTTCTCTTGCTGTGAGCTACACGAATTAAGAGATGATTCTGGGTCTTTATCTACTCACTGTAACTTCACCTTTTTTGTCCTTGCATGAGCTGGAATACTCAATATTGGTGTATGCATCTTTTTCACATATGCTTACAACAATTTTGGAATAATTGAAAAAGAGAAGAAACAAACTTTAATTATGATACTGTTTGGTTGCTGCTGTCTGATGTTTTCTTGTTGTGAAGCACCGTCTCTTCCAAGTTGCTTTTTGTGTTGCTCGCAGAAAATTGTACCTAATATTTTTTGTTCTTTCTTGATATGGTTTCTATCCAAATTTTATATCATTTTGGGTATCCCATGCATAGTTTCTTCAACTGCACTTGGATCCAGCTAGTGGTAGTACACTTCCAGCGAGTGGTAATGGGTTGATCACACAGAAGCTACGAATTACAAACAGCCAGCATGGCAAGGTAAGAATTTGGTGCTCCAGCATTTTAATCTCTTGCAATTCATTTGACTTGTAACTGTGTATACACGTCGTCGAGTGACTTGGGCTGTATTAGTCTTCATTTTCCTAAGCTCATGCATTGAGTGAAATATTATGCGAGCTATAGCATGATTCTCTCATAAAAAGAAAATCAATGAATGCAGGGAATTAGGATGGTAATATGTTTGTAGATGATGTATGTTACATTTGACAATTAGTCATCTAGGTTACCAGTTGACTGTTCATTGGCTTATCATGCAAATATATATGCTCATTCAGAAATCCCTGGTCATGAGGATAAGGATAAACTACAAAGCCAATGACAAAGATGTTTTGGAGGAAGGGCAATTAAGCAACTTCCCCCGCGGTTTGTAGAGTGCACTTGCCATTGATTTGACTTGAGTTTATGTCATTCTGGGGACGGAGAAGCATCTCCTCTATGGTTGCAGTTCAGGTGAAATTTATGGTTTTTTCTTTTTTGGTGGCTTTGAGTGGCTTCAGCCTCAACGTTTTGGATTTCCGTCTTTGCTGGTCGTTTCATTGCTGAAAGGGCAGTTTATGTACATTATCACAAGGAAAGTTCTTTTGAAGCAATTGTTGAATCAAATTTTGCCTTAGAGGCGCATATATACAGGAGCCATCATGTCGATTTTCCCTTGCTGCTGAGTGAGTTTAGATTTTAAAGTTAAAGTCATTGTTATCCAACATTTTGCATTTGATTCAGAATGCTTTTCTGTAGTATAGAGTTTCAAATGGAACCCCCAATTGTGTCCTCTCTTTGTATTTTCTTTTACTGCCTACTGGATGCATTTCTTTGGGAAAAAAATATATGCCTGGGTTCTATGTTTTCAATTTTATTATTTTTTAATTAAATTTGCTTGGATCCATATACTGTTCCTTTCAATTTATTTTAAACTGGATTCATGTCCGATCATGAGTAAAGATTAAGTTTATTTGGGTCTCTTTACCTTTATCTGCATTCAAATTTAGCGCATCAAGTACTGGGATTCATATTTCATCCAAATTGAAGTACAATGAGTTAATTTTCGCAAATGTAAATATGTGGTCCTTATTTATAAAAAAGAAAAAAAAGAAAAAGAAATTACAAATGATTCTACGTTATTTTTTGTCCCCTTCCTTTTGTTCAAACCTTTCAAGAATCAAATGTGCTGTCAATGTTGAGTTCAAGGCCGACCTTGGGATGTTTGAATATCCTTGACATCGATACAGAGAACTATTGCTATGGATTTTTTTTGAATGAAATAAGATTCACTTCCCAAATTTCTACTTTCATTTAAAACTCTAGTTGGCATCCCTCCCT
Organism: Scutellaria barbata; assembly: GCA_028654395.1. Classification (NCBI taxonomy): domain Eukaryota; kingdom Viridiplantae; phylum Streptophyta; class Magnoliopsida; order Lamiales; family Lamiaceae; genus Scutellaria; species Scutellaria barbata. Next base: position 40,886,235 of record CM053644.1, read on the forward strand.
TATGATCAGAAGCTCGGGTCTTAAGCTTATTAAACTAAAATTTTAAACTGAGTATATGTTGTCTCACTAAATTAAAACAAAGATGAACAAATATGTAATCAACTAATCCTAATAGGTAATTAGGAAAGTTGATCATGTATTCCACTTTGGTATTCTGTCTTATGAGATATTAGACAGCTGGATTGTTGTAATATGATCAGGGCTTCGAAGAAGAGGTCATTGATCTCCATTGCTTTTGTGACCAATAATCATATATAAACATCAATGGTAGAAGCAATTGTCACTAGCGTATCTCTAATGCATCCCATCACTGCTTAAAACATCAGATAGGAACCTCCACCCTTTTTTCTTCGAAAAAGCTATTCCACATAGGAGAGAGAGACTAAAAGAGCAATAGAAGACTAATGAAATTTGACTTTTACATATGTGCTGGACTCATGACTAATTCAATTCGAAATGGTCGGACCAATTCTACAATTAATTTTTCCTTTGAAATCAAAAGTGCAAGTATTGAAATCATTGTAAAATAACCCTAAAATGCTAATAATAATAATAATAACAACAATAATAATAATAATAATAATAATAATAATAATAATAATACAATAGAGTTATCTTTTATTTCCTTATTATAAATAGATGTCTATTTTAATCTTGACATGTGTTAATGATGTTGGAATTACTCATGACCAGATACAATGCATTATAAGTGAAGGAATCGAATTGCCAAATATTTTATGAAACGGTGGATCAAACGATATATTCTTGAAGCCAATCAGATAAAATATCTACCAAAATCTTTATTAAGCACGTTCTATTTTTGTGACGCTCTCTTTTTTTTTTTGAAAAATATCATTTCACGACTTAATTTTATTTTCTCTTAATTAAATTTGGAAATTTATACCCTTCTGCTCCATCTACATCAACCTAAACACTTCATACTCAGGTTGCACCACTCTATTTTGTATCATTAATATAATCATGTTGTTCTATTTCTATACCATCAAAATTTAAGTTATATCATCACATTCCATATCAAGAGGATATTTGACTAAAAGTCTAAAAATAATAAAACATAAGAAGGTAACAAAAAAATAATTGTTATCTTATGAGAGTTGGCTAAAAATGAGGGTTACAACAAAATATATGTCTAGCCAGATTAAACCTCTTCCTTTAGCTTTATATAATTCAATTCCCAACCAGGGCATTTATTAATCTGGATTAGTTACTGTAGGGTGGATTAGCCATAGTGAGCATTTCCATAGGGATTTGAACCCTATTCTAACAAATATTTATTTGTGCCAAGGACACTATTCCATTCACTAGTTTGAATGGAAAGGATAGTGGAAAAGTTCGACAACCTCCTAAATCCATAAACAGCCTTATTTATTATTAATATATCCATATAGTTGTCATACTTGAGTATAGGCAAAACAGACAAGAGTTTGGAACATATGTAATTTTTTTTCAAAAACACCCTACTCATCTACCTAAACCTAAACCGTGGTTACATTTTAATATGTCAATTGCTTATGTATCTCATGTATATACACATGTGTGTAAGAGGTAAGAATTTCACACGAGCAGTAGTTCTAATTAAAAGCAGTAAAAAAATGATGATAAAATCTGCAGATTCACTCACTCTCCCCTCTTATTCTGAATCTAAAATATAATGTAATTAAACAAGCTTATAATTAGTACTACTCATTAAACAATTAATATAGTAAAGCTCCTACATACAATGGCAGCAACAAACAATTAATAATAATAATTAATGAAGCTCTCCAACCAAATTCTACAAACATAGGATGAAGATATGATTAATGAAAGAAGCCAAATAATTAATCAACAACCATCATTGTTCATGCTGCTACTTACATTCAAATCATGGTGATAACTAAAATGGTGGTATGGCTGCACCGAGCCACTGGTCTCACCACCATCATCATTCTCATGATCTTCATACTCTTCCTTGGCCACTTTCTCCAGCTCCATGGCCCTCGTGGTTGAAAGGTATGGATTTTGAGCTTCAAAGTGAGCTGAAGACGAGGCTGGCACGACTGAGGGTAGCTTCGAGAGGAGGGCTTCCAGGCTGCTCATTGATGGGGTTATTTTCATGGGGTGGTGATGATGATGATGGGGGGGAAAATGGTCATAATATTGTTCATTTGGAGGTGCAAAATTGTTCTGGAAATGCCAAGCTTCAGGCCCATATGCATCTATCTTGAAAGGGTATGCTGCTGATGATGGATGTGGCAATAATACCCCTGGGATGCTTTCAATGTAGCTGAACTTCTTTCTCAGTAGCACTACATAGCTCAAGTCCTCTATAACCTTTTTTTTTTTTTAATCAAGAGTTTATTATTATTATTAGATAAGAGAGATTGTGCGTGTAGTGTGTGTCTAAGAGAGAGAGAGAGAGAGAGGGGTATGAACCTTGTGGACAGCTCCTAATTGAATAACACCTTCTCTAACAGCAATCAAGGCAATAGTCTGCAATAAAAGTAGAAAGTGTGTATAAATATATATATATATATATATATATGATTTTGAGAAAGTTATAATGGAGTGGATTGATTGTATTGGGTGGTGAATAGTACCTTTATACCAGACTGAAACTGGGCTTCCCAAGTCCTGGGGTGCTGTTTGTTTTCATTGATAATAACAATGATTAATTACAGAATGAAATGAATAATAATATCTTAAACTAGCTATATATATTGATATATATATATATATATATATATATATATATATATATTGGCAGTACTTACTGAGTCAGCTGAGTTATGCCATGCAGATAAGAAGTTGATTTCTTGCTCATTTGGTTCTTTGTGGATCCATTTGTGGCTGTGATCAGCTGCCACTTTTCCAATCAAACTGATCATTACAAACAAAACCCAATTACTCAATTCTTCACCAAATCAAGAAACTGGGAACGAATTAATGAACAATTATTTATATGATTTCTTGTTTAATTAATATCTTCTTACCCTTCACCATAATTGTAGATTTCATGGGACATTTTGAAGAAAAGCTCAGGCTGAAGCCCTTGATAGTGTTGATACTCACATGAGTTGCCATATACCGATGAACCGGAACATTCTCCGGCATTGATCTCTGCTGATGACGCTGCAAAATTGCAGAAACCATCTTCCCAAACCAAAATCCTAAAAAAAATATATATCAAGATTTAATTTTAAAAAAAAAAAAAACCTTTTTTTTCAAAGATACATTTTGGAGTACCCTAAAAGCATACCAGTTTCTCCTTACTCCTCTTGATCTGTCATATACTCCTCCTTGGCTCTCCCACCTATCATCAGAAATAATTGAAAGTTAGATAATAATATATATTGAAACATTAACATCAGAGAAAAAATTAAAATTGAACCAGGTATATAAGTATTAATTAGTGTCTTGGTTATTTAAAGAAGAAAGCAACATAGGTGATAAATGGTAAAAGGATGAATTAGTATATAGTACTTGGGAGGTGGATAATTTCTTGGCAAAATCCTCCAAAAAACAGCATAAACCCATTGAGAATTCTCATGAATGCAGAGGCTTCTGAGTGTGTGTTGAAGAAGATGAGTGACAGCCAAAGAGTTGAGCTGTTCTTCCATTCCTAATTTTGTCCTTTTTTTTTTTTCCTATTTTTCTTTTCTTGCAGAGTTGAGATGATAATAGAGTCTCTCTCACTCTTCTTTTCCGATCTTGAACCAATTTCTAAAGAAGTAAAACCCCAACATCTCTTTACTCTCTTTATATAAGGCCACCACCCATGGAATCCCTCATTTATACATCTCCCTCCTCTCTCTCTCTCTCTCTCTCTCTCTCTCTCTCTCATTATAAAAATAAAATTACCAAAATGATTTAAAAGAGGCCCACACTTTTGGCTGTCTTGTATTCCCACAGTAGTGTTTTTTCAAACCTCCATTCAAAACTAACCTATAGTCCTATGCTTTTCATCCTCCCCAATACTCAATTATGAGTTTTCAGAATTATAATTCCACACACATAATGAGTAGATCCTCTGCCTCCATTTTTTTTATGCCCCATGTCTTTCTACACTTTTTTTTTTCCTACCATTTTCTGACACATTACCACTCATTATTTATTTTAATTTACTCCCAGGAAAAAAAAATACATCTTTCTTTTTTTTTTTTTTTTGAATAAAGAAGGGTTTTTGCCTTATAATATAAATTTCCAGTTCACTGCTGAATGCACTGATTGAGATAAGTACCACTTGATTAATATATATCCTGAGTACCTAATTAATACTGTTCCTTGCAGTACTTGTTATACTAAATCAGCCCATCTTTATACTAAAATAATGAAGTCCCATTATTTTAGCCCACTTACAATATTAATCACTTTCACCGATTTGTCACATACTACATTAAAACATGTAATGAATAATATAGAGTATCCTGATTCGACTATACATACTCGGATTAAACCTTTGTTATTAATTTATTATTAAAAAAAAAAAAAGAGGCATGTTGATTAAGTTGCACTGTGTCAGAATTTAGAGCAGCTAAGCCAAACCTACATATTTTGCCAAAACAAGTCAAACTGACAGTGTGTATGCACTCTAATATAGCTAATCAATGTTGGCTGTATCTATATGCATTATACAAGTATCTAGTGTTGAATGGCTAAAGAAATTAAGCATAAAAAATCACGTGAGGTTGCCTCTTTCTCATTAAAAATCTTTCTTTTGTTGACCAATCCAACTTCCTTGCCACCTAACTCCTGATGAACACTGTTTTAGTTAAAAACACAAGAAATTATAAAATTAAAATAAGCCCACAATATTTTACTTTTCTTTTCTCATTTAAAAATGGTAGGTTAGTTAATTATGAAGAAAATCATAAAAATACAAGTGCTACGTGGTAGAGAAAATGATATATAAGTAGTATAGTAAGTACTTTTGAACAGTTTATACATCACTCTCAATCACTGACCCATCGTGTGTACAAACATATCACAGTTTTAATAAGGAGTGGTCGAATTCCTCAGTGTACTTTTTCTGAGTCTTGGTAACTTCTACTGTTTTTTTCCTACATACTGCTGCTTGATTATAACAGCTGAGATATAGATATAGATATACATGGATATAGATAGATACATGTGTGTATATATACAGAATGTGATACTAAAAAAAATAAAATTAAGTGATATATTTTTGCTTATTTTTGAGTGTGAGAAACATATGGGCAGGAGCTGACAAAACAAGGAAGTTTTTTGACAGAAGCATTAATAATAAGCCTTTTTTGACCATTCACTAACAACATTTATGTACGGTTTACGCTGCGGTGAAAACTTGTGTAAGCACTCTCATCATTGAGATTTTATTTTAATATTAAACTAACTCCATCCATAATATATTATTTTACTTTATTTGTGGTCATGGCACAATTTTAGTCATCCTCTCTATCATTATTATCATCCCTCTTTGGCTTCTAGCTTCTATTGAGAGAGAGAGAGAGAGAGTAGGGTTTTATATATGATGACTTGTTGAAAGTATTGTTCATATATACAAGGCAATATTACTTGGTGCATGTATGTAATGTACGGCTGCAGAAGCAGTGGAATTGGGACAAAATCTGAGGAAATGATGTAAGAAAATGAAGTGTGTTTTGGGGGTTGGAAACGAATGAGAAGTTTTCATTTATTGTTTTTAATTCCTGGATAGTGATGGTTCTTGCGATGTTGGATTTTGTTCGTATTCTTAAATTTAAAAAAATCTAATTTAGATTTTCAGTAGATTATCTTCTTTTTATTTTCGTTTATGTATATAAAAGAAATAGAAATAGAAAAAAAAAAAAAAAAAAAAGGTGGGGTGGGCATAGAAGAGTGGGAGGGTAGTCTTTGGTCAAGATAACAAAGTGTGGGAATGCCCCATCCCTTTCCTCCATTAACCAAGTGGAATCTCTGCCCTTCCCATCCTTTTCAATCTTACTTGTCCCTTTTCTTTTTTCCATTTTTCACTGTAATAAATTCCCAATTAATGAACAAACTTACCATTCTCTATAGAGATATCATTACAAGTTCTCATTACGCTCACCGATGATATGTAATGGTCTTATCCTATAAAGTTCATTAAATGTGAAATTAATAAATATATTAGATATATATATATATATATATATCAGCGGTGGACATATATTAAATATTAAATCAATTGATTTTGACTGTATTATGTTTTGTTTGAGTTTTCTATACATTTTCGAATCTATAAATTAAAATTTTAAAAATGTAATTTTTTTTATTTAGGAATCATCAATATATATGTAGAGTACTGAGAGATTTCACCATGAAAAGGACACTTGATTAACATTTAATTGATCTTCATTGAGTTAGCATCTTATCAACAATTCAAATGAACCTCTATATCCAAAAAAGAATAAAAATTAAACAAGATAAATGAGATTAAATGAGTTCAAAAGAGAAATAAAGAGACGCGCGCTAGAATAAGTGAGCATTAATAACATATGCAATGTCTAGCTTGCATGATTTAGCTGATTGGTCAATACTATAACTTGTATTTTGAATAAATTAGACTCATCGTTCCATTTATTTGTATCACAGTCTTTTAATTTATTCTTAAAAAAAAAAAGTGAATGGTACTATTATAAAAGGGAAATAAAAATAAAATGTGAAGAATAATTAGGTCGATGAAGGCTACCATATAGGAGACAGATATTGGTCTTTCCCCTTGATTTCCGGTACAATTCTCCCTAAAATTAATTAATGATGATGATCTGACATCTTCGATACCATCACAAGTTTTTTTAATATCATTTCAGAATGTTCCATAATTATTAATTTCTAGACTTTGCCTCTTTCTAATTGGATATTGGATAAAATAATATTCTAATTTCTCAAATTATGAACCTTAATTTGGAGATGGGATGTATTGAAATAGGTGGAGATTAAAGGGTATCATGTGGAGGAGGAAATAGTTGATATAAAATTCAGTGTTATATTTCTTGGGGTGTTAAATTAGAATCTCCTAAAATCTAAGTATATGCAATATTGAATAAAATCTACAATTCCCAATACGCCTCTCCATATTTTTTAACCTTCCAAATTCAGAAATCGCCTTTCGCATTCAATATCGTCGCCCTTCATTAATTCTAACACGCTGGGCTTAATTTAATAAATATAAACAAAGAAAAAGTATAAAAAAACCTCGACTATTTGTTTTGACAAGTTTGGATTTAAGATCTAGATTGCCCTCCCAATAAGAAAAAGGGGAAAAAGTGTTGTGAAAAATGGTGGTTGTTTGTTGGGATTATTACAAAAAGTATGTGTTATTTATTGAAAATTATAGAAAAAGTACGATAAAATTGTATGATTTTATAAATTTCAAAACATATATAGACTGGACTAAGCATATTCAAAATTCGTCAAATCCAATCCAAAGTCCTTGTACTAGGCATTATAGCCCATATATATTACATGTAAAAATCTATTCCCATGATTTAAAAATTTGACAATTTCAAGTAATTTATTTATTTATAAATAGAAAAGGCAATCAATCTCCAAAATTGTGGTGAAATATCTCAAAATCAAACAATTTAGTCACTAGCCGAAAGGGAAAAAAAAAAAAAAAGTGTTGGCATTATATTTAAGATGATTAAACTTTCGTTTCTGAGGGAAAACAATTGGCATAATTCGTAATTACTCAAAATAAATATTAGCATTAAAGATATTACACTCAGGAGTTGCAAAAGGAGTGAGAATATTGATTTAGAAGAATTTTACACTATTTATAATTCCAAGTTGAATAGTGAGTCTATGTCATGCATACATAGTATTTGCTGTGATTCCTGGAAAACGGTTTCATTGTGGAATATAATGATCAATGGTATATGGTTCTAGATCTTCAAAGTTTAATATATGCACTTGAAATATATTTTTAGGTAAGCAATCGAAGATGTTCTAAGGAATATTTGCATTTGCTGCTTCAAAATGATTTAATACTTATTTTGAAAAAAAAAAAAACACCATTATTTGTTCTAGATCATGTGTTAGGATTGGTGCTTAAAAATCTTTTGGGAAATTAGTTATTATATTTAGTTTATTATCATATATAATTAGTGAATTATTGGTGAAGGTTGTAACCCACTAGCAAAATAGAAACACACGTTGGGTTGTGCCCCCTATACTATACATGTTATGCATGACTCATTCCTAATTTCTGGAATCCATAATCTGTTAGTCAATATCTAATAAATTCATCTCCATCATCTCAATTTGGTCACACAAAATATTGATCAACAAAAAAAAAACCAATTGTATTGTAGGTCAGGATATGGAATAAAGCTCATGGCACTAAGCTAAGATAGTTTGAATTAGTGGAAGACTTGATAGCATGGGTGACTATATATTTGTCAAAGGAGAAAAACATCACAGCCAATGATGAAGGATCTATCAAATCTACATTTTTTTGATATCGGGTTTCTTATGAAGCCATCTTAATTCAATGCAGAATTATCAGTAATTAATTATCAGTAATTTATGTTTTAACAAAACTGATAGTTTTTGTTTCATATCAAATTGCAAATATGTAGTTTTTATTGAAATTTTCAACTCAAATTGTTAAAAAATTATATTGAAATTGACTCCATAAAACCTCAATATTAGGTTTCATATTAATTGTAGCAAAAGAAAAAAAAAAGTTATTTAAACGATGTTATACATACTACACTTGTTTGCATAGAGGCAAAACTTACCGTTGATTTCATTTGACATATTGAATTAAATCAATAGAGGAATTTTGACAACCTAAATAGAAAGAAAATTAGATATTGAGAGAACCAAAAATCATAGTATCATCCCTTTTAACGTGTGTTTTTTTGAATATGTGTTGTTAGTATATAAAAATAATAAATATTTTTATGAAATATATTTCTCTCGATATAATTTGATCTTAAAGTCCAATTTTTGGTCACTCTAAACTTGTACGTGATGTACCTAACAATTATTGGTAGAATCTCACATATTGATGGATACACACTGTAAAGGGCCAATGAGTGAGATATGACATCTACATTTTAAAATTTGTACCATTCTTCACATTGGTAGTGTTGATGGGAAACTAGACTAGGTAAAAAGAAAGAGAGGTCAAAGCAGTAATTATCGTTTCACAAAATTTTTAATTTCCTATTTTTCCGATCAAATTATTTAGCAATAAAAAAATAAAAAATAATATTCTTTTTATATATCTTACAACACCGCATGATTATACATACTACATTATTAGTTTTATATATGATAATGATGATAATAATAATAATAATAATAATAATATCATTATTATTATTATTTTTTAAATATTATTATTATCATTGTTATTAGTATAGATAAAAAATAATGTATGTATATTTTGTACTTATTTATAAATTAATATATGTTTAAACTCAAAACATAAATTACAAATGATATCTTTTTTATCATGTCTTTCTATTTGCTGCACCCTTAGCACAGAATCATTCGTTAATTTTCATGATTGCTACATTAAAAAGTTGTAAATCTTTGTATTGATTGGAGATTACAGATTGTTAGCCATCTACATCATTCTTCATCACATGATTATCATGCTCTTATTTTAGTACGACTCTTCTAATGTAATATATTCACATGCAATATATATTTAAGTAACATAAAATTCAGTATGAAACTGTGTTTTTTTACATACAACTGAAACTAATTTCTACGAGTTAATATTGCTTTCAAATTAACCTGTCTATCAAATAAAACTCGTCGAACAATTATATAAAGATGTAACATAGTAAATTACAATAATGTATTGAAAAAAAAAGAAGAAGATGTGGTGTGAAGCTTATAAAAAGCCATTTTAAGAATATATTATGTATTAGTTAAATGATTAGGGGTTAATAATATGATGATGAATTAATCATTCAAAAATATAATTAAAGGAGAGAGTTACGATGATGAGTGAGGGGGTGGGGCCCAGAGACGATGCTAGGTTCTTTAGAGAACAGAGTAATGAAAAGGAGAGGCAATGATAGAGAGATGGAATTGGCATCTAATAAGCTTAGTGACTGAGATATGTGGGGTTTGAATTATAGAGACATTTATTGGATCAGTCTCACTCAAACTGCCCCCTCCTTTTCCTTTCTATCACGACACGTGGAGAGAGAGATATATATGACTAGGATAAATTAACTCAAACAATTACCACCAAATTAAATAGTAAAATATTTTTTACAACGAAGATAATTTTATTATTTTTTTACCACAAATTTAAGGTTGTGTACCATCGGAGTTACACAATGTGATTGCTCTGATAAAAAAATTGACTTTTTTTTTTTTATCTTTTATTAGAAGGATAATTTTATTAATTTAATTTCTTAATTTGTGGTAAAAAAATAACAAAACTAATTATATGATAGAAAAATAATATGTTATTTGGGAGACTCAGCTATTATTCGTCTTTCGAGATATTAAATAAAGTATATTATTTATTATATTTTGAGATTGGAAATATTGCGCTAAGATACTATGCCTATTCTTGTAGGGTGTGCAATATTGTCTTTATAGTAAGTACTCTTTTGGTTTTGTAAATGCTATATCGGTATACTATTTATCATTTCGCTAATTTGTTATTTAAACGCGATTAATTGATGGACGTAATTAGTAGTAAGTGTAAAAAAAAAATTAGTATAATTTGCATCTTCAGATTTTCGAAGAGAATAGCTTGTTTTTAACGCCACTTGTAATAATATCGTTTTATTAAAATACAAAGGCAAGAAGAAAATAATTACAATATTAGCTAGCAAGTTGGATTTATATATGAAGAATGTTTGTTGGTGATGTGAAATGAAGTAGTAGATGTGACTTGTATTGAAAGACTCAAAAAAGGAAGTATTATTGTTTTATGATAATGCTTTTTTCTTATATATATTCTCCCCAAACTACCAACTCGAAGAAATGATCATATTTTGCAGACTCTTAAGATGTCCCCAACAATGTCACTTCATTCACCACCACTACCATTTGTACCCTTTGCTTAATCTCAGTACCTCTTTACAGAAGAGAATGCACATGATGAAGGAATGGTTTTTAGATGCTTTTTGTTCTCTCCTTTTCCTTAATTATTTTATTTTATTTTATTCCTTTTGACTTATTTAAATCACATAATTTCAATTAGAAAATTCTCCATTTTCATGATGCAACACTCTGAACTTTGATGATGGATTAGACGCGTCATACAGGTTGGTGTTGTTTTCTAATGTGAACGTGGTTATGCCTCTAATATTCCTTTTATTGCATATTAGGATTAGATGTCACATGATTGTTTTGAGGTACAATTGTGGTTCTAATTCAAATGGGGATATTTATCAAGTTAGGCCACTGCAGCTTTAGTTAATGGGCTATTGGGCCCGGTCCCACTTCCTTTGAGGCCTAGTTTGACCCTACTTAATGGGCCTAACCAAAGAATGGGCCATTAAAGTGATCCATGCATCCAATTGTTAAAATTGTCATTCTTTAGAGGGCAAAAATCATTGTTATTCCAAACGTTTGATTTAGTAGTTGATTTTACTTTCTTTGTTGGGGTAATTGTTGCAAAACTAACGAAATTTTTCAAAATTACAATTTTAATATGATTTTTGGTTATTAATAAATTTAACATGATTTTTAAGGTTTCGTGTGTCTGAATTAACGAGTAGATCTATGGTATTTTAAAAACCCCAAATTCATGCTACTACATGTAATAAACATAAATTAATTGACCTAAAAATATGAATTTATAGAGTTAAAAGATGCCTGAGATCTACTCGTTGGTTATAGATGCACTGAATTTTGAAAATCATGTTAAAGTTGCTAATAATCAAAATCATGTTAAATTAGACCATATGTATTGCATAAATTTTAAATTTTAATGTATAAATAATATCTATATTTTTCAAAATGTACCAATTTTAATTTAATGTTTTATAAAAGTTTTTGTGTCTATAACATCTCGTATATTATGCTGACGTTAAACTAGTTAAGAAATATACCTAAGAGGAAATGATCCAAAATAATCAAAAACATTTAATTCTATACCAAAATACCCAAAAATATTTAGATGTCCCTCAAATATACCCAAAACACTATAATTTTATCCCCAAATTACCCAAATAGTACACATTTCAGTCAATGAGTCACAGGTTGATGAGATGACGTCTGAAAAAGTTTGAAAAGTGAAGGAATCTCAATTTAGTCAAATAGGTTCAATTCAGTCGAACGTAGAGCTACACGAAATAATGGGTATAGGGCTATAAGGCTACACGAATTTTTTTTTATAGACCTATACGAAATTAGGGGTATCGGGTTACACGAAATTCCAAAATAGAGCTACACGAAATAAATGTTGTAGGACTATAGGGCTACACGAAATTTCCTCTATAGGGCTACACGAAATAAGGGTTATAGAACTACACGAAATTTCCTTTATAGGGCTACACGAAATTAGGGTTATAAGGCTATACGAAATTTTCTTTATAGGGCTACACGAAATTAGGATTATAAAGCTATAAGGCTACGCGAAATAAGGGTTATAGGACTACACGAAATTTCCTTTATAGGGCTACATGAAATTAGGGTTATAAGGCTACACGAAATTTCCTTTATAGGGCTACACGAAATTTTATTTATAAGGCTACACGAAATTGGGACTATAAAGCTATAAAGCTACACGAAATTTCTTTATAGGACTACACGAAATTAGAGTTATAGGGTTACACGAAATTTCTTCTATAGGGCTACACGAAATTAGGGTTATAGGACTATAAGACTATACAAAATTTCTTTATAGGGCTACATGAAATTTCTTCTATAGGGCAACACGAAATTAGGGCTATAGGGTTACACGAATTTCGTGTAAGGTTGAATGAAATACTTTAAGCTACACGAATTCGACGACTTCAAGTATGTATTTTGACTTCAATTGTATATTTTGATTTCAATATAAGAGAAAATGACCCGAAATAACCCATTTGTCTATATATGTGGCTCAAATACCCCCCATTTTTAATTTATGTCCTGAATACCCTATTCCTTATATTAATGTCCCAATCTACCCTTTTTTTTTTGAAAAAAAGGGACCGAGTACTGACGAGTACTGACACATCTCATTGATTTGTACTTGGTGTATTTTTGTTAATTAAATGACTTGTATAATGTATTTTTTTTTAATTAAATGACTTGTATTACTAATTAAACGAATACTCATATGAAATAATAAATAATTTATTAGTAATAATTTTAAGTTTGCATCTAATTATTTATAATTTTAAATAATTAGTAACATTATATAAATTATATAATAATTTATAATAATTAGTAACATTATATAAATTGAAGGAACGGCAATTTTTTATAATATTTAGGGGGTGCACGACATTTTTTTCAATAATTGTCGTGCCCCCCTTTATTTTTTCAAAAAATTTTGTAAAATTTTCTTTAGTGTTATAATTAGTGAAAAACTAATTTTGAAATTTGCATTGTAATTATTAATAATTTTAAATGATTAGTATTAATTTTCCAATTTTTTCAAAATTGCCGTTTTAGCTCTTATTATATATTTTATACGAATTAAATAATTATTTATGTCTTATTATATTATATATAATTACAAGAACGGTAATTTTATGCAAATTGTTATCTTATTTAATTATTATATTATAATTGCCGTGCAGTTTTTTTTTTTTTTGATTTTACTTATTTTGCTAATTACATCTTATATTATTTAATACATTATATTCAAATCAAAAATAATAATAAGACTTATAAAATATTATTATAAGACTTATAAAATATTGGCACTAATATATATTGAAGGAACGGCAATTTTGTAACATATTTAGGGGGTGCACGGCATTTTTTTCAATAATTGTCGTGCCCCCCTTTATTTTTTCAAAAAAATTTGTAAAATTTTCTTTAGTGTTATAATTAGTGAAAAAATTATGAAAAAACTAATTATTTAAGTTGCATTGTAATTATTCATAATTTTAAATGATTAGTAATAATTTTCCAATTTTTTCAAAATTGCCGTTCCCACTCTCTTATTATATACTCCCTCCGTCCCATAACACTTTGCACACCTTTAGTGTAAATTTACACTAATCCTAATTGCCGTGCCACTAATCCTAATTGCCGTATCACTAATATAATTGTCGTGCCACTAATAATTTATTGAAAATATAATTTTCGTGCCACTAATATTACAAATTTTTGTAAAAGCTAATTTTTTTAATATAATTGCCATGCCACTAATCCTAATTGCCGTGCCACTAATATAATTGTTATCTTATTTAATTATTATATTATAGTTATTTATTTTAAATTGTCGTGTAGTTTTTTTTTTTACTTATTTTGCTAATTACATCTTATATTATATAATACATTGTATTCAAATAAAAAATAATAATAAGACTTATAAAATATTGACACTAATATATGTTTACCGAACGGCAATTTTTAATAATATTTAGGGGGTGCACGACATTTTTTTCAATAATTGCCGTGCCCCCCTTATTTTTTCAAAAATTTTTGTAAAATCTAATTAGTGTTATAATTAGTGAAAAAATTAGTTATAATTTTCAAGAGAAAGTGTTATGGAATACATATTGAGTACAATTTAAACAATACAATTATGCTAATTCACATTTATGAAAAAATAAAAGATAATATTTAAAGATTATTATTATATAATTTTTTATTTAATTATAATTTCAATATAACGTATAGTCAAAATATATATGATAATCTTTGCTAAAGTGGGAAAGTGGGAACGGCAATATTCAAGAGAAAGTGGGAATGGCAATTTTCACTAATTATATTATACAAAAAAATTTGAAAAAAAAAAGTGGGAACGACAATTTTCACTAATTATATTATACAAACATTTTGACAAAAAAAAAAGTGGGAACGACAATTTTCACTAATTATATTATACAAAAAAATTTGACAAAAAAAAAAGTGGGAACGGCAATTTTCAAGAGAAAGTGGGAACGGCAATTTTCACTAATTATATTATACAAAAAATTTTGGCAAAAAAAAAAGGGGGACACGGCAATTATTGAAAAAAATGCTGTGTCCCCCTTAAATATGTATAAAAATTGTCGTTCCTTCAATATATATTAGTGCCAATTTTTTATAAATCTTATTTTGATTTTTGATTTCAATATAATATAATATATTATATTATATTATACAAGTGTACCCCGACAATTTAAATTTAAAATAATTAACTATAATATAATAATTAAATATAAGATAATAAGACATAAAATTGCCGTTCCCACTTGTAAGTAAATATAATATAAAAAAACATAAATAATTAAATAATATTATGGTTGTGTATATTATATTATATTATAGTATATAATAATATATATATATATATATATAAATTAAATAATTAATATCCATAGTAGTTGGCACTAATAAGCACGACAATTTTATAAGCACGGCAATTTTATTAATTATTTACAATTAAAATTATATAAGCACGCCAATTAATTATATATCTATATACAAATTAAATAATTAATATCCATAGTAGTTGGCACTAATAAGCACGGTAATTTTATAAGCACGGCAATTAATTATATATATATACAAATTAAATAATTAATATCCATACTAGTTGGCACTAATAAGCACGACAATTTTATTAATTATTTAATTTGTATATATATATATATATTATATTATATACTATAACCACATCAATTATAGTTGTGTATACATATAATATAATAAGTGGGAACGGCAATTTTGAAAAAAATTGGAAAATTATTACTAATCATTTAAAATTATTAATAATTAGAATGCAAATTTCAAAATTAGCTTTTCAATAATTTTTTCTCTAATTATAACACTAATTATATTTTACAAATTTTTTTGAAAAAATAAGGGGGGCACGGAAATTATTGAAAAAAATGCCGTGCACCCCCTAAATATTATTAAAAATTACCGTTCGGTAAACATATATTAGTGCCAATATTTTATAAGTCTTATTATTATTTTTGATTTGAATATAATGTATTATATAATATAAGATGTAATTAGCAAAATAAGTAAAATAAAAAAAAAACTACACGGCAATTATAATATAATAATTAAATAAGATAACAATTTGCATAAAATTGCCGTTCCCACTTGTAATTATATATAATATAATAAGACATAAATAATTATTTAATTCGTATAAAATATATAATAAGAGCTAAAACGACAATTTTGAAAAAATTGGAAAATTAATACTAATCATTTAAAATTATTATTAATTAGAATGCAAATTTCAAAATTAGCTTTTCAATAATTTTTTCACTAATTATAACACTAAAGAAAATTTGACAAAATTTTTTGAAAAAATAAAGGGGGGCACGACAATTATTGAAAAAAATACCGTGCACCCCCTAAATATTATAAAAAATTTCCGTTCCTTTAATATATATAAGTGCCAATATTTTATAAGTCTTATTATTATTTTTGATTTGAATATAATGTATTATATAATATAAGATGTAATTAGCAAAATAAGTAAAATCAAAAAAAAAAAAAAACTACACGGCAATTATAATATAATAATTAAATAAGATAACAATTTGCATAAAATTGCCGTTCCCACTTGTAATTATATATAATATAATAAGACATAAATAATTATTTAATTTGTATAAAATATATAATAAGAGCTAAAATGGCAATTTTGAAAAAATTGGAAAATTATTACTAATCATTTAAAATTATTAATAATTAGAATGCAAATTTCAAAATTAGCTTTTGAATAATTTTTTCACTAATTATAACACTAATTAGATTTTACAAATTTTTTTGAAAAAATAAAGGGGGGCACGACAATTATTGAAAAAAATGCCGTGCACTCCCTAAATATTGTTAAAAATTGCCGTTCGCTAGATATATATTAGTGCCAATATTTTATAAGTCTTATTATTATTTTTGATTTGAATATAATGTATTATATAATATAAGATCTAATTAGCAAAATAAGTAAAATTAAAAAAAAAAACTACACGACAATTATAAATAAATAACTATAATATAATAATTAAATAAGATAACAATTTTTTCAAAATTGCCATTCCCACTTGTAATTATATATAACATAATAAGACATAAATAATTATTTCATTTGTATAAAATATATAATGTGAGCTAAAACGGCAATTTTGAAAAAATTGAAAAATTATTACTAATCATTTAAAATTATTAATAATTAGAATGCAAATTTCAAAATTAGCTTTTCAATAATTTTTTCACTAATTATAACACTAAATAAAATTTGACCAAATTTTTTGAAAAAATAAAAGGGGGCACGACAATTATTGAAAAAATGCCGTGCACCCCCTAAATATTGTTAAAAATTGCCGTTCGCTAGATATATATTAGTGCCAATATTTTATAAGTCTTATTATTATTTTTGATTTGAATATAATGTATTATATTATATAAGTGTAGACGACAATTTGAAATGATGTAATTAGCAAAATAGGTAAAATAAAAAAAAAATACTACACGATAATTTAAAATAACTAATTATAATATAATAATTAAATATTTAATTAGTGCAATTACAAGTCAAATTAAACAAAATACATGAAAAAAAATTTATATAATGATAAACGGCAATTTATATAATGTTACTAATTATTATATAATTTATATAATGTTACTAATTATTTAAAATTATAAATAATTAGATGCAAATTTAAAATTATTACTAATAAACAATTTATTATTTCATGTGAGTATTCATTTAATTAGTAATACAAGTCATTTAATTAAAAAAAATACACCAAATACAAATATACTGAGATGTGTCAGTACTCAGTCCCATCATGTCCATTTTAAAAAAAAGGGTAGATTGGGATATTAAGATAAAAAAATACGATATTTAGGGCATAAATTTAAAATGGGGGGTATTTGAGCATTTTATATAGGAAAATAGGTTATGTCGGGCCATTTTCTCTTCAATATAAATTTGATTATATTAATTGTGATAGTGATGTTGAAAGATGTCCACATCAAGAGGAGTGGTTGATCAAAAAAGTGGATAGTTTGGAGTATTATTATTTAAAATTGAATACAATTAAATTAATATTAAGTATAAATAATACAATTAAGGGCATCTACATCAATTCATTATGGAGTGTTTTTAATTAAAACAAAAGGTGTATTAATTAATGTAGACGTGTTTTTAAGTGTGTGTTTTTGTGTAATTAGTGTGTGTGTTAAGTATGAAGAATGCATTTTTGTCCCCTACTTTAATAATTGGTTAATAATTGATATAATGACACCTCATCAATTAATGTCTTTTGCTTTTTTTTTTCTCATCTCATCTCAATATATTTATTTTCTTTACTTTTTCTATACAAATAAATTATTTTCTTTTCTTTCCTATACAAACAATTTATCACTTTTGTATTATTTATACATTTTAATGTGAGTTGAAATTTTTTAATGTAATAATTAAAAAATTCTCTATACAATTTGCGTAAAATTTAATTATTCATTTATATTAATTGTATGTCAAATGTATTGTAATGTCAATTACTTATTTTCAATTAATTGCTAGCTATATTTATATCTTTTTTATATAATTAATTTTTAAAAATAATATTTAAATATTATTAATTATATTTTAATGTGAATTGAAAATTATTAATATCATAATTAATTAATCCAACATACAAGCAATAAATAATTACTTTAAATTGATATAAATAAAAATAAAAAATAAAAATTAGTGGATCATAGGATCCACATATAATGATTGTATTTGTGTTAAATTGATTGAAATTTATGTTAAATTGATGTAGATGTGTGTCTTAGAAAAATAGATGTTTTTAATTAGTGTGGTGGCATGTGAGCCCTACACTAAAATGGTGTGCTAAAAACACATTAATGTGGATGCTCTAACTAATTCTCAATTAAAACGTGATAATAAAGATTAAAAACTCACTCGATCTGAATTCAAATCTCAATCGTCACTGTAACGCCCCGTTTTCTTTTATCAGTAAACCTTGACTGAGACATTACTCATGCGTAAAACTCGCTCTTTCAAGAAAAATAAAGATAAATAAATTCAGGAAAATTTGTTATAAAACATAAACTTTTTTCGAAATTCATGAAATAAATCATCTTAAATTAAAACCTTTTTCGACCTTTGATCATCGGCTACCAGCATCCAACGCTCACGCGCCACGCCCTAAACTCTTTAAACTGAAAACGTTTTAACATAAAAGGGGTGAGCGTACAAAGACACTCAGTGGGGTTGATCTACGGGAGTATTCATAATAACATCGCATAGTGAAAACAATCAACTTTTCTTTAAATCGCGGATCTTAACCGCCGTGAAAACATATGCGGATCTTAACCGCCGTGAAAACAATTTTTACCTTATTATAAAATCACACATTCACATTACAGAACCATGCTATTATCTTAAAAAAAACATACTTGCTATTCAGTCAGACATCACATAAAATCACACGCGCATTTAATAAAACACATCAAGATCATGTAGCTTTAAACACATAAAGTTCACATAAAATACACAATTAAAGGACGTTACCCCCACCTTGGATACTCGACAAGATCGGTCAAAAGCTTTCGATCTTATTTCCTCGTATTCTTGCCTTTTGCTTGTATTTCCCATTCCCGTGGCTATTCGTGGCGGAGACGACGACCGAGTCAAAAACCGAGACCGTACTTGAGATGAGCTCGGTGAGTACTACATATGGGTGGATCCGATTACTTTATCGGATAAACGTCGACGAGGTTGTCGTCTCTTTCCACGATCGTACGCGGTGGAGGAAGCGATCGATCTAAATTTCGAGACCGTAGTTGTAACTGGCTCGACGAGAACTATAAAGTAACCGGTTTACTTTGCCGAATAAGCTTCGCCGGCGGTGATAGGATAAGCGACGGTGATGATGCAAGGAAACAGTGAAGATGGTGATGAGAGAGACAAGGAAATTTTTCTTAGGTAATTTTCTTTTTATTTTCGAACTTTTAATTTCTTCAAAGTTTTCTTACTTGGCATACGTTTTTTTTCCTCAATTAGTTGCCAAGTGTACTAGGCTCCAGCAAGAGTAGTGATGTTAATCCGGGCCGGGCTAATAGGGCCAGCCCGTTTAGCCCTAAAAAATACAGGGTTAGGTTCGAGATATTAGAGGCCCGTTTAAATTAGGGTCTTTTTGGCCCGGCCCTATTAGCTCGAGGGTTAAATGGGCCAGCCCGCAGGTTAACCGGACTAGTCCGTTTAGCCCGGTTAAAAAATTGCAACCTGTCGGATTCAAACCATTGACTTACACACCTCCACTCCACCAACTAAGTTGAGGTCTATTTCATTTAATTGCATTTATAGTTGATGTTAGAAAGCAAGAATAATGATGTTAACTTCTTCAAGTATAGTTTCAAATCGAATAAATTTCATCACAAGACCCAATTTATAAATTAGTTCTCAATTTTAAACCCAAATTTTCAAATTTCACAATAAGGGACTCAATTTTATATTTTTCTCAATTTCAGGCTTGAAAATTAGATTGAGTTCTCAATTTAAGACGAAATTTCATTTTTTACGTAGCCCGGTTAGTGGCCCATTTAACCCGAGGCCCGCTAGGGTTAGGGTTAGGTCCTCAATATGAGAGGTCCGTTAAGAGTGAACCGGATAAGGCCCTAGCCCGTTTAGCCCGTGGCCCTATAGGGCTAGGGCTAGCCCGTTTAATATCTCTAAGCAAGAGGTGTCCATATACTATCAATTCATTTAGTTAAATAAACTAAAGTTAATCATAAGCTTTATTATTATTATTATTATTATTATTATTATTATTATTATTATTATTATTATATTATTATTATTATTATTATTTTTTTTTTTTAAGGAAATGTGGGTATTACAATCACAATTCAATATTTTGATAAACTGGACTTAAACAGATAGCTGGTGATTTGCAATAATACCGATTGAAAATTGATAATTTCTTCAATTTCACGAGGGAGAAGTGGGATAAGATTATTATATAATCGGTTTCACCTAACCTTCGAGAAAAGGTCAATGTTAATTTGTGTCCAGATGAGGTAGTTCGAGGTAGCCACCATCATATACTGCTCCACACGATGAACAAAAATATGATTAGATTCAAAGAGACCAAACCCAGAACAAAAGGATTTCTTGAAACGAACAAATAAGAATCTTGCCTGAGTTCTAATTTCAGACAGAGCGCACACTTTAAGGGATGGGAGGGACAGGTTTAAGGGGTGTGTTATCATGGATGGAGAACTCACTGCCATTTATGGTGATGGTGTTGGCAGTGACAGCTTTAGCAATCAATATGATTATAAGCAAAATGGCTATGTCCAATGGCACTAGCTTCTTCATTTTATCTGTCTATTCTCATGCTTTAGCCACCCTTGTTCTGTTTCCTTGTGGCTTTCTCTTCCACAGGTTGTTGCCCTTTTGGTTTTGTTTGTTTTAAAATTGATCTTTTCTGAAAATCAATCTTCTTGTAATTACTGCTCATCAACTGTTTGATGTTTTGTTTGTTTGAATCTTGGCAGGTCAAAGCGGCCTCCCCTCACCTTCCCAATTTTCTGCAGGATTTTCGTGCTTGCTTTCTTTGGGTTAGTAAATATTAGATTTTTATGTTTTCTTGATCCGTTGATGATGATTGCTATCATACATTATTTATGATTTGCTTGATTTGATCTGGTTGTTTATGTGTCTTATTGATTTTGTTTCAGTTGTTTAGCAGACATTGGTAGCTATGCGGGCATAAAGATGAGTTCTCCAACGCTTGGAACAGAGCTGTTGAATCTTGTTCCAGGTTTTACTTACATACTTGCCATCATTTTCAGGTTCTTCCCAATCTTGTCATTTCAGATCAAATTTAATGTTCTTTAAACCTTAAGTAGTTTGCTGGATCCTAATTTGCATCACTTGTCGAAAATCTTGTCCAGATGACTCAGTTTCTTGATATCACTTGTGAAATGGACGTAACACAATTGGAAGAACTTCAACAATAATGTTCTATTAAAAGTTAATCTGATATTCACTTTTGCTGAAAGCCCAGATCATATTTGAATAACTAGACTATGTTTTACAAAGACATTTGAAGCTTTATGTTATTCTTCGCCTATAAACCTATATCCATTCACACCTGGATTCTGTGTAGGATGGAAAAATTAAATTTGACAAGATTGAGTGACATATCAAAGTCAATAGGAACTCTTGTTTCGATTGCTGGGGCATCTGTTGTGACTCTTTATAAGGGACCAGCAATCATGAATAAGGTACTAAACTTGGGTTCTTCTGGACTTGTTTCGTCATCACAACAAAATTGGATCCTTGGAGGATGTCTGCTTGCAACTGCTGGTTTGTCAACTGCTGCATGGTCTATCGTTCAGGTTTGATTCTTGAATTGTTGATAAGAAAATGTGCACCTCAAAGATAAGAGATTGTAAATCACATGATCTTTACATCATTAATTGCAGACTTTAATTCTCAAGATATACCCTGCTGAGATGATCATAGTCGCTATTTATTGCCTCTTTGTGACCACACAATCTACTGTGGTTGCACTGATTGCTGAAAAAGATTTAACAGCCTGGAAACTTCAAGCAGAGATGGGTTTGGTTGCTGTGT
This sequence comes from Scutellaria barbata, assembly GCA_028654395.1. Lineage (NCBI taxonomy): Eukaryota > Viridiplantae > Streptophyta > Magnoliopsida > Lamiales > Lamiaceae > Scutellaria > Scutellaria barbata. The sequence goes on from CM053644.1 coordinate 40,908,928, forward strand.
TGTATGCGGTAAGAAAGTATCGCATATTCTGTAAGAGTTAAAACTTGCAATTATTTACTACATGAAACTATATGCTCATGCTCTTATTAACTTCAATGCAGGGAATCGTCAACATTACACTTCGACTCTACATGATGTCGTGGTGCCTTTCTAGGACAGGTCCACTTTTCGTTTCCCTGTTCAATCCATTGACAATCGTTATATCTGTTGGCATTGCTGTTGTCTTTTTACATGAAGTTCTCTATTTCGGAAGGTATGACCCGAAACTTTTCTTATCTCCACATTGCAAGATCATTGGTTGTTTCTTGTTTCTTGGCCTTACATGGAGAATGACCAATTTGATTTTGTTGCAGTGTGGCTGGTGCAGTGATACTTGTAGTTGGGTTTTATGCTGTTATTTGGGGAAAGGCAAAAGAAAACAAGATGGAGAAGGGGAGTGAGGTTTCTAATGTAGAATCAACAAGCCAACAAGTCCCTTTATTACAAGATTGTATTGAAGAAGCATAAGATAGACACTCATTGACATGTCATAGAAAAAAGAATCCTCAGATTCATTCTGGTATTTTGCCGGAAATGTTATATTTTATGTTAATTATCAAAGAAAACATTATTGTCTGTTCATATAAACCATTTCAATGGGAAAGTATTGAGTAATGGAAAGGGCTCTTTTTTTGAAGGGGAGTTGGAGATAATTCTTGCTTCTTATTATTACGAGGGTTTCACGTTTTCTTGATTGGTCTTATTATTGAGATATAAGAATTAAATGACTACTATGTTGTTGCAAAGGACAGAGACACCATTGAATTGGGTTCTCTTGTATTACAGAATTTAATATATTTCGATAAAAAATATATATTACCTTTTCAACCTTTTATGAAGGGTAACAAATAAATATAGCATTTAAAATTGTTAAAGGTTTTGAATGATTTTTGTTCAATTCAAGTTTGAATTGAATAAGAATCATAAAATTGATTAGTAGATATAAATTAATCTTGATCGAGAATCATTTTAACATATGATTAATTCATTATGATCGATGCTATTTGTGGATAAATTACATTTTCACATTTTCCTACCACTTTTTTTAGCTAGAAATATGTGAAAAATTCGTAAAATGTATGAATTGTTGCAATATGATTATTTTTTTTAGATACCAAATGAAAAAAAAAAAGTTATAATACATCCTGATAATGTGGAGGTGTTAATAGTCCACACTCATGATATTATTATGAAAATTTCAAAATTTGATAAAAAGAATAAATAGCGACTCTTTATTTCCGTCCATCATCCGTGAATTTTTAATCCCAATCCAAACAAATACTGTATACAACTTTAAGTAGAATAGAGTATTAATTAACAAATATTCGAGGACTTGATTCGAATGCCCAATATAATTTTATAATTAAAAACATTTCTCTAAATATACCCTTTTTATTGAATTCTTAATACAAATAATTTTCCAGTTAAATAATTATAAGAAATGCTGGCAGGTGGGAAAGCGACAGAAGATGGCGCAGCCACTTGAGCAAAAAAGAGTTTAATATTATGAATCTATCATCTTTGCAAGTTAATGGTAGATTGGTCAACTTAGAAATTTGAATAAACGAATTCATAGTTCCAACTTTTTCTGCAAATTAATAACTGCAGAGAAGAAGGAAATGGCAACAAGGCAATGGGCATGGATTCAAAGCTCAGTGCCTTACATAGGTATGGTCTCAGCTGTTGTGGCTATAGCTGTAAACCAGATCATAAGCAAAATGGCTTTCTCCAGTGGCACCAGCTTCTACATTTTCTCTCTCTACTCCAATGGATTTGCCACTCTTTTGCTCTTTCCTACTGCTTTCTTCTTCCACAGGTTTTAATTTTAATTTTTGTTCTGTGTTACTTCATCTCTAATTCTATATGTGGCTAAAAGGGTTTGATCAATGGCAGGTCAAAGCGCCCCCCTTTGTCATTTTCTGTGCTCTGGAGAATTTTCTTCCTTGCTTCTTTTGGGTTAGTCAAATGTATCTTCAATTTTATGGAATAAATGTTTTTCTTTTTTTTTGTTTAAATTATGATCCATGTTGTTGTGTTATGAGAATTTGGTAAGAAATACATAGGAATATAGGAAGAGATGTAAGGATCAGTTGAAAGACTATATATAGTATGCAGTAATGAATGGCTTTTTGAGGGATGATGTTAGTGTTGCTTTGTTGATTGTATGTTGCATCAAATGCATTAAATTTTACAGTGCAAACCACACTTGGTCAAGCATAGAGAGAGTTTTCAATTTTCCATTCTGAGATGGGAGTCATAATAGGAGATAAAAGATTGATTGGGTAAAATTTAGTACCTATTTAGTGTCACCTCAATTATGTTGTAATAGGATTATGAAAAGATTTGAGTACTTGTAGTATATTTAGAATGGGATATGATTTGTGACAACCATTTTGCCTAAACTTTGAAGATTGAGTGTTTATTTTTGAACAAGTCTAAATTAATAAATAACCCAGAAGGGTGAATAAGTGATTTATGTTTCTTGATATTGCTTTGATTTGGACACTTGTGGAAGAGCAACAATGGTAATTATGTTTATTGTTTTTACTGCTAGATGTTTTTCAGACATTGCTAGTTATGCCGGCTTAAGCTATACCTCTCCGACAATAAGTACAGCCATGTTAATTCTTGTTCCGGCATTCACATACATCCTTGCCATTATCTTCAGGTACTGCTCTTTAGTTCCTTATCTATGCCAGTCATTAAGTTTGTGTATATATTTCCATTCATAATTAGCTGAAATGGAAAATAGCATGATAAACTCTTATGCATAGATCCTTCTGTATCTATCTATATACTTGGCAGATTTCATACAAGTTAAAAGATAAGATAAAATATATGCTTGCTTGCAAAAGTTCTCAGACAAGATGTAATGTTTGTATCGTGTAATTACATATTAAGCTTTCTCCTAGGCCTTGCTTGTTGCATATATCATATATGTTGAACATTAATGTATTATACTTTATCTTCCTAGTTTGCCTTCACTGACTTGAATTGTTCGTCTTAGGATGGAAGAAGTAGACTTCAGAAGACTAAGTACCATCGCCAAATCTTTGGGCACTGTGATATCAATCTCTGGAGCATTCATCGTCACTTTCTATAACGGGCCGGCAATCCTCAATACACCACTCTCATCTGTATATCTTACAAATCTCTACTTGCCATCAACACAAAATTGGGCCTTGGGAGGATTTTTATTTACTTGTTCGTCCCTTGCAGTTGCATCATGGTGCATATTACAGGTTTTGAATTCAGATTAAATCACTCACTTTAAATAAGACATGAAATTGTTGATGATATAACTCTTTAATTTTCTCCCATTTACAATATTTCAGTCTTCCATCCTTAAGATGTATCCAGCCGAAATGATAGTAGTTGCTTTGTACTGCCTTTTCGTGACAATCCAATGTTCGGTAGTTACTCTGATTGCAGAAAGAGATCTATCTGCTTCAAGAATTGGTACAAAGATTGGATTAGTTGCAGTTTTCTTTTCGGTAAGCAAATGACAAGGCTTTCTTTTTCCTGTTGATTCCGGTTTTCATATATTCATTTGCAAAATGTGTCATTGCAGGCTATCATTAACATAGCATACAGGCTGTATGTTACTGCTTGGTGCATATGGAGGAAAGGGCCGCTCTTCGTTTCCTTGTTTAAGCCGTTGACAGTTGTCATTGCCGTTGTGATTGGTGTAGTCTTTATGAGAGAAGCTCTCTATCTTGGAAGGTATTGCTTCAAAACTGCTCGTAGCTAGCTTTCATGAACTCTCTGCAAAAACTCAGTTTCAAATATATTCCAATCATATATTTCTTGCAATTTCAGTGTCGTTGGGGCATTGGTGTTGATTATTGGTTTCTATGCTGTGATGTGGGGAAAATCCAAAGAAGGGAAGATATATAAGGAAACGGAATCATCAAACTATGAGGCTCCTCTCTTGGAAGGGCATATTGAACAAGTGTAGAAATGTTGGTATTATATAACTGTTCATTTTCAAATGGGTTGATATTAAAAACCAAGATTTTTTTTTTTTATTTGCAACTTAATTTTTTTGGCATCCCAAACTTCACTACATTTTCGAAGGTCATTTTCATGCCAAAGTCAAAATTTTCATTTCATTTTTGTTCAAATTGAGTTTGAATTGAATGAAAATTAGAAAATTGATATGGGACTTTGATTACAAAACTCAATTTATAGATTAGTACTCAACTCTGAACCCAAATTTTAAAGTTTCTCAATAAGGTGTTCAATTTAACATTTTTTCTTAATTTAAGATTTGAAATTTAGATTGAATCTTTATTTAAGATAAAATTTCATATTCTTTTTATTTATATTTCAATATGTATTCATATTTTGGATAAATTACGATAAATTAATGAGTTTTAAGAATAATTTTTATCCGATTTATTATAATTTATATGAAAAAAAAAGAAAGAAAATAAATATAATTAATTCAAAAAATATACTTTATAGTAAACTGATTAATACTAAAATCGATTTTCTATACTTGTATTTATAAAATTAAGAAAATAAAGAGATCTTAATTTTTTGAATTGCATTTATTATATATATATATACACATACAAATTGATACAAGTTGAATGAAGATCGTTCCAAAATTATACGAACTTATCTTAATTTATTTGAACTATAAATACATATTAAAATATAAATAAATTATAAATATAAATAAAAAAAGAAAATAAAAATGAAATTTTGTCTTGAATTGAGAACTGAATCTAATTTTCAAACCTTAAATTGAGAAAAAAATGTAAAATTGAGTCATTTATTGAAAAATTTTAAAATTTAAATTTAGAATTGAAAACTAATCTATAAATTGAGTTTTGTTATGAAATTTATGCGATTTTAAAATGTGGAGTGTTTTGACTAAGGTTTCATGCATTTTAATTAAAAAAAAAAATCGGTACATCAAATTTGATTTTGATTGGAAAAGTGATTGAAATCAGATTACAATTTGAAAAAAATCATACACTTAATTTTAATTTGTTTTTGTAAATTTAAAAAAAAAAAAAACCTCAAGTTGATTTTGATATTAACCCTTCTGAAAATATATAAGGAGCAAAATTGGTGGATTAGAAAAAAGATGGAAAATGTAAAATCGCAGACCTGAATGTAAATTGCTCAGTCCACAACAGCGAATTGATTGTCCAGGTTGTGTTATTGATATATATAATTTTGTGAGGTTTATAGATAATTACTCTGTAATTAATTTAATTTGTCTATTTTTCTTCATCTTTATCTTGTTCTTTATACTGACTTTATATAACATTTCATCTGATGTTTTTGTCCATTTAGGCAGAATACAAGCATAAACATGTGTTTGGAATCTGTATGTTTATTGTTAGTCTATTTTCGTTATATATTTTTCTGAAGAGTTGAATAAAGTGTTAGACAACTTCGTGAATCTTGTAATTTAAGTGATATCTCACCTTTATAAGGTGTCATTTATGATGATCAGGATTCGAAACTTAAACTTGAATCACATAATTTTTATGAGCTCTATTGTTTTACTCTGTTCCAATCACACTAATTCCTTTGAAAAAAATGGGCAAAGTCTTGATTGAGACCATTTCACGGATCCCAATCTGTGAGATAGATCAGATCGGGTTGAATATAAGAAATTATCTAATATTTTTGTGTGTGTTAAGTAATATTTTTCTTTATAATAGGTAATACTTTGTATTATAAGATGGTTTTAAGTTGAGTTGGATTATAAGAAAATATGTACTATTTTTCTGTATTTCAGGTAATACTTTTGTTTTGAGTTGAGTTGCACTATAAAAAATATATAATATTTTTTATGTGTATCGAATAATATTTTTCTATATATCAAATAATATTTTTATATTATAGAATACATGGTCTGAATTGGATAGGGTCAAGTCGCTAAAAAATACATGGATCCTAACTACTTAGGTGTTCTTTTCTTTTTGTACTATATGTAATATTTTTTGTGTATATTATGTAATACTTTTCTATATATCATATAATATTTTTGTATTATGTACATATATTATATAACATAATACAAAAATATTACCTGAAATATAAAAAAATATTACCTAATTTATTATACCCGACCTGATCAGACCTATCTCACGAATCCAATCTAATCAGACGCATCTTACAAAATGAGATTCATAAGATGATCTCGCATAACTTACTTAAAAAAAAAAGTGTTAGACAACATTCCGTACCACATATTTCTGGCTGATATTTTATTTTATTCCACTTTATTCCCAAGAATTTTCTGAAACTGAAAATAGTCGCCAAATCCTTTCAAAATATATTCTTATTTTTGGGTAAGATAAATTATGGTTTACATTGTTCATTTTCCCCTTCCAAGTTAAGGGGTACTAATTATTACAGACGACAAATTTGCAGGTGTTTTCATGTACAAAAAATTTGGTTGAGTTCATGATTTTAAAGGACTTGTTTTTTTTAATTTTTTTTTTTATGAATTAATTGGATGTTAGAATCTGAAAAAATATGGACTATAGGTTGTAAATTGAAAATATGTGGATTATAAATTAATTACAAAATACTAGAAAACCTTCAAATTGGGATCCAAATGAAGTGTCAAGAAAATTGATTGGAGGTTGCAATGAGTAAAAAAATGTGAATTATAGTTTGCATATTAGTTCTGTAAGCAGTAACTGATTGGCGCTGCAAGTTCAAGTAACCTGTAAAACAGTAAGTTTGTAAAGAATTTCGAAAGATGATTAAAGTTCATTTATCCCCATCTGAACCTCGAACACCATTTGAGATTAACAATATGATTGTTCATTCTTGTTTTCACTCAATTGCTTTTTTAGTTTAGTTTTAGTTTCTTTAGTTTAAATATTAAAAATTCATCTTTTTAGTTTGTTTTATATCCAAAAGAATTAAGTTTCGATACCTGAAAATCGACCCTCATTGCCGTTATAAACATTTACTCATTTCGGAGTAAGAATTTATTTTTATTGATTTGATATGCCATTAGGACCATCATATTTTCAAAAAGATAAAATATCTCTATGTGAATAAGAGTGGTAATAGATTTATCCACTTTTAAATCAAGTTTGGAAATGTATTTTTCACATTTTAAATAGTTAAGCAACGCGTTTATCTCATTGTAAATGAAGTTTGGTAGTGCTATACTTCCTTTGAACAAATACATAGGCCAAAGTACAAAGTACTTTGTGGTACAACTTAAATGATCTTTTTTTTTTTCATTGCAATTTCACGTTTAATCAATTTGTACTAAGCTATTCTTTTTTTGACAATTTTCTGTTAAGATTCAGGTTTATTAAATTTGAAATTTATTACGCACTAGATAGACCAAATTTTTTCTAATTCAAACTACAAATATAGCAAGCAATAATGAAAGGTTCTAACATGTATTTTTATGAAAATTGTAATATATGGAGGTTGAAATTTGAAACAATTTAAAATCCGAACCAAATATTGTAATAAAAAAAATCTCTAGGTTACAAAATGCCAAAAACAAAAAAAGGGGTATATATTTTTTTTTAATTGAAATGTATCCTCTATGTTATACCTATTGATATACCAAGAATTATACAATAAATAACACATTTTATCAAATTGTATTACTTGGTTTCGAAAAACAAAGAATAAACTGAAATATAGTTCAAGATTAGACATCAATGTAAATTTGAAGGACATGTAACCTAGAAATAGCTATTTCAACGTCCAAACTTTAAGTCTATATATATGTAAACTCTTCTGCTATATATATGACCATAAAACACCCATTTCTTCTGTAACACGTTATAATTTGAATATTGAATCACTAAGCAATGGCAAGCCCTAAAAAGCTAGAAATAGAATTTGAGTTTAATTGTAATGCCCATATATTCTGGGAATGTGCAACAGATTTTATCGGTTTCTTAGAAGGCGGTTTTCGTGACAATGACTTTTCAAGCGTTGAGATACTTGCAAATGATGGAAAATCTCCTGGTTCCATTTTGTGCATAAAGAATAATCCGGGTAAATAAAATGGTTAATTACATGATAAATTTTCATTTTTAATGTTATTGTTTAACAATTTTGGTACATTTTTAGGCTCCAATTGCTTAACTTGAAGTTCAAAATTTAGAATCACGTGGACAAATGACGATGATAGTTTTCAAATTTCGAACTCCAGATTGACAATTGGAGCCAGAAATGCCTAATTATGTTCTAAATTGATAAATCACCTTTTACGTTATTATTTATTTATAACATGATGTTTAATTAAATTTTATTGCCACAAACTATCATATTTAATTTTTTTTTAATAATTTGGGCACATGGTCAGCCGCTTTGGGGCTCCAATTTTTGACTTGGACCTCAAAATTCAGAGTAACAGCTGATAATTTTAAATGATGAGCTTCACATCAACAATTGAAGCTCGAAATGTCGGATCGTGTACATAATTGTTAAAAATAAAAGGTGATGACAAAGTCGAAATATAATGTTTTAAATGAAAAAAATGTCAAAAATGTGGAGATCGGAAGTATAACTAACCAGAATAAATTAAAACGAGCAACTTATTGCAACGTAAAATGACAGGAATAAAATTGGGATGTTGGAAAGTTGTTAGTTATGTGTAAAATTGTTTTGAATATACAGGACTTGATTATCCATTCCCAGAGGTGAGGTTGAAGATTGAATCAATTGATGAAGAGAAAAAAATCGTGACGTATCGTGTAATAGGAGGGGGCACGCTTATGATTTTTGAGAATATATGTTATATTATTTCCGTGATTCCAAATGGTGAAAGATGTTTTGCCAAATTTGGTATTGAATTTATCAGAAGAGAAACTTATGATGAGTATACTGATGATTACATGTTAAAAGCTGTGGAAAAAATTTCACGAGGTTTTGAAAGATTTGCTCTCAGCAAGGCATCAAGAACCAACTGCTGATCATCCGTGTTAATCAAAAGACTTATATATATATATATATATATATATATATATAAATATGGAAGAAATAAACAATAAGTCCAGAGAGATCTGATACATTGAAATTTTTATTTTGCATATGTGATATGAAAAATAAGAAAAAGAGGGAGTATCTGTATGACCCATTTTCCCTCTCTAACTCCTATCATAATAATCTGATATGTACTTCAGTGATATATTCAAGTATGAAATTAAATATTTTTTTTTTAATGTTTAATCGAGAGCACAAATATATAAGCATTCATGCTCATTAATCTGTCAAAGGTGTGCACATGCAATTTGTCATAATGGATTATGTTTCTCCTTTACGCTAATTACATTTAAAAATTATTGAATTAGTATTGATTTTTCATTTACTACATGTATTCTAAAATTCCAATATCATGATTCACTAATGCTTGTTTTGTTTTAATTTCATAGATAACAAAATTTTAGATAAATTAGGAAACTTAAATCTAATCAAACTACCTCTTTCCTTATCAAAGCGTATTAATTGGAATATTATCACACAAATCTTTATCTTTAATCAAAAGCATTATTCTATGTTTGGATGATTTTTGAATATGGAAAAATATGCACATAATTAATAAAAGAAATAAACAGAATTTTTAGAAATTTTCTCTGTTCCGATATCTTCTACAATGCCTCGTGCAAGACTTCAATATGTGTAAAAACCTAAAATCAGTGGCCAATAATACCAATATATAACACTAACAAATACTCTCGAGATAGGTAGGGGAAAAAAAAGGAGAAAATAATTGCTACTAGAAATGTGTTCACGGTGAAGTAAAAAATGAAGAAATGGATTAATATTTTATATGAGAAATCAAGGGTATAAGACACTATAATGGCTTGTGATTGGCTATTGACCTTGATTTATTTAAAAAAATTAAAGTCTTATATGTAGGATTATTCAATAGATGAAATCACGTTAATCTAATATTTAAGTCCACATCCTGCTCTATTCGATGCGAGTCTTACTGTAATTTATGTAAGAAGCAAAAGTAGGATTTGTTTTTAAACTACATCATCTGCATCACAAGATGTGAAATCAAGATTAATTTAATTGTTAACCCATATTAAGTTAATAGTTCTGTCTCTGCAACTAGTCAACATAAAACCTTTCAAACCATGTGAATAACCTCGATTACTTAGTTGAGAGAGAGAGAGAGAGAGAGAGAGAGAGAGGGATGGAGAATGCTGCAGTTCCATACAAATGATCAAAGCTTGGGATATTCAAATGGGAAGAGGATGCCTTTGCTACAAAACTACACCAGTGAAGATGGAGGTGTTGATGCATAACTTCAAAAAAAAAAAAAGATGTAGCAACTTCTCTATCTTATTATTATCATAAGACATCGTTTAAAGGTTGTTTTTGGTGAGTTCATAAGATCTTGATTGCTAAATGTGTAAAAATAACATCTTATTACGTTTTAATACAAGTAGGTAATTTGAGATTAACCCCAAAAAAATTGAAATCTAATGTGTTTATTTGTATATATTTTATCATCATAATTACCCTTTATTCTTGTTCATTTATGTTTTAATTGCTTGAGTTATTGTTTTAATTTGTACTAATAAATTTTAGTGAGTACTCTTAAAGTAAATTGGGTTTAAAAGACCATATTATGACTTTAATTATGAAAATGGGCTAAACGGGCTTGAATGAGACTACATCAAATGGCTTAAATGATTTGAAGGGAAAGAAGGGCCAAATAAAAGAAATGGCTTAAGTGACTTGATTGGGAATAGAGGGCAAATAAGAGATTTACCTCTCATCTTTTGTAATAGACCTTTATATCCTTATGATTTCTAATTTATGAGTTTTATTAGGGATAAAAAAGATATTTTTGCAACCGTGATATCTCCATTAGGCCATTTCCCTTTCCTCTCCTCCTAATTCTTAAAGGGCAAATAAGAGATTTATCTTTTTTCATTTATAATCGATCTTTATATCCTTAGAATTCTAGTTTGTGGGTTTTGTTAGGGATAAAAAAGATATTTATATAATTGCTATAATTCCAATACACGATTTCCCTCTCCTCTCTCCTAGCTCACGCCACATGCTACTTTTCATACTACACATTTTAAGTTTTCTTTTCTTCTCTTATTTTTTTGCTGATGTATGATTGTTAAATAATTGGTACTTAATTAGTAGTGATAGGTTATTTATGAGTTTGTTGTGATTGTATTTTTTATTTTTTTTATTTTTAATGAGTTTGGGGGAGTGGAAGGGAGGGGAACAATAAGAACTAGAAAACTTACGTGACTCGGGTTCGAACTCGGGTCATCACAATTTGCACCTTTATAAAGGTGAGGATACCACTTAAACTACAATGTTCGTGATATTTGTTGTGATGGTATAATTGCCTAATGAATTAACGAGATTAATGGAACCATAGGCTTAGTAATTGTAGCTATCCCGATTAATGGGTCCTACAGGTTTAACTCTTTTCACAAAAGTTTAATGTGGTTGTTAATTAATTTATTAATTTGGAAAACGCGACAATTTGTTAATAGTTAGTATTAATTGGATGCTGAGTTTGATCAACTAAATCGGGAAAACATGGACTACTCTATGACTTCGTGTTTAGTCTAAGATTGAATGCTTGAATGTGCAACATAATATTTGTTGCCTATAATCGATAGTGTAATTAAATGTCGACACCCTTAAATCGGAGTTTTGTAAGATTAATCTCACTCCTATTTATTTTCATTGTTCTTACTTGTTCATTCTTGTTTTCACTTGATTGCTTGCTAGTTTAGTTTAGTTTCTTTAGTTTGAATATTAAATATTTCCCTCTTTAGTTTGTTTTATATCCAAAAGAATTAAGTCCCGATCTCTGAAAATCGACCCTCATTGTCGTTATAAATATTTACTCATTTCGGAGTAAGAATTTATTTTTTTTGATTTGACATGCCATTAGGACCACCTTATTTTTGGAAAAGATAAAATATCTCTATTTGAATAAGGGTGGTAATAATAGATTTATCAAGTTTTAAATCAAGTTTGAAAATGTATTGTTGACATTTTAAATAGTTAAGCAACACGTTTATCTCATTGTAAATAAAGTTTGGTAGTGCTATACTTCCTTTGAACAAATACATAGGCCAAGGTACAAAGGACTTTGTGTACAACTTAAATAATCTCTTTTTTTCCCATTGCAATTTATATTTCACATTTAATCAATTTGTACTAAGCTATTCTTTTTTTGACAATTTTCTCCTCATATTCAGGTTTATAAAATTTGAAATCTATTACACACTAGATAGACCAAATTTTTTCGAATTCAAAATACAAATATAGCAAGCAATAATGAAGGGTTCCAACATGTATTTTCATGAAAATTGTAAGGGAAATTTGGTAAAAATGACCCGTATGTTTACCCGTATTAGGAAAATGACCTCTAAATATTGGCATTTTTAAAACTAACCCGTAACTTACAAAATGTTGGTAAAAACATCATTTTACGGACTCCAACGGGTAACCGTTCCGGTTACCAGTTTACGTGTCAACTTATGTATGTGATACGTAAGCAGGTTACTAGAAGGATTACATGCTTTAATGGGTCATTGGTCATTTTTACCAACTTTTTTAAAGTTATAGGTTAGTTTCAAAAATGCCAATATTTAGAGATTATTTTCCTAATAAGGGCAAACTTAGAGGTTATTTTTACCAATTTTCCCAAATTGTAATATATGGACCAATTTTTTTCTAATTCAAACTACAAATATAGCAAGCAATAATGAAGGGTTCTAACATGTATTTTCATGAAAATTGTAATATATGGAGGTTGAAATTTGAAACAATTTAAAATCCGAACCAAATATTGTAATAAAAAAAAATCTCTAGGTTACAAAATGCCAAAAACAAAAAAGGGGTATATATATTTTTTTAATTGAAATGTATCCTCCATTTTATACCTATTGATATACCAAGAATTATACAATAAATAACACATTTTATCAAATTGTATTACTTGGTTTCGAAAAACAAAGAATAAACTGAAATATAGTTCAAGATTAGACATCAGTGTACATTTGAAGGACATGTAACCTAGAAATAGCTATTTCAACTTCCAAACTTTAAGTCTATATATATGTAAACACTTCAGCTATATATATGACCATAAAACACCAATTTCTTCTGTAACACGTTATAATTTGAATCTTGAATCACTAAGTAATGGCAAGCCCTAAAAAGTTAGAAATAGAATTTGAGATTAATTGCAATGCCCATATATTCTGGGAATGTGCAACAGATTTTATCGGCTTCTTAAAAGGCGGTTTTCGTGAAGGCGGTTATCGTGATAATGACCCAACTTCAAGCATTGAGATACTTGCAAACGATGGAAAATCTCCTGGTTCCATTTTGTGCGTAAAGAATAATTCGGGTAAATAAAATGGTTAATTACATGATAAATTATCATTTTTAATGTTCTTGTTTGACATTCCAACTAATCACTATAAAACATATTTTTTTTATTGTTTAACAATTTTGGTACATTTTTAGGCTCCAATTGCTTAACTTGATGTTCAAAATTTAGAATCACGGGGACAAATGACGATGATAGTTTCCAAATTTCGAACTCCAGATTAACAATTGGAGCCAAAAATGCCTAATTATGTCCTAAATTGATAAATCACCTTTTACTTTATTATTTATTTATAACATGATGTTTAATTAAATTTTATTGCCACAAACTACCATATTTAATTTTTTTTTAATAATTTGGGCACATGGTCAGCCGCTTTGGGGCTCCAATTTTTGACTTGGACCTCAAAATTCAGAGCAACAGCTAATAATTTTAAATGACGAGCTTCACATCAATAATTGAAGCTCGAAATGTTGGATCGTGTACATAATTGTTAAAAATAAAAGGTGATGACAAAGTCGAAATGTAATGTTTTAAATGAAAAAAATGTCAAAAATGTGGAGATCGGAAGTATAACTAACTAGAATAAATTAAAACAAGCAACTTATTGCAACGTAAAATGACATGAATAAAATTGGGATGTTGGAAAGTTGTTAGTTATGTGTAAAATTGTTTTGAATATACAGCACCAGGATCTGATATTACATTCCCAGAGGTGAGGTTGAAGATTGAATCAATTGATGAAGAGAAAAAAATCGTGAGGTATCGTGTAATAGGAGGGGGCACGCTTATGTTTTTTGAGAGTATATGTTATATTATTTCCGTGATTCCAAATGGTGAAAGATGTTCTGCCAAATTTGGTTTCGAATTTATCATAAGAGAAACTTATGATCAGTTTACTGATGATTACAACCTAAAACTATTTGAAAAAATTGCACGAGGTTTTGAAAAATTTGCTCTGAGTAAGGCATCAAGAACCAGCTGCTGATCATCCGTGCAAATAAAAGGACCTATATATATATGGACGAAATACACAATAAGTCCAGAGAGATCTGATACGTTGAAATATTTATTTTGCATATATGATGTGAAGAATAAAAAAAAGAGGGAGTATCTGTATGACCCATTTTCCCTCTCTAACTCCTATCATAATAATCTGATATGTACTTTAATGATATATTCAAGTATGAAATTAAATATTTTTTTTAAGAGAAAACGGTCCATATTACCCATTTTCATTATATTATATTCATATATGTCCTAAAAAATTAAAAAAAAACCCCACTTACCCCAAATTAGGAATGGCAACGGGGCGGGGATTCCCCATTCTCTGCGGGGATCTGCCCCGAATGGGGCGGGGAATCCCCGAAATGCATTACCCGCGAGGTGGAAACGGGGCCAATTTTTCCCCCGAATATCGGGCCGGGGCGGGGACGGGGATCATATTCCCCGCCCCGCGGGGATCCCCGCTCTGTTCCCCACGAGGCCCCGAATTATATATATATATATATATATATATATATATTTATATTTAAATAATATAATATAAATTATTATAAAAAACTAAATATATTTTAATATACAAATCAAAGACTCAAAATTTTATTTCTCATTCTCTTTTAAGTGAATTAGAGCATTGAAAAATGATGTAAATTCAATATTTTAATATATGTAATTATATGAATTATTTTTATATATTATAAAAAAATTATTAAAAAAAAAGGTGGGGCGGGGAATCCCCGTGGGGCGGGGACAGGGGAAAATTTTTCCCCGCGAAGCTAGCGGGGATGGGGATGGGGACGAGGATTCCCCGCCCAGCCCCGTTGCCATCTCTACCCCAAACCCTATAATTTAGTCTCCATTTGCCCCATTTGCTATCCGAGTCAAAAACACCCATCACATCATTCCTGCCCCACCACCGGATTCGTACAAAAGTGACAGGGAGCCAGACAACCAAATTTTTCGTGTAATAAAATTATTTTTTCATCCAATTATTCATCAACAGTAAGCATATTTTCGTAGCCCAAAAATTCGTGTAAGAAGAAAATGATTTCCAGCCCAAAAATTCAAAGCGAAGACAACAGAGACGCCGCCAACGCCATTTTCGTGTAAGAAGAGGATGATTTCACCAGCATTTCGGAGCCGATTTCCTTCCCGAATCAATTCGCCCGACTCTCAATTTCGTGTAAGTATATTTCAATTTCCTTATCCAATTAGTAAGCATATAATTCTTATACGAAATTTTGCCAAATTTTGCGAAAATCTGCAGCCGACGGGGTGAAGTCTTGCACGATTTATTTCAAACAAATTCGTGATGGAAGGAAGACAAGTACATATTTACGCGATTTTCAGTTTGTATATGTGTTTGATGTTTTAAATTACATGAATTAGTAGCAATTTAGGGTTTAGGGTTGTGATTAAAGAATTGAATGGTACGGGCTTACACGAATTTAGGGCACATATGTTTATTCAATTCTTTCTTACACGAATTTGAGCATATGGAATCTGTTGTATATGAGCTTACACGAATTTTGGCCTCAAATTAGGTCTTACACAAATTTAGAGTGTACTTAGGGCTTACACGAATTTAGGGTGAAGATAGGGCTTATACGAATTTTTGAAAGATTTAGCTCTCACACGAAAATTCGAAAAATATAGGCTTACACGAATTTTGGGTGAATTAGGTCTTACACGAATTTTCACCAAATTTAGGGCTTACACGAATTTAGGGTGAAATTAGGGCTTATACGAATTTTCGATAGATTTTGATCTTACACGAAATTTGGAAAATTTTAGGCTACACGAATTTTGGATGAACTTAGGGCTTACACGAAATTTTGTAAATATTATTAAATAAGCCTTATTCTTAAAATATGATTACAAAATGCTTACACGATTTTCTTCAAAATGCTTAATAATTAAATAAATATGATTACACGAATTTCGTAAATATTATTAGAAAATGCTTACACGAATATTAATATTTATATTTGTTAAATATGATTACAAACTCTTTTTACACAATTGATTACAAAATATTAATCTCAAAATAGGCTTACACGAATTTTGATACAAATTTAGATGTTCAAAAAATTGGATGAAAAAATAATTTTATTACACGAAAATTTTGATTGTCTGGCTCCTTGTCACTTTTGTACGAATCCGATGGTGGGATAGGAATGATGTGATGGGTGTTTTTGATTCGGATAGCAAATGGAGACTAAATTATAAAATTTGAGATAAATGGGGGGTTTTTTTTTTTTAAGTATATATGGGTACAATATAATGAAAATGGGCAATATGGGCCGTTTTCTCTTTTTTTGGAGTTTAATGTTTAATCGAGAGCACAAATATTTAAGCATTCATGCTCATTAATCTGTCAAAGGTGTGCACATGCAATTTGTCATAATGGATTATGTTTCTCCTTTACTTTAAAGAGCTAATTACATTTAAAAATTATTGAATTAGTAAAATTATTGAATTAGTGTAACGTCCCGATTCTTTTTGTAAATAAACCATAATCGAGACGTTACTTACGTATAAAAACATCACTTTTATAAAAAAACTTCCCGCGATATTTTATATAGTTGAATTTTATTTTGGGGTGTTGCAATTAATATTGATTTTTCATTTATAATATGAATTCTAAAATTCGAATATCATAATTCACTAATGCTTGTTCTGTTTTAATTTCATAGATAACAAAATTTTAGATAAATTAGGAAACTTAAATCAAAGCAAACTACCTCTTTCCTTATCAAAGCGTATTTCGAATATTATCACACAAATTTTTATCTTTACTCAAAGAGTATGACTGCTGTACACTTGGTGTACATACAATCCGGGTCGACCCGGGTCGATTTGGATTCGCGCACTTTTGTTTTTTTATTTTTTATTTTTATTTTTTTATTCCAGGGCTAAACCTTTATGTACAAAGTTGGTGACCTTTATATACAAATTCTGTGACTTTTATGTATAAATTATGTGACCTTTATGTTAAATAACTTAGAAAAAAATGAAGAATTTCAGCAAAATTTGTACATAGATACTTTTATATTATATTCATATGACCCTTATGTATGTTTATGTGACTTTTATGTATAAATATTCATACCTTTATATACCTTTATATATTACATAAAGGTATGAATATTTGTACATAAAGGTCATATGAATATATATAAAATGTCACATGAATATTACATAAAGGTATTTATGTACAAATTTTGCTGAAATTCTTCATTTTTTTTTCTAAATTATAATGCATAAAGGTCACAGCATTTATACATAAAGGTCACAACATTTGTATATAAAGGTCACCAAATTTGTACATAAAGGTCAAAGTATAAAATTTATAAAAAAAAAAAAAAATTTGTTGGATTCGGGTCGGATCGGCCCGGATTACACGGATCTTAGATCCGTACACCAGGTGCACAGGAGAATTTGTGTTACTCAAAAACATTATTCTATGTTTGGATGATTTTTGAATATGGAAAAATATGCACATAATTAATAAAAGGAATAAACAGAATTTTTAGGAATTTTCTCTGTTCCGACATCTTCTACAATGCCTCGTGCAAGACTTCAATACATGTAAAAACCTAAAATCAGTGGCCAATAATACCAATATATAACACTAACAAATACTCTCGAGATAGGTAGGAAAAAAAAAGGAGAAAATAATTGCTACTAGAAATGTGCTCACAGTAGAGGTGGAGATCGGACGGATCGAATCGGAAATAGGGTGTTTCGGAAAAATTCCAAAAAATTTCGGAAATGAAAAACCAATTCCAATTTCCATCCAAAAAATTTCAGAAATGTGAAATCCAATCCAATTTTGGAAATTTTGGAAATTTCGGAATTTTCGGAAATTTTTGGAATTTTTTTCGAAATTTTCAAAAATTAAAAAATTCATAAATTTTCGGAATTTTCAAAAATTAAAAAATTCAGAAATTTTTGGAATTAATTAGTTGGTCTATTAGCTATATAACATTTTCTAATATCCTAAAAAATAATACGACCTCGAATCTGATATTCCAAATATTTAACATCAATATAATATCTACCAAAGACATGAGAGATTAATTATTATGCTCATGTACAATATTCATATAAAACACATGATAGATAATACACAAAAATGCAGCCCTATTAGTAGTAAAAGTTAACAAATCATACTAAGAATCATTGACAGTAGATAAATACATATTCATATAAATTTTTATAGTTTTTGAGTCATATTTTATATTTAATATATACTATAGTATACTATAATATAAAATAAAACTATAAAATTTATATGAATAGTATATATTAATAGTATAAAATAAAACTATAAAACTATATTATAAACTATATTATCATTTTGTAAGTAATTATACTTATTAATTCATATTTATTAAGTTATTTTTTCTTTTAAGAAGCTCAAATCAAATGAATATTTGAATCTATATTATGATTTATGATAATGCTTTGTTCGAAATTCTTCGATATTTAAAATACTTGTTTTATAATTTGTATAATTTTCTTTGTCATTATTCCTATTATATAACATGTTATCATTTTTAATGAAATTTATAATATATTTACCTTTGAAATTAGATATTCACTTTTTATTTTATATAATATATAGTATATAGTATATAATATATGGTATATAGTATAAAATATTCTTTTATAGTATATAGTATAAAGTATATAGTATATAGTATGTAGTATATAATATAGTATAATTCTAAAACTACATTATAAACTATAGTATATAGTATAAAATAAAATTATAGTATAAACTGTACTATATACATATAGTATATATTATATATAGCATAAAGTATATAATATAATATAATTAAAAAACTACAGTATAAACTATAATATATAGTATATATTATAAAATAATACTAAAAAACTCTAATATAAATTATAGACTATAGTATATAATATATTTATATACTATCATATAGTATAAAGTATATAAAATATATTATATAGTATATAGTATTATAAAGTATATTATAATATGTATATTTATAGTTACACATAGTATAAAGTATATAAAATATATTATATAGAATATAGTATTATAAAGTATACTATAATATGTATATTTATATTTACATTTAGTAAATGTATATAAAATATATTATATTATATAAAGTATATTATTGTATATAGTATTCTTCTATAGAAAATAGTATATAGTATAAAATGTTTGAATTATTTTGAACAATTACTATTGGTTTGATGGTAAGTTTCACACTTTGAGTGTGAGAGGTCTTGTGTTCGATTCTCAAATGCCTCTACTAACTACATTTTATAAATTTTCGGAAATAAATCGAAAATTTCGGAATTTCGGATTGGAAATCGGAATTTTCGAAAATTGAATTTCAAAAATATTTCGAATCGGATTTCGGAATTTCCAAAAATTTCAAAACTAATTCCGATTTCCATCCGAAAATTTTCGGAAAAATCGGAATTCAGATTTTCGGATTTCGAATTAAAAATATTCGTTCCAAAATTGGAAAATTTCGGATCGGATTCGGCGGATATCGGAAATTTCCGTTCCAATCTCCACCCTTAACTTACAGTGAAGTAAAAAATGAAGAAATAGTTAAAGTAGGCAAAATAAGTGGGAACGGAGGTAGTATTTTATATGAGAAATCAAGGGTATAAGACACAATAATGGCTTGTGATGGGCTATTGACCTTGATTTATTTAAAAAAATTAAAGTCTTATATGTAGGATTATTCAACAGAAGAAATCACGTTAATCTAATATTTAAATCCACATCCTGCTCTATTCGATTCGAGTCTTGCTGTAATTTATGTAAGAAGTAAAAGTAGGATTTATTTTTAAACTACATCATCAGCATCACAAGATGTGAAATCAAGATTAATTAAATTGTTAACCCATATTAAGTTAATAGTTCTGTCTCTGCAACTAGTATAATTCTTTGATTTATCAACATAAAACCTTTCAAACCATGTGAATATATAACCTCGATTACTTAGTTGAGAAGGGGGGGGGGGGGGGATGGAGAATGCTGCAGTTCCATACAAATGATCAAAGCTTGGGATATTCAAATGGGAAGAGGATGCCTTTGCTACAAAACTACACCAGTGAAGATGGAGACACCAGTGAAGATGGAGATGTTGATGCATAACTTCAAAAAAAAAAAAAAAAAGATGTAACAACTTCTCTATCTTATTATTATCATAAGACATCGTTTAAAGGTTGTTTTTGGTGAGTTCATAAAATCTTGTTTGCTAAATGTGAAAAAATAACATCTTATTACATGGTTAACTCTTTTCACAAGAGTTTAATGCGGTTGTCAATTAATTTGTTAATTTGGAAACGCGACAATTAGTTAATAGCTATATTGATTGGATGCCGAGTTTGATCAATTAAATCGGAAAAACAGGGACTATTCTATGGCTTTGTGTTTAGTCTAAGGTTGAATGCTTGAATGTACAACATAATATTTATTGCCTATAATCGAAGATGTAATTGAATGTCAACATCCTTAAATCGTAGTTTCGTAAGATTAATCTCACTCCTATTTATTTTCATCGTTCTTGCTTATTCATTCTTTTTTTCACTTGATTGCTTGCTAGTTTAGTTTTAGTTTCTTTAGTTTGAATATTAAAAATTCCCCTCTTTAGTTTGTTTTATATCCAAAAGAATTAAGTCTCGATCCTTAAAAATCGACCTTATTGTCGTTATAAACATTTACTCATTTCAGAGTAAGAATTTATTTTTATTGATTTGACATGCCATTAGGACCATCTTATTTTTGAAAAAGATAAAAATAAGGGTGGTAATAGATTTATTAGGTTTTAAATAAAGTTTGGAAATGTATTTTTCACATTTTAAATAGTTAAGCAACGCGTTTATCTCATTGTAAATGAAGTTTGGTAGTGATATACTTCCTTTGAACAAATACATAGGCCAAAGTACAAAGTACTTTGTGCTACAACTTAAATAATCTCTTTTTTTCCCATTGCAACTTATATTTCACGTTTAATCAATTTGTACTAAGCTATTTTTTTTTTGGCAATTTTCTCGTAAGATTCACGTGTATTACTTGGTTTCGAAAAACAAAGAGAGAACTGAAATATAGATTAGACATCAATGTGAATTTGAAGGACATGCATGTAACCTAGAAGTAGCTATTTCAACTTCCAAACTTTAAGTCTATATATATGTACTCTTCTACTATATATATGACCATAAAACACTCATTTCTTCTGTAACACATTATAATTTGAATCTTGAATCACTAAGCAATGGCAAGCCCTAAAAAGCTAGAAATAGAATTGGAGCTTAAATGTAATGCCCATATATTCTGGGAATGTGCAACAGATTTTATCGGCTTCTTAGAAGGCGGTTTTCGTGACAATGACTTTTCAAGCGTTAAGATACTTGCAAACGATGGAAGATCTCCCGGTTCCGTTTTGTGCATAAAGAATAATCCGGGTAAATAAAATGGTTAATTACATGATAAATTTTCATTTTTAATGGAGTAAATTACTTTTTTTGCCCCGTAAAATAGGTGGTCTGGCAATTTTGAACATTTTTTTTCCAGGTTGGCCGATTTGGACAGTATTTTACAAACAATTATAATGTATGCCCAATTTCAGCCCGAATTGCTTAATTGAACTGAAATCGCACGTGATATACACGTGTGGGCTTAATTTAGGACAGTGCAAGTCTAATTCGGACACTGTGGCATTTTTTAATTACATGGCATTTCATCATGGAAGACATTTCTCCACCTCAAATAAGAATTGGGCTTCAAGAACCCTAATCCTCAAAATCCCTAAAATCAAACTCTCAATCGCAAAAGGAAACGAACCCTAATTAGCTACGACAACCATCACGCCACCAGGGAAGTACGATATTTTCGTATAATTATACATATCTATCAAAATCATTTATATCCAATATTTGGAGTCATTTCTATTGTTAGTGAGATTGGTACACGTGTGGATTATAGGAGAATAGGGAGGAGAATGCAGATGAGGTTTATGAAGAGAGATTAGAAAGAACTCCGACGAGAAAATACAAGGACGTGGCTTGAGCCGCTTTCGAGTCCGCTGCATATGTTGCTGCAGCCGCCAGAGCTGCGATGGAATTGTCTCGATCTGAATCCACTGATCCTGACCACCCAAACACTCCTCTTGCACATGTGATTCAGCCAAAGAAAACCGAATCAACAGAGATTGGCAAGGCATTGGAAGATGAGGAGAGTAGTGGTTCAAGTTCGGATTATGATGATCAAGAGAGGAAGATTGAGATGAGAAATATTGCAGTGTTTGATAAATCTGATAGTGAGATAGTTGAAGAGAGAAGTGAATTGGGATTGGGGATTTTGGGGATTTTGCGGATTAGGGTTCTTGAAGCCTAATTCTTATTTGAGGTGGAGAAGTGTCTTCCATAATGAAATGCCACGTAATTAAAAAATGCCACCGTATCCGAATTAGGCCTGTACAGTCCTAAATTAAGCCCACACGTGCATATCAAGTGCAATTTCAGCCCAATTAAGCAATTCGGGCTGAAATTGGGCATAAATTGCGATATTTTGTAAAATACTGTCCAAATCGGCCAGCCCGAAAAAAAAGTGTCCAAAATTACCAGACCACCTACTTTATGAGGCAAAAAAAAGTAGTTTACTCTTTTAAATGTTATTGTTTGACATTTCGACTAATCACTATAAATCATATTTTTTTATTATTTAACAATTTTGGTACATTTTTAGGCTCCAATTACTTAACTTGAAGTTCAAAATTTATAATCATGTGGACAAATGACAATGATAGTTTTTAAATTTCGAACTCCAGATTGACAATTGGAGTCAGAAATACCTAATTATGTCCTAAATTGATAAATCATCTTTTACTTTATTATTTATTTATAACATGATATTTAATTCAATTTTATTGCCACAAACTACCATGTTTAATTTTTTTTTAATAATTTGGGCACATGGTCAGCCGCTTTGGGGCTCCAATTTTTGACTTGGACCTCAAAATTCAGAGCAACAGCTGATAATTTTAAATGACGAGCTCGAAATGTCGGATCGTGTACATAATTGTTAAAAATATAAGGTGATGATAAAGTCGAAATGTAATGTTTTAAATGAAAAAAATGTCAAAAATGTGGAGATCGGAAGTATAACTAACCAGAATAAATTAAAACAAGCAACTTATTGCAACATAAAATGACAGGATTAAAATTGGGATGTTGGAAAGTTGTTAGTTATGTATAAAATTGTTTTGAATATACAGGACTTGATTATCCATTCCCAGAGGTGAGGTTGAAGATTGAATCAATTGATGAAGAGAAAAAAATCGTGAGGTATTGTGCATTAGGAGGGGGCCCGCTAATGATTTTTGAGAGTATATGTTACACTATTTCCGTGATTTCAAAGGGTGAAAGAAGTTTTGCCAAATGTGGTATTGAATTTATCTTAAGAGAAACTTATGATCAGCTTCATGATGGTATCTTCTCAACTAATGATGATATCCTCTTAAAAAGTTTGGAAAAAATTGGACGAGGTTTTGAAAGATTTGCTTTCAGTAAGGCATCAAGAACGAGCAGTTGATCATCCGTGATAATCAAAAGATCTATATATATGGAAGAAATAAACAATAAGTGCAGAGAGATCTAATACGTTGAAATATTTATTTTGCATTTATGATATGAAGAATAAAAAACAGAGGGAGTATCTGTATGACCCATTTTCCCTTTCTAACTCCTATCGTAATAATCATGTACTTCAGTGATATATTCAAGTATGAAATTAAATATTCTGTTTAATGTTTAATCGAGACCACAAATATTTAAGCATTCATGCACATCAATATGTCAAAGGTGTGCACATGCAATTTGTCGTAATGAATTATGTTTCTCCTTTACTTTAAATTTAAACAGCTACTTACATTTACAAATTTTTGAATTAGTGTTGATTTTTCATTTACAACATGAATTCTAAATTTCGAATATCATAATTCACTAATGTTTGTTTTGTTTCAATTTTATAGATAACAAAATTCTAGATAAATTAGGAAACTTATATCTAATCAAACTCTTTCCATATCAAAGTGTATTTCGAAAATGATAAATTTCATAACATGGCTTAAATTTATAAATTATTTCTCAATTCTAAATCTAAATTTTAAAGTTTCTCAATAAGGGATTCAATTTTACATTTTTTCTCAATATAAGGCTTGAAATTTAGATTGAGTTTTCAATTCAAGATAAAATTTCATATTCTTTTTCTTTTTTATTTATATTTATAGATTTTTTAATATTTCAATATGTATTAATATTCTTGATAAATTAAGACAAGTTAGTGCACTTTAAGAATATTCTTCATTCAATTTATCTTAATTTATATGAAAAAAAGAAAACTATAGTTAATTCAATTCATAAAATATAAATTATATTAAATTGATTATGTCACGCCCCGTTTCCGGATCAGAATAAAATATTTAATTTAAACTTCGGGCGTTCAGCAACTCGAAAAATATTAAAACACTGGAAGGACCAAATAACCTGTTATAACAGACGTTTCTTAAAAGGAGTTTTTAAAATATTACACATAATTATAGCGACTGCAGAAAATATCATCAGAGAATAGCCTTTCGATCTTATCTATACAAAATATTTCTAAGACAAGGGTTTTTCCAAAAACAGTAACAACGCGTTTAATTTACAAATAACCGATACAGCACCTCCCTTTCATTCTCCGTCATTATACCTATCATCTGTAAAATATTTTAACATACATGGGGTGAGTGCGTGAACACTCAGTGGGTTAAACTGTAATAAGCAACATATAATAACATCACATAGTCAAAACAATCAACTATTCTTTAAATCGCGGATCTTAACCGCCGTGAAAACATATGCGGATCTTAACCGCCGTGAAATTGTTTACGGATCTTAACCGCCGTGAAATTATTCGCGGATCTTAACCGCCATAAAGATATTCGTGGATCTTAATCGCCGTGAAAACAATTTTACTTTATCATATAATCATGCATTCGCATCACAGAATCATGCTATTATCTTATAAATGCATACTTGCTATTCAGTCAGACATTACATAAAATCACACGTGCATTTAGTAAAACACATCAAGATTACGTAGCTTTAAACACGTAAAGTTCACATAGAGTACACAATTAAAGGAAGTTACCCCGTGATCTTTAAACACGTAAAGTTCACATAGAGTACACAATTAAAGGAAGTTACCCCCATCTTCAATAAGCATTCTGTCATTTTATCAAAGTTTAGGGATGATTCTGTAATTTCTGCAAAGTTTAGGATCAATTATGTAATTTCAGAAAAGTTCTGGGATCAATCTGCTATTTCAGAGAAGTTCTGGGGTCCTTTTGCATATTTTATAAAGTTCAGGGATTAATCTGTAATTACCCATAAATTCAGGGACTAAACTGTGTATATCCAAAAGTTCAGGGACTAAATTGCTAATTCTCCTAAACCTGGGATTTGCAATTAGGTCCCTAGGTTTAATCCAATTCCCAAAATCAGCCCAAAACCCCAAATCACCCCCCGCCCTTCCCCCGTCTCCCCTGCCCCCACCACCTCCACTGCCGGCGACCTCCCGTCACCGGCGACACCACCCTCAACACAACCGCACTAAACAACACCCACACCAACCAATACACACACAAAACCAATATATATACATACCAATCCATACATATTCATATATATATACATATCCACTGCCACTGCCGCCGCTAGCCGCGGCAGCCTCCTCCATCGGCCACGCCGGCGCCACACCGGCGCCGGCTTCTTCCCAAACTCCGGCCCCAAACACCACACGCACAAACCAGCACACATATATACCTTCTCACGCCTATTTGCGACGGGGACGGCGACCGGGTTAAAATTCGAGCCCGTACTTGTGACCGGCTCGGCGAATACTACACACCGGTCTGAAAATCTTGTCGAAAAACGCAAGCCCACGGTGTTGGAGAAGCGGCGGTCATGGCTGGAGAAGTGGCGGTGGTGCAGTGTGTTTGGTGGAGAAGAAGAAAGATTTTTTTTTTTTTTTCTTATTTTTCTTTCCTAATTTTTGCCAAAATTTTATTATATCATACTCTTCCTATTGCCAAGTGTAATAAAACTTAGCATGAGGTGTCCTTAGATGATGATTTCATTTAACATAATTAAAGATTAGAGTTAATAATAATATTATAAAATTTTGAAGAAAATGTGGTACTACAGATTAATATTAAAATCAATTTTATATACTTTTATTTATAAAATTAAGAAAATAAAAGAATCTTAATTTTTTAAATTGCATTTATTATATATATATATGTATAAATTAATACAAGTCGGATGAAAATTATTTCAAAATTGCACGAACTTATCTTAAATATTTATTTAAACTATAAATACATATTAGAATATAAATAAATTTATAAATATAAACATAAATATAAAAGAAATTGAATTTTATCTTTTATTGAGAACTAAATCTAAATTTCAAGTCCTAATTTGAGAGAAGATGTAAAAAGTAAGCCCCTTATTGAGAATCTTTAGAATTTGAGTTTACAATTGAGAACTAATCTATAAATTGAGTTTTGTTATGAAATTTATCATTTCGAGTATTATCATAACAAATATTTATCTTCATTAAAAAGCATTATTCTATGTTTGGATGATTTTTTAATAAGGAAAAATATCCACATAATAAATAAAAACAAATTAAACAGTTTCTAATGTTCAGACATCTTAGAGAGAAAAAAAAATAATAATAATAATTGCTACTAGATATGTGCTCGCACTGAAGCGAAAATGTTGAAATAGATAAAATAATTTATAAGAGAAATCAAGGGTATATGACATTATAATGGCTTGTGATGGGCTATTGATTTAAAAAATTACTATTCAACAGAGAAGTAGTCATGCATGTTAATCTAATATTGAAGTCCACATCCTGCTCTATTCGATGCGAGTGTTACTATTATATAATGTAAGAAGCAAAAGTAGGAATTCTTTTAAAACTATATAATCTGTGCATCATAAGATGTGAAATCAAGATAAAATAAATTGTTAATCCAGATTAAACAACTAGTATAATTCTTGGATTTCTCAACATAAAAGCTTTCAAACCATGTGAATAACCTCGATTACTTAGAGAGAGAGAGAGAGAGAGAGAGAGAGAGAGAGAGATGGAGAATGGTGCAGTTCCATACATGGGAATGGTGATTGTACAGTTAGCTCAAGTAGGGTTAATGATAGCAGGAAAAATAGGCATGTCAAATGGGCTGAGTACATTCACATTTACATTCTATTCCAATGCACTCGCTATTCTCATTCTACTTCCACTTTGTTTTTTCATATACAGGTAACTTTTATCATTTTCGTTCATTGACTTGTAATTTCTGGCAGCTACCTTAATCTTTCCTAATTTTTGTGATCTACTTACATTACATGTAGATCGGCTCCTCCTCCCCTTTTTCTCACATTCCTATATGGGTTTTTCTTGCTCGGCTTTCTGGGGTATGATTAATGACTAATTCTTCATTAATTATCAATATAAATCAAAGGAATATAGGACTAATAATGTAAGGTACTACAGATTCTTACTTCAGATATTGGGATATACTGGAATCAACTACGCCTCTGCATCGCTCTCTACTACAATACTCAACCTCATCCCCGGTTTCACTTTCGTCTTTGCTGTCTTTTTCAGGTTTCCAATTTGCATCTTCGCCGCATTATTTGAGTTAATATCAAATAACAACTTCATCTATCACCCATTTTCAATTTGCAATCTTTTTTTTTTTTTCTGCGTATTGAAAAAAGATCAGAGTTCATGTTGGTTTTGGATATTAACTCTAATAATTTCTTAGTAGATCGAAGCTGATTCTGAACTAACATGTAATTCATTGTTTTTAGAATGGAAAAGTTTAACTACACAAGTTCAACTACAGTGGCTAAATCTATAGGAACCTTGGTATCAATAATAGGTGCTCTCATTGTAACTCTATATCAAGGACCTTCAATTTGGCCACTTTCACCACATGATTTAAATGCCACTTTTCGAACACTCACAACTTCATCTTCTTGGCTTCTTGGAGGGTTGCTTCTTACCATTGACAGTATGGTCTCTTCAATATTTATAATTGCACAGGTAAGAAAGAATAATATACTATTTTCAATTACAATATCAATGCTATAGTAGATTGAATATATAGTTTGGTCTTTGACAGGCATTAGTTGTGAAGAAATGCCCAGCTGAGCTCATTCTAATGCTGTTCTATAGCTGCTTCACTGTGACTTTATCAGCTGCAACATCTTTGCTTGTTGAAAAAGACCTTAATTCTTGGAGCCTCAATTCTAGGATGACTTTCATCCCTGTTATATACTCGGTATGCACAACATATTTGAATCCTTCCTAAGCTTATTATATATTGTCATCTAACATTATGCAAGGCAGGCACTATTTGGCAATGTTTTCCAAGTATCCATTATAATGTGGTGTGTCAGAAAAAAGGGTCCTTTGTTTGTGTCTGTTTTCCATCCTTTGGGAGTTATATTCGCCACTGCAATGGGTGTTGTCATCTTGGGAGAGGCAGTCTATCTTGGAAGGTATTGATACTCTAAATTAGCATTCTTGCTTGGTATGTATTTGGCATTATTTAGCAATTTTTGCATGAAAAATAACAATTTCGACCCCCAATCCGTGACAGCTTACTGGGATCATTCGTAGTCGTGGTTGGATTTTACGGGCTAATGTGGGGGAAAGCTAAAGAAGCAAAGGTAATTGGTGTGGAAGATGGAGTGATCAAAAGCTTGGGATCAAATGGGAAGAGGATGCCTTTGCTGCAAAACTACACCAATGAAGATGGAGTTGTTAATACATAACTTAAAAAAAAAAAAAAAAGAGTTGCAACTTCTCTATCTTATTATTATCTTAAGACAAGGTTTAGAGGTTGTTTTTTGGTGAGTTCATAATATCTTGTTTGGTAAATGTGTCAACATAAGATCTTATTACATTCTAATACAAGATGTTAGCAGACAGTTTTTTTTATCTAGTCTTTTTATAGTGTGCAATATTAGAGCTAACAATTCAAGATAGTTAGCTTCTGACTCTAAAAATTTAATAGTAATTCGAATTGCATTATAAGATCGATGAAGCTTGTGATTTATTTTGCTGAATCAAAACAATACATTGTGATTTGGCCTAGTTGAAAGAAGAAAGTAGCATTAAGAAACAAATTTATTTAAAATGTGAGAAATACATGGCCAAACATTGTGTTATGAAAAAGGCATCAAGGATTTGCAAGAATATATGCATCCAAATCCTGGAAAGTTTTGATAGCAAAATCCTTGATGAGATCTGGATTGGGGAATTCTTGACTGGCTTTATCAAAATCACACCACCATTTCACTGAACTTCCATCACCTTTGCTGCTCACAACCAGGGTGGCTTTGAACTTGCTGTAGTATTTCAATACATCTCCTTCTATCACACTGTAACTTACCATTTTCTTCTCTTCATCCACCAATTCTATCTTCTCTTTTATCGATGAAATCGCGGATAATCCTGCACCAATTTTATCTTTCTATTATTTATTATTATCCACATGGATTTAATTGAAGTTGATGAGAATTGAAATATACCTGGTGGATAGTTAACCAGACGAACAGAGCCCACAGACTTGCCATCACCTTCAACAACCTCAACGCTTTGATACATTTGAGGTAATGCTTTGGGGAAGACACTGGTGGATTCTCTTATGCTTTTCCATATCTTTTCTGCATCACTTTTCAACTCAACCTCCACTTCTATCTTCGATGCCATTATTTCCCTTTTTTCTATCTCTATATAGTAGAGATGAGATCAAAGACTGTGTGAATCTGATGGTTTAAGGTTATTACACCCCTCTTTATATACACTCATTTCTTGAGTTGTCACTCCTACAGTAATCTCACATTTAATAAAAGAAATAGCCCTAACTACCTGGTATTTATTAGAGCTTGGATGAAATCATCTATTCTGAAATCTCATGCATCCAATCATTTATATCTCATTTACTTTTTTGTTAAAACTTGATATCTCATTTCATATTTTATTTTAATATTATATATTATAGTAACGTCATTAAGATAATTATTGTTTAAAAGGGGTGATTTATTGTGATTTTTAAGAGAGGTAATCAAATATTGTACAATATTATATTATTTCACGATCAAACAGTGTAACAAATCTAACGATAATAATTATGTTTGGACCAAAATATTTCAAGATAAATGTGAGTATGTACTGATATGAGGTATAACGGATGAAAAAAGAGACAATTAAAGGCTAATTGTGTGAGTTTGAATCTTGAAAGAGTAAAAATTAAAAAATATATATAATTCCTTTTGGAGTACAAGCTTGGTTATTAAAAAATAAAAAAAGCCCAGAAAAATATATTAATGAAAATTCTTGGAGTTGTTGCAATCGAAATAGAAATAGGTATGGCGCATTGATGTTTCGCTACCAATGTTAATTTATGACCCATTATTGAAGAATTAGGCGAAGAGGTATTGGGTGCAACTAATATAATGAATATCATTGAATTATCAGAATTATTTGGAATGAAAAGTTTGTTGAGAGATAGATGTGAAATTGATTGTTGGACTTAAATGGAATCATATATATGCACGCACT
Organism: Scutellaria barbata; assembly: GCA_028654395.1. NCBI lineage: Eukaryota > Viridiplantae > Streptophyta > Magnoliopsida > Lamiales > Lamiaceae > Scutellaria > Scutellaria barbata. The sequence continues at coordinate 40,940,010 of CM053644.1, forward strand.
TGTTCAAATGTCAGAAGGTAGTTAGATAACATTAAGGCTACAAGCACTTCCACAACTGTTTGATCGGTTCAACTCAAAATTCTTTTTTTTTTTAAATAAATATCGTTTTAATAAAAAATAATAATTGTTTCAAAATATGTGTCATTATAGAATTTCAATGCATGTTACCTATAATCTACCAAAAATACTCTTATTTTCTCCTACTAAATTAAATATGTTGAAAGATGATTGTTAAGAGGAAAAGGAAAATGACTTCTACAATAATTTTAGTTAAAGAATAAATTTCATAACAAAATCCAATTTGTAGATTAATTTTCAATTCTGAACCCGAATTTTAAAGTTTCTCAATAAGGGGCTCAATTTAACATTTTTTTCTCAATTTAAGGCTTCAAATTTAGATTGAGTTCTCAATTCAAGACAAAATTTCATTTTTTTTCTTTTTTATTATATTTATAATTTATTTATATTTTAATATGTATTTATAATTTAGATAAATTAAGACAAGTCCGTGCAATTTTGAAACGATCTTCATTCTACTTGTATTAATTTATATACATATATATATATATAACAAATGCAATTAAAAAAATAAAGATTCTTTTATTTTCTTAATTTTATGAATAAAAGTATAGAAAATCGATTTTAATATTTAATATAAATTATATTTTATGAATTAAATTAATTATATTTTTTTCTTTCTTTTTTTCGTATAAATTAAGATAAGTCGGATGAAAATTATTCTTAAAGCGCGCTAACTTGACTTAATTTATCCAAAATATGAGTACATATTGAAATATAAATAAATTTATAAATATAAATAAAAAAGAAAATGAAACTTTGTCTTCAATTGATAACTCAATCTAAATTTCAAGTCTTGAATTGAGAAAAAATGTTAAATTGAGTCCCTTATTGAGAAACTTTAAAATTCGGATCTAGAATTGAAAACTAATTTATAAATTGGGTCTTGTTATGAAATTTATCCTTAATTAAATGGGGTAAATCAGACTTTATATCACATTCCTTCATCTATGTGAAAAAATCTAAAATAACATTTATTTTGTAAGGCTATGTTGCATTTAGATTTTACAATTGTTTGAATATATAAGAAGTTGGAATTATGTCCTCCCTCATATATATACTTAATTATATTACCCAATCATATGTTGAAAAAGGAAGTAAACAATTATAAAGAAATTCCGGTCTAATAAATGATTTAATGAGTGGGAAGTTTTGTAATGTGTAATGTTATACAAATATACAATCTTAACTTGATAGTAGTATATGGATATTTAAGTTTGAGTAACGTCTCAAGTTTGAATTTTCTTCCAACTGCATTATGAAAGTGAAAACTACAAAAAAAAAAAAAAAGGGAATTTGATTTTGTTTGGTTCATTTTCTTGGATAATACAATTTCATTTGACATTTTTTCAAACAATAAAAGTACCAACCTCACCATTAATTCCTGAATAACTTTCAGGAATCAGAATCAACACCAACTATAACAAGCTATTTTTCTTCTATTATTTCGGGTGTAACTTGTAACTTTTATCAAATTTTAGAGTTTTATGTCTGTTTTATGGATATTATGCATTACCATTTGTAGTTACACACACACATATATATATATATATATATTTATTTATTTATTTTTTTAATTTTTTTTATGGTGTTTGGTCAGAATATATTGATTTTCAGGTTCAAAGATGAAATTTCACATTCCTTATAATAAAAAAATATATGTAAGGGCCGATAGTAATAGACTGTGTGGGACGGAGTACGGGCCCTAATATATATTTCATATTGTTTTAACATGGGCAGTGATTTGACTTCTGGGTGGGCTGAGGATAAATTGTCATGTATAAGGCCTTCCAGCAATCATGGGCTTCAGCCCAACATATTCAATGCCTTTGGACTATAAAATTATTTTGATCAAATTACTCAATCTAGAATGGCGGATTTTAAATCCATTAAAATTAGCTCAAAAGCTTAAAATAAGCCCACACAAGTTATTAAAATTTTATCGATCCAAACACAACCTAAAATTACTAAAAAAAAATAAAAAATTAAAATTAAAATAATGACTTTCGAATCAATTGTAAAAATAACTTATCCAAATTAATTCTCCAAAATATTAAGTCGAATCACATCCTAGAAGATTTTTAAGTGGCTCTAATTGAACTTAGAAATCATACTGAAATGCAATATGTTTTACAATGTTGTATCGACCAATATTACTCTCTAGCCATTGCAAACTTGACCAGAGAAACTAATAGTGGAAGCATTGATTCTTTTCTTGGATAAAACCCAGTGCTCAAATAACAGAGAAATTTTCTGTAAAAATAAAATAATTGAAACTAGCAAAATGTAAAATCAAAGTATCTTTCAGGAACAACCACACTCAGATAGTGACGTCAGATTGAACAAGAAATCTAGGAAGAAAATGGCATAAAAAACCAGTGAAAATCACCCTTCAACCACACCATATTCAATCATAGCAATATTTTGAAAGAAAAAAAAAGAAAAAAGAAAAGAAAAATTATGCAACAAGAATTAGCAGATTATCTTTCGTTTTCAGATACACGCACATATAGGTTAGTACCAAAAGGTAAGCAAGAAGTACCATCTTCTATTGCCTTTTTTTCTTTTACTTGAAGAGAGAAATCCTGGTTGTTGGAACTAAGTATGTTCAAAGCTAACTTCTCTCTTGCTTTATACGTACTCATATTAGGATTCTCGTACTATTACCAATATAATATCCTTTTCTGTTTCAGTATTATAACCTCTGTTATAATTCCAAGGCAAACCTTATGGTTGGTTTTGTCGAGCAGCTTTCCAAGTAGTTCTTGAAAATGCCTTTCGGATTAGTCTCTGCATGGAACAAGCGTAGGAGAAGCAAGTCCGAAGATCAGATTAATCCTTGTACACTTTCTGTTTCTCATACTTGTCTGTTATATCTTGATTCTCACACACCATGTTTAGTGATTAGGAGAAAGACATTCCATTTTTCAGGGGTGTACAAACCTGTGGAACACTGGCAAGTAGAGTACAAAAAGCCACCAGCAAAAAGAAGAAATGCATCAGCAGTGTTTACAGTCAAAGAAATGGAAGAGGCCACATGTTCTTTTAGTGATGATAATCTGCTAGGAAAGGGGGGATTTGGTCGCGTATATAAAGGCACTCTAAAGTCTGGGGAGGTACGTTCTGTCTTCTAACATGCATATTAAACCAATAAAAAAAGTACCTTAAAGAAAATCTGATGATTAACTGGTTTTGAGACTGACAGGTGGTGGCAATCAAGAAAATGGAACTCCCACCATTCAAAGCAGCGGAAGGAGAGAGGGAGTTTAGGGTGGAGGTCGATATCTTGAGCAGATTGGACCATCCAAATCTCGTAAACTTAATAGGATATTGTGCAGATGGGAAGCAACGATTTTTGGTATATGAATATATGCACAAAGGAAACCTGCAAGATCACTTAAATGGTCAGTTAGTTAAGGGTTAATTCTTACATTTTTTACAACTAATCGTCTATCTGCTAATGAAGTAATGATCTTTCAGGAATCAGAGAAGTAAAGATGGATTGGCCTTTGAGGCTAAAAGTGGCTCTTGGAGCAGCAAGAGGGCTTGCATACCTCCATTCAAGTTCAGATGTCGGAATTCCTATTGTTCATAGAGACTTCAAATCCACCAATATTCTTCTCGATGATAACTATGAAGCCAAGGTAATAATCAGTAAGTTATAATCTAACATATTTGTCCTAAACATGTGACAGAAGGATATCACTAACTTATCATGAGAGGCTCTATACGCAGATATCAGACTTTGGGCTAGCTAAGATAATGCCAGAAGGACAGGAAACTTGTGTTACAGCAACAGTGCTTGGTACTTTTGGATATTTCGACCCAGAGTATACCTTGGTATGCATCTTTCTATGATTAAATGATAATTTTTAATTTTATATGGGATGTATACTAGATTTTTTTTTTCTTGATTATACTTTGTTAATATCCACACTGAGTAGCAACTGAAAATTGAAGTTTAAAGCAGAAACTTAGGAGATAAGAGGATGATTTCCATTAAAGGCATAATAATGTAAGCTAGTTCAGTTACATGTTTGAAATTTTTCAAAGCTCAGATAAGGAGAAATTGGTACTATTTAAACTATTAGAGCAATTTAGAGAAAGATATATAATAGTGAATTCCATGATTGAATACAAGTATAATCATACGCAAGTATATGTCATGTAACTTCCTCTGCCATGTGGTCTCCCCTGTTCTAACTCCAAGTCAAGAAATCCATACAGAATGAGATAATTATCTAGATCTTTTAGTTGAGTTCTTTAACAGAGAAATGAAGGCGAAAGCTGATTATGGTCAAGAAAATGCCTTCTTTGCTTAAAAGTAATACTTTAAATAGTGTTTCAAATTGAATGATAAATCCTCATACCTCTTTGGTTTCACTTCAAATTAAAGATTAATCTATATATATGCTTGCAATAATGCCAGGGTAAACTTAACACAGAGAGTTAAGAAAAATATTCACAATGTCAGTATCAATACCTAGAGGAGTCTTTCAGCCTCCAAAGTATCTTAATAAGAACACTTTTCTTTTTCTCTTGCTGTTGCTTCTATAGATACTCCTTGTAGTTTTTTTAAAGTATAAAAAATACTATACTTATCTATAGAAGATGACATAACAATTACGAATCAGGCTCCTACCTTGAAGATTCACGAACCCTATTTAAAGTCATGTTAAAACCCACATATATATAGCACTACTCCTTGCACATCTTAGATATCTTGGACTACTTTCCCTAAGTTGGACCTTATATAGAGGACTAAAAGAAAAGATATCGCTTTGTTTTTTCAGTCGTTTCTTGATCTAGGAAATTGAAACTAAGAAACAGGTGTCCAATTCTAACTGTAATTTATTAAATGGCAAGAGGGACTGAGCAATGGATATGTCTACCTTGCAACAGACAGGGAAACTCACTCTACAAAGTGATGTCTATGCATTTGGAGTCGTTCTACTCGAGCTTTTAACTGGACGAAGAGCAGTGGACCTGAACCAAGGACCAAGTGACCAAAACTTAGTACTCCAGGTACTGAAATGTAACTGTGCACAAACATCCTAGAATTAACCAGATTAATGAGAGCTACCTATATGAAACAAATGCATATGAAATTCGACAGGTTAGGCACATATTAAATGACAAAAAGAAACTGAAAAGGGTGATTGATCCTGAAATGGGACGGAGTTCATACACAATTGAGTCGATAGCCATGTTTGCAAACCTAGCTTCTCGCTGCATCCGAATAGACAGTCAAGAGAGGCCCTCAATGATAGAATGTGTGAAAGAACTCCAATTGGTCCTGTACATCAACTCTAAGGGATTGGGAATGACAATGCATACACTCAGAATGTTGTGAAACCAATGGGATTTGCTCTGTTCAAACAGAATAAGACATTCCATAGAGTGGTCAACCACAAGTTTTTCCCTCAAAGCTGCCTTCAGATGTACCTAAAACTTCAAAATACAGAACTTCTCGAAAGGTAGAATATAGCGCTTGAGGAACGTCGGAAGTTGATTTGTCAATGGAACTTAACAAAGGTTCAAGATGGCTCAGTTTTTCTATAAAATTTAGAAGTACTCAAAAAAACAATAATAATACAAGCTCAAGAACATTTTTAAAAGCAGTATATCCTCTGTTGAGTGTTTGTCATACTCTCTCAGCTATTGATTTTGTTGTGTTTGTTGGTCTTTCTTGGTTATTAAATTTTTATGTGACAGTAAAATTCTTAATGATAATTGATATTGATTCTCACAAAAACTCTGTCAAAGTACAACATTACATGCTAGATAACAATCAGCATCTTTTTTTTTTAGGCATCACCTCCATAACAAGGGTATAATGCAATATGGTCTTTGTACCTTCTCAATTAACACAAATGAGCTTACAATCAGTGAGTTAGTAAAGCCAAGAGTTGAACAACTCAAGCTAGAAAAAGTGATTGAAAAGCTAGCACTTAACTAGCCAATTGAAAGAGCGAGAAAATAAGTTGATTCCCTTTTTGTTTTTTGAGAGAATTAAGTTGATTGTATATAAATCCAAGCAAAAAGGATAGACAAATTCAAAGCAGCATTACTACAAGAACAATGATCAGAAGATACAAGTGATGGTATTCATAATAATTCAGTATCAGATACATCAAGAGATATAGTCAGAATGTTGAAGCCCACATCTAACTGAAGTTAGATTAGACCAAATTAAGAGATTTATGTACAATGGCAGCTTGCAAACACCCTGAAAAATCTCAAGGTCAAGACAACACAAAATAAAAGTTATATTCTATTTCCTTGGCCTGTATAGTGTACACCAACAATTCAGATTTAATAGCAAATACATGAAAAGCAGTATTTTAGACATAACTTATTGCTCTTTACCTCAAAAAGCCATTTCTAGACCTGTTGATCAAGTAAGCTGCTCACTAGAAATATCTAGAGTAGAAGCATCCTCAGAAACAGGAAGTTCTTTGCGCATTAAGTGCCTACGCCTCTGCAATGTTAACAAGGTCAAGATGCTATCTGTCTTAACAAGACTGTAACCTGCTTTTGTATACATGTTGAATGGACCTTCATCGATTATTCTACAATGCAGATAGACATCTCTGGAGGAACTCATTTTTGTAACAAGATCCTCACCAGCTTTCAGAAGATGCCACCCAATGCCTCTCCTGGAACACATTTTTATACGAAGGCTAAGTTAGTGAAGACTTGAAAATTAGGGATGAGATGATTTCACTCAACAAGAAAACATGCACAAAGTTTATCAGTATGGAGATAAAACAATATTTAACCAAAAGCCAATAACTTAATTCCATCTGCACCAGAAAAACTGTGGAGAGAAACAACTAACAGCCTCCAAGAGGAAATCACTTCAACACGCACAACTATAACGCTGAAAATCACTTCTAGGAGTTTATTTTGGCAGAAATTGGATATCCAGAAACATAATTGGTGAGAAAATGATCAAAAAGATGAAGAAACGGAAGAAATTCAACTAGATCAAGAATAGATTGAATACCTTCTAAGTGGCTTCCTCACAGCCATATTACATATGTAAGGCGAATTCTTGGGAGGAGTGGGGGTGGGTGGATTGGCATTAGCTCCTTTTCTATCAAAAGTCAACTCCACAGTCCCAGCCAACTCATAATCCTCCTCCCCATTTTCCCTATAAACCCCAAGAAGCGTAGCATTGTGAGGCATCATTTCTCGCCTCTCAATCAGGTAATTCTTCACCAAGAACTCCAGCAATTTCACATATCCAGTTGCCATCATCATCGATTCCGCAAAAGACTCAGACAGCATAGTCACAGTCAAGTCCATTTCCTCTTCCCTCATCACACGAACCCAGAGAAGCCCAGATTCTAATTCTTGATGGTAGCTATAGTTCCCAAGGAACTCGAGCTTCTCGAGCTCTTCATTGGTTAGAAAACGCCCGGACCCAGTTTGCAGTGAGGCTTGCAATGGCGGCGAAGACGGAGATGAAGAGGAAGATTGGGAAGCTGAGAGGGTGAGGGAGAGATTGTAATGGTTGTGTTTGGGGAATCGGAGAAATGGGTGGTGGTGCCTTGCGGCGGAGAGGTGGTGGAGTGGGTGGCAGTGTAAGGATATGGAGACAGACAGCTCTCTCGCCATGGGCGTGGGGTGATTAAAGGGTTGAAGAAACGAGCAAACGTGGAGTCTTTTTCTTTCTTTTTTTCTGCTTTCAAGATTGTGGATAAATGGAAGGACACTTGTTCAGATCTGATTTCATAGACCAGTTATGGGGGACAATGCTTGCATTTCCTTCTTTTTATGGAAGTATTTATAATTTTTACACAATAAGTGCAACTTTTATTTTTAAAGGAGATTTTATTGGTCATCAACCCATAAGAAATGTTTAATAAATGAAGAATAAAGGAGTAGCATGATTAGTTTAGAAACTATACTCTCATGTGAAAGCATGAGTTGTGTTAAGTTGTCATCATCAAAAAAATTGAGTAATCGATCACTTGATAAAGAAATTTTCAACAAATTTGAATGATATAGCCAAATTTAGATTGATTTGCCCAGCATGAGTTCATAGTGTCCTACACGCCTTTCACAACAACCTTGAAGATACTCACATGTCACCGCTCTTAAGACAACCATGTCAATACATTAGGTAAGATAGACCTTGCATATTTGCGGCAAACCATGATGATGCTGGGAGCAAGGCGCCAAAAACGCCAACGATTTTAAAAAAACATGGTAAAATTATAAGCTTTGACATCATTTTACTAAAAAAAATGTTAATAAAGTCGCAAACAACATCAGTGACTTTACGTTTAAAAAAAAAAACTTTACAAAAACAACGAGACTAGTGTTTTTTTTTTTTTCAGTAAAGTGTTTGTTTTTCTAACATATGTTGAATGTTGTATTCGATGAAAATTTATTGAAACGAAATTTGAAAAAATATGAGGGCTTTTTTTTTTTTTAAGATTGAAGTCACATGGTGTGCATGTGACTTTTCATATAGTCACCCACAAGACATAAATTAATATTGAATTTAGTATTTTTTTTTAGTAAATGTATAAATTCAAAAAGTTTTTCGATCATTAATTAATCTTTTCAAAATTTTCTAATTGTTACCTAAACGCATATTTTCCAATAATGAAAAACCCAAAAATTCATGATTCATACATATGTCGAAATGATCCTCCTTCGAAGTCGAATTAGAGGCCTAAATTAATTTAACGATTTTTGTTTGATTTAAACTTGAATCGAACAAAAAATGTTCAAAACTCTAAAATGACTTTTGTTCGATTCATGATCAGATCGAATGAGAATCATAAAATTGACATGAATTATAATTTGACTTCGAATAAAGATCATTTTGATTTATGAAATATGCATTTTTTTTACTGACATCTGGAAATGAATTGCATTTTCAATTTTTTTTAATGAATTTTAGTCGGAAAATGTGTGCTTGGGGTAGCAACCGAATTTTTTTGAAGAGATTGATTAATGATCGTAATTTTTTTTAAGTTTAAACACCCATTGAAAAAAAATACAACACTTGAGATTGCAAATCGAAATTTAACCTTAAATTTATTTATTTATTTATTTTTTGCTTTGAGTGTACACTTGAAAAAAAAAAGTACTGAAAATAAAATACTAAAAACTATTGGGTCATTCTATAATATACCAGTGGTATTAATACACCGGTAGCCTTAACCATTAAATCTTCCATTATTGCATCATAACCCTTTATTTTTAATTTACCTTTTTTATCTTATTTCAAAAGTTACTGTAGGAAATCATAAAAATTCCTCCAAATAGTCTAGTTCATAAAAAATATAGTCTATATCTACCTTCTTCAATAATTGTATTTATCCGCCAATAGCAACCATAAAATCACAATTAAATCTTCTTATATTATGGAGCATGTGATAACGAATCATTTTAGACTCATATTCAATTGTTTTATTTTGTGTAAATGTAACTCTCTTATTAGTAAAATTGTTATAAACATAACACCTAAGCTCATTACAACCATGGTTTTGTATACATAATTAACTTTAAAAAAACATATACATTTCGATTTAAATACTAATATTAAATATTAAAATAAATTATAACATTTATGTTTAATTTAATTTCATATTTAGTATTAGTATTTAAATTAATCGTGTTGCTTGATTTAATTAAATACTATTTTAGTCAAAAAAATATTAATTATCTTGATCATATCCGTAGTTTAAAGGAAATATTAAATTACAAAAATATTTAATTTATAGCATCCTTGTATAATTTATATGAAATTTCGTATGTGAAGTCATTTTTTGATTTGATGTGATATCTTAATACACAATTAATATTAAGAAAATATATACATTTCGATTTAAATACTAACATTAAATGTTAAAATAAATTTTTAACGTTCCAGTTTAATTTAATTTTATATTTAATATTAGTATTTAAATTAATCGTATTGCTTAATTGAATTAAATACTATATTACAAATATTAATTTAATTAAATACTATATTACAAATATTAATTTTAGCCGAAATAAATATTAATTATCTTGATCACGCCACTAGTTTAAAGTAAATACTAAATCACAAAGTATTTAATTTACAGCCGAAACAAATAATAAATGTTATTTGATATTAGTTGGTTGGCTGGTGTTGTGTGGTTTGATAATATTTATTATTAATTGACTTGTCATGCTAGGTTACTATATCGATTGCATGTTGGGTTATCGGTATTGATTGGTTGAATGTTATTTCATTACGTGCCGTGTCATCAAGATTGGTTGGTTGCATGCTACTTAATTGAATATCTATTGCATCCTACTTGTATATGATTAATTAGTAATATCACAATCTTTTGATTATCAAGATTACGATTTGATATATCTTCATTAATTATATAAATATCTGTTGTTATATATGATTAATTAGTAATATCACAATATTTTGATTATAAAGATTACGATTTGTATATATCTTCATCCATTGTATAAGATTTAGTGTGGTAGACATGTTGGATTAATTTTAATCGATTTCACGTATCTCATCATTTATATGTAGTGAATTTGGATGGATTTTGATATGAATAAATCATTTCGATTTAGATGGACTTTCGTATATTAAGAAATTTTTGAATTTAATGTGATGTCTTAATACACGATTAATATTAACAAAATAAATATGCTTCCATTTAAATACTAATATTAAATATTGAAATAAATTTTTATGTTACAGTGTAATTTAATTTCACACTGAATAGTACTATTTAAATTAAAAGGAGAGTGATTAATTAATTAAATATTAGATTACAAATATTAATTTAATTTCATATTTAATATTAGTATTAAAATTAATTGTATTGATTAATTAATTAAGTATTAAAAAATAATTATTAATTACCTTGATAAGACTACTGATTTAAATTAACTACTAATTTAAAAATATTTAATTAACATAAATATAAAATAAATTGTGTGGTTTAATTAAATATTCACAATTGTTAGTGTCATATGATTTAAACAAAATCAAATACATATAGTAAGAAAAAGGCCTATGTATATTTGGGTCTTTATGCATTTGAGCCTAATAAAGAGGTCCAATGCAGCCTACAAGACTATAATTAACAGCCCAACCTAAAAATTAAAAATTATCTTGATTTTTTTTACCATAATAAAAAAAACGGTGTATTAATATCACTAGTGTATAGTAGAATTATCTAAAACTATTTGACGAAATATGAGTATGATACACGTAGGAATTAGGATGAAAGGAATTTGCGTAAATCAGAGCTCATGTTCAAAAGAAGTAGCTTTTAGTACTGGCAACACACAGGATGCCATATACACCCCTTGCCAAAAGTTTTGAATTTGAATGTTTGATTGCAGCTTTATAGAATGGAATTCTGACATCAATTCTTTTCTATAAATATTTAACCAAAATTTCTCCTCCTATACTATTAAGTCAAATATATAACTAATGTTATTTAAAGTTTACCATAATTTACCACTTGATTAACTAAAATTGAGTATAAAATAAAACAACAGTAATTATGAAAATCAGGTATCATAATTGGGTAGGATGTATTTTGTAGTATTGCAACTTTTTCTACAGTGACTTTACAGTACAACATCATAGAGCCAGTGACATTGTGCCACGTGTTGTCTTGGTCAGAGGTGTGCCTATGAAGCTATGGGGTTGAGAACCTAATTCCAGGCCCAGAAACTGTAATTGATTTTGATATGTGGAGATTATATTCTACTTTCAATATTCTTGAGAGTATTTGCACAGAAGCTAACACCTTGAGCTCGAAATCTGCAAAACCATGTAATGATTCACATGCTGCACTTTAGTTTCTCCCTGCTGTAGATATCAAATTTGCATGTCTTTTTGCAGTATAATAATGAAGATGATAAACAATGTGGCCAATTGAGAATGGCGGCAGATGCTCATTCAACTTTATCTTTATGTGAGAGAAGAACAAAGCAGAGACTAATTCTTTTGATAATTAAATTTGCATGAGAGAGATTCCCTAGGAAGGTGGTGCAGCTGCACAGAGAGAGAGAGAGAGAGAGAGAGGCATTTCGGTTTCTTTTCTGACCTCTGCTTTTTTTCCTCTTTACTCTTTTCTTCTCAACTCTGCTTCGTTTTGGCCCATATTCACATTTGCTTTATCCTATTCTTCAGTTTCTTCAACACTGTTTTCTGCCCTTTTTTGCTGTATTACACTACCTACTTGCGAAACACTCTTCACTTTTCCCTCCCTCATATTACAAAATCTCTTTACTTGTGCATGGGTTTCTTTTTGTTTGATCGGTTATACTGTTAAAAAAGATTGCCTAATTTCTGTGTTGTAGTAATTGGGATTTGGCAGTTTTTGAGGATTTGGGTAAATTAGGTTGAAGGGTTTTTCAGATTTACAGTGAGTAAAAAGAGTAGAAGAAGCGGAAATCATGGCCGGCGGCGGAGCGGCGGCGCCACCACCCAAACAGGATGAGTTACAGCCACATCCGGTCAAAGATCAGCTGCCCGGAGTTTCTTACTGCATCACTAGCCCACCTCCTTGGCGTAAGTTCTTTGTCTGTTTCTGCATACTTTTTTGTCTTGATCTTGTTTATTTGTCTTTATTATTACCATAATTATATTACATCTGTTGTTGTAAAGTACTTGATGTTTGAATTTTGTATGAATCTTTAAAGCTGAGGCAATACTACTGGGATTTCAACACTATCTTGTGATGCTTGGTACAACTGTTCTTATACCCTCCTTTCTGGTGCCCCAAATGGGAGGAGGAAAAGTAAGTATAGATTGAATTCGTTTATCGTTTTGAACGTTTGATGATTTAGTTTAAGAGAAACTGATTGCTCTGTTAGGAAGAGAAAGCTTTGATGATTCAGACACTACAGTTTGTTGCTGGTTTGAATACATTGACTCAAACATTGTTTGGGACTCGATTGCCGGCTGTGATTGGAGGTTCTTACACGTTCGTCCCTGCCACTTTGTCAATTGTCTTAGCTGGTCGATATAGTGACGTTTTGGATCCTCATGAGGTGATTAATGAGCCTTGAAACAACCCTTTTCACCCTGCTTAGAAGCCTATTAGATTATTTGATGAATATGTTTTTTTCATAAACAGAAATTCAAGAAGATTATGAGAGGAATTCAGGGGGCAATGATTGTAGCTTCCACTCTTCAGATTGTCATTGGCTTTAGTGGCCTATGGCGCAACGTAACCAGGTGACATGTCTCAATGGAAAATGGAGAAAAAAATCAATAAATTGGGAGAAGTATATGACTTATATTAATTAACATAGTTCAATTTTTGTTTTAATTTCAGATTTATGAGCCCCCTTTCTACCGTTCCATTGGTAGCTCTCACGGGATTTGGGCTGTATGAATTAGGCTTTCCTCTGGTAATAACATTTAACCAGGTCTTTTAACAATATTTTTTCTTTCACTCACTGCTTTTCTAACATGAACTATCCACTGTTATTTATGTGTCCAGCTATCAAAATGTGTGGAGATTGGACTACCTCAACTTGTCTTACTTGTGATATTTTCACAGGTGAAAATAGAGCAAGGATCTTCATCATATAACGCACTATAACTTTTCATTTATCCTAACATTGCTCTGTGAATGCCTTCTTATGTAGTACCTGCCACATCTCATGAAAGGTGGACGGCATCTCTTTGATCGCTTCGCTGTATTATTCTCTGTGATCATTGTTTGGATATACGCTCACCTACTCACCGTTGGTGGAGCATACAAGCACGTGGCACTAGCAACTCAATTGAGCTGTAGAACTGATCGTGCTGGGATCATAAGTGCTGCTCCTTGGTAAGAATACTCGCTTTAACTTTAGATCCATAATTTTGAAAAACAATTGTACAAGGGCTTATCTGCAAAATTATACCTAGTCTAAAACCAACCCTTTTACAGGATCAGAGTCCCATATCCATTTCAATGGGGAGCTCCTACTTTCAATGCCGGAGAATCATTTGCCATGATGGCAACTTCTTTTGTTGCTCTGGTTGAGGTATATTTGATATTATAATATCAACCCTTGTAATGATTCCATTCTTTACAATAAAATCATTCTGGTTGGCAGTCAACTGGTGCTTTCATTGCTGTGTCAAGATATGCGAGTGCAACTCCTATGCCACATTCTGTTCTTAGCCGTGGTGTTGGATGGCAGGTAACGGCCCTTAATTGTTGCTCGTTTTGTTCTATGCCTTCTTATTAATCCACGCTATCAAAAGGAGTCGAAGTTTTCACAACCTATGATCGGCCTATTGAGAAAAGAACTTCTACACAACTCTCAACTTCCTTATTATTAATCCAGGGGGTTGGCATATTGTTCTCTGGGATTTTTGGAACTGGAACCGGATCATCAGTGTCCGTGTAAGACAGCTTCTCTATGCTCTCCTGGTTAACTTGGTATTGAGATTATGACCATCTTTACCAGCAGAAACTGTGACTCTTTTCTCTGAACAGTGAAAATGGTGGTTTGCTGGGGTTGACACGTGTTGGAAGCCGTAGAGTAATACAAATATCTGCTGGTTTCATGATATTCTTCTCAATACTTGGTAAGTACTCGTATTACTATTCTGTTTTTCATGACCATGTATATGAATTTATCTGGATGCTCACCATATTGCGCCACCTCAGCAAAATTTGGAGCTGTCTTTGCTTCAATCCCTGCACCGATCATAGCCGCTTTGTATTGCCTTCTATTTGCCTATGTTGGTATGTTTATATACATTCATACTCCATCCCATTATACTCTACACTGATTGTCCCATTGAAATTCACTACTGCATTTATACGTGAATAAACGCAGGTGCTGGTGGTCTTGGTTTCCTACAGTTCTGCAATCTAAACAGCTTTAGGACAAAATTCATTCTTGCATTCTCAATCTTCATGGGCTTATCCATACCACAGTATTTCAACGAGTATCAATCGGTGAAAGGTTATGGCCCTGTTCACACCAATGCAAGATGGGTAAGCAGCCATATATATCATCTCACCCTCCTCCTAAGCATCATTATTATTATTATTCTCTTTTCACCTGTTTCCATTAATGATTTTTCATGCTTTTTTTTGGTAGTTCAACGACATGATAAATGTGCCATTTTCATCGGAGCCATTCATTGCTGGGGTGCTGGCTCTGGTATTGGATATGACACTCCCTCCTAAAGATAACACGACGAGGAAAGACAGGGGCATGCATTGGTGGGACAAGTTTCGATCATACAAGACTGATACGAGGAGTGAAGAGTTCTACTCTCTGCCTCTCAATCTCAACAAGTTCTTCCCCTCTGTCTAGTTTCAAAGAGTGTAAAGATCGATTAAGTGTGTTTTTTTTTTTCACGGCTTGTTCGGAAGTGGCTCATTGTGGCTTTCTTCATACAATTTTTGTGGCTATTATTATAAAACGTACGACTGACAAGTATGTTTGTTTGTTTTTTAACCTACTGTCTAATGCAGGCTTTGATCATTTACGATACTAGTAATGTACATGCAAGCCTTTAAATGATCAGTGCAATCTGTTTGGATTAGTGGCAAAGCTATAGATCACCAAAAGATGGAAAACTACTTCAAGAAATCATAATAAAAAGCAGGACAATTTCAATAACAAAAAAGAATCAAGAGAATTAACAATATCAGTATCTCATCAAGTTAACAACTAGAAGAATGATCAGGCTTCTCTAATGAAAGTACAAATTGGCACTTCATCTCCTATTTCCTTTCAGACGAAAACACCCCACAGGTAAAGCTTGTCCTGGAATGTCCTAAAGGACGACGCGAGTTCCATGGACGAGAAAACGAGCAGGTCAGAGTCGAGCAGAGACGCCTTCATGGCCCACTCATTGTGAGCCATCTCCAAAGCCAACAAGTCGTAGAGTTTTTCATGCTCAACGGATGGTGGAAAGAAGTAGGCGTCAATGGCATCATCAGTCGGGTCCAATACCCCGAAACGCCTAGGCCAGATATAAAGGCTAGGCACCATCTCAAAGTGGACAAGTGGCCCCAACTTGGCAGCCATGCCATGCACTTCCTTGCAAGCTTTGCTTGAAAGAAAAGCATTGAAACTATACACCCTTCTATGATATATCGATTCGTCACACAACACATCGAAAGTCCCAGTCCACACGCAACGAATCAGAGGCTGTGCATATGTAGCATGATCACATCCATCTTCCTTATTATCTGCAAAAGAGTACACGAATCTGGTTTCTTGTGTTTGGTTTTTCTTGGGTTTTATTCTGCAAATATTATCATCGTCATGATCATCATCAGATTCTACTGAATTGTTCGGATCCGGAGAGAAAGATGATAGACTCAATGATTCTGCATCTTTGCCTTCTTCAAATTCACACCCAACTTTAATACGATGAGAACTAACTTTCGCCATATCAAGAACTCAAGACAGACGATGAAGAAAAATATTACAAGTAGATAATGTTTTTCTGATAAATCTTGGATTCATATATATATATATATATATATCTTTGGACGCAAGAAATTATGTATATGTAGGAATAGGAGTCCTGATCCTACTCCAAATCGCAAAATAATTCAAAACGCGAGATATTGGGATTGATTATGAGTATGGAAAGTGGATATCTCTATCTAGATATGGATAGATTATCGATACTTACCAAAATAAAATCTAAAGTAGTTTTATAAGTATTTATTTAAATAGTTTTAGATTTGATTTGAATAATTAAATTTTTTTATTTTGTTAATAATAAATTTATCAAGTAACTTTCGGATTTTATTCGTAATTTTTATTTATTTAAATTAATTCTGGATTCTTTTGGTTAGATTTATTGGTTTTCCCTCAAAAAAATGTGCGGATAATAATTTTCTCTTTATGCACCAATTGTCCTTTGAAAAAGCTACTTGACAGTTGTCTAATAAAATGTAACAAAAACTAATGAAATTCGACTTAATTATGAGTTAAACTTGTTGGACTGAATCCTGGCTTTTTGGCGGATTGACCCTTTTTCTTTTTCTTTTCTTTTTTTAATTTTTTTTCTTGAACATATACTTAGATGAGATATTAGTAATAGTTATAAAAATCTTAATTTGCAAGTAATAATATACAAAATATTTAGGTGAGTCATTTGTTTATACCAATGAAGGAATTTTGATGAGAGAACAGTTTTCTTAAAGATTAGTTTTCATACTTTACAAGTAATTGATTACATATACAGTTTCATGAAAGAACAATTTTCTTAAAATTTCATTATTATCACTTAATCTGTACCAATAATGATGAACTATCCAAACAACTACAATAAAATAGTCATCATGGAACTGAGTTTCATGCCTCTATATTCATCACTACTTAAAAATGGAGTACCATAATACTATTGAATGCATGGAATGACAATTTAGAATTTCGAATTTCTTCAACTTTAATAAATGTTAAAGGGCCAAAACTAAAATTGTCATTTTTCTTTTTAAATTTTATGTTGTCACAATCTTGATATCACGAAATAATAGATCTAAGTACCACCCCCACCCCACCCCACTCCACCCCGTCCAGACAACTATTATAATAATAATAATAATAATAATAATAATAATAATAATAATAATAATAATAATAATAATAATAATAATAATAATAATAATAATAATAATAATAATAATAATAATAATAATAAGAAGAAGAATAAAAGGTTTACATGCTTAATTTTGTCTTCAAATGCCTAAAACTAGTTCAAACATGTTAATAAAAATCACAAAATTTCCGCAAATTGTCTTGTTTTCTAGTGCAAATTATAGACTATTTTGACTAAAAAAAGGGAAAGCATCACATGGACCCAAGCCCAATTTAAAAAAAATTGCATATTTCTTTACATATATTACAGAAAAAACGAAGTCGTTTCTTTGTCCATGAATTCAAAATAAAATATAGTTCACTTGCCATACTCTAATTTTGTCACTAGGAAAGGATACAAATTTCACGAGGACAATGAGTCAAATAATAAAAAAAAAAAATTTAAGGATAGTTATACATCTTGACCTTTTTTATCGCAGTAAAAAATTGGTGGGTAATTATGATATTTAAATTGTTGCGCCTCACAAAAAATGCGTTTATTGTGGATCAGACCTCTTTAATAATTGGACTTATTATTTGTTTGTTGATTTGTTTTTATTTACATTATATATAAAAAAATTGTCCCTTTTATTTGTGAGCGCAATTTTTTTGTTTTTGTTTTCTTTTTGTCATTTATAATAATTGCATTAACCAAAATAATTATACGTGTATTTTAAAATCATACTTATAATAATTTTAAATGCCCAAAACAATTAATTGTTTCTTGTTCTATATCGTTTTTTTTTTTGTTAATGTTTTTAAGTGTCTTTAATCTGTAAATAAACATCTTGATCATATTAAATTGACTAAATGTAAAAGTTCTTTCGAATGTAAATATTTTTGAGAGAGAGTACACAATATATTTTGGTAATGGTAAAGGCCAATTTACATGGCCAACGACCATTTTGATGAAATGACACAATGGTCACTGCATTTTTCTTTTCAAGTCAAATATAATATCTCAATTATCATGTTTTAATGTCTGCAAATATTATGGCAAACACCCAAATTGCCATGAAATCAACTTCATTATTCAGGGGGCAAGAAGACCACCTCGACTGACGTGTCACCTCCTGATTGGTCCAGTTCGTGGACATGTCCCTGTTTCTGCCTAGCAATAATTTTGATCCAAGACTCTCCCAATTTATTCTTTTTAATTTTCTTTTTGGCCTAATTTGTGCATATATGCAATTGAAAATTCTTAAATCATAAAAAGAAAAAAAAACGGTCGGGTCTTTTCAATAAATTTTTTCCACTGTGCATATTGTAAAGAAAGTCGAAAGGTTATTTAATAAGAAAAAATGAGAAACCAAAATATGTTGTGTATTTTAATTAACCTTCTATTTTTCATGTATATGTAGTTGTTGTCGGTGTAGAACTCTGATGGATTCTAAGTTGGAACGAAACGTTTTTATTAGTGGCCCACAATTTGATACATATCAAGTATCTATGTGAGGATCATTAAATTAATCATATTTAATTCAATGATTATCAAAATAATGCATTTGACTCATGACGGCTGCTGATTGACCATATAAATATATATAGACATATATTTGACGATTTATTTTATTATTTGATATAGTAATCATAATTATTAATCTCAAAATTAATTCAAATTTGTATATAATATTTGTATGTACATGGTACTATTAACTTGCATGGGCATAAAAATGTGTGTATCTACAGTTAGACAACATTAATTCACTGTTATGATAATTTAATTAGAAGTCATAAATTCCCTACATTCAACATATGTCAATAATTCAACTCACATTCCACTATTAAATTAAGGAGCCAGTAATTTTAATTTACATAGTTTATAATTTATATATTTATCATAAATATAATGTTTTGTTGAAATTCTCGATTCAATTTTCTTTTCTTTTATTAAAGTTTGTTGTAGTATTCACTTGTGTTTCCGGAAATTCAAAAAAAAAAAAATCTACATATATTTCAGCTGATATAGATACGGATATTTTCAATTTAAATATTATATATATATATATATACAGCGATTATATATATAATATCAGATGAAGATCGCTGGTACATAACTTAAACATCGACTTCTTGTTTCCAAACACAAGAGGAAAAGAAATAAAAAAGAATAATAATGCAGCTAAGCCTAGTGACATTGATCAGCTTCTAAGTGTCCCCTATACATTATATTTATGAGCTTGATAAAGAAATGAATTTAATACAATGCTCTGGCATTTGGACATTAATTCTTTAAGATACACTGAACAAATGCTCACATATAAGTTTCCCATTATTGAGAAGAGAATGTAAAGAAAGCTACTTTCATATATAAACCTTCAATTCTAGCAATAATTATAGGGTAGTATAAATTAGAGTAGCCCCTCTCAAACAATATTAATGTCGGCCCCACACACCACAATTCCCATAAGACAAGACTACCCTTCAATTCTCCCATTTAAAAAGCTGCCCCAAATAGTAGAACAACGAGGCTTTCATCATTAATTAATTAACCTTGCAGTATGCATAATTTGGTAAAATATTTACTGGTTTTATTACGGGACAACTCATGATGTTCATATCGATTTATTATACATCTCTTCATTTAGTATTGGGTAAATCTCATACAATAACTGTCCTAACTCTATCATATCTTTTGTTTTACGGGACAGCTCATGATGTTCATATCGATCTATTATACATCTCTTCATTTAGTATTGGGTAAACCTCATACAATAACTGTCCTAACTCTACCATATCTTTTGTTTCAGTTTTAGTTATGATTAGTAAAAATTGTTTAAAAGTTTCATTTAGATTCATATCTTAAAGTTGTAGTCATTTTTTCATTTGAATTTATAAAATTCAGTTGAAATTCATATGGGACATCCACGAATAATGCAGTCATGTCATTTAGATGATGTGGCATCATTTTGTTGATTTCAAAAATTATATTTGATTTCTCCTTTTTACAATTTCCTCATTAAAGTTAAATGATACCGCATCATTTAAGTGATTGAAAATATTTAAAAAAAAAAAAAGGTTAGCGTGAGTCACATGCTAATTTCTGGTGGATTTTATTAATCTAAGTTGAAAATGATCAAAATCTTAGAGTTATAGGACTAAAATTGATTTTTAACTTAGTAGAGCTATTTACAGATAATGTCTATATAACAAGAGTAAAAATGATCTTTTTCCCTCACTTCATCCCTTAAAAAAAATTAAAAAAAGGTTTTTTCTTCAATGTACTAACTCAATTATCTTTGGTCAATTGAATAAACTACAATCTTAATTTTAAATATTGTTAATTAATATCACCTATATCATTTCTATTTATTGTCAAATTCATGCTCTTCTAAAGTTGGAAATTTAAATAAAAAATTAACACAAATATTTATATGCACCAGATGCATGAATTCTAAAATCCGAAGATGATTTTTACACTCCCTATGCATTCCTCACGTGTCTACACACCCTCAAAATTTATATTATGTTAGCGTAATATTTATATAATGTTAGTTTACCATTTACATTATATTACAATATATAATATTTTTTAAAATTTTATATTATAATAATATAATTTTTAAGTTTTCTTTTAAATTAAAATACTATATAAAAATTATGATAGTCATATATAAAAATTATGCTAATATAACATAAATTTTAGTATATAAATTTAAAAAAAAGAAAAAAAGACGAAGATTGAGATCGAACTGGGTACACATAATTGTTTACTCAAAGATTAATTGTTATAAGGATATATTAATTGCATAAATTTTAATAAATCACAAAATTCTAATTTTGATTTCTAAAACATTACTCTTTTGGGACAAATTCATTTAGAAACATGACTATTATCTTTTGTAGGGAGAGGGAAACGGAGCGCGTAAATAATTGGGTGGACCAAAAGAAGTTGATCATTATTATTTTTTTCATTTAATATTAATGTTTGTAGTCCCCTACTTAGGTCATATTTGAACAGGAAATAGTCAATTTCATCATTTAATGTTTTTGGAACTAATATCCCAAACACCTCACATGGCTTACACAAACTAGCAGTTAATCAGAAATTTTTGGGACTTCAATCTTAGGGTCTCTAGTTTAATGTAAATATGATTTACAAAAGTCAAAGATTTTCTACAAGATTTGAGATTTCTACATTGATTTAACAAATCCTCATTCGAATCTTATACAGGAAAATCTTTCCACAGAAGACAAGAATTAAAATATGTTGATATTGTCTGAATTTTTATTATTTAATTTTTAGATTATGTTGATATTAATTGTCTTAATTAATCTTGGAACTAGCTAGGGTTTACCCAACAAGCAAGAATTTGACTATACACACTGACACACACAAACATATATATATATATATATATATATGAGAAAATAAAAAAATAAAAAATTAAGAAAAATGTGGATTAAGTTGGCACCGCCCGGCCGCCTTTAGAGATTATTCTGCATAATATATTGTAATCAAATTACTTAAACTAGTTAAATTATTTTTTTATTAATTGATAATTATTCCACATCAATTCCCATAAAAGCAGTTTTTACGGAGGATGTTAATAAAGCGGATTTTCTTAATCAATTAAGTTTTGTTACCTATTATATCAGCTTATTCACAAATATATAAATTATATGTATATATACACGGATTTATTCCAATTGACTTTAATATTTATCACATTATCATATTTGAATACTTTATATTGCTAAAGTAAAAAATAAAAAAAAGTTGGGGGAAAATTTAGTCAAAACATTACACAAGAAAAGTTCATTTTTGTTATTTTTTTAAGTTTTGTTAACTTTTGAATTTGATCAATTATATGTTATGAGATAGAGTGAACAATGTAAATTTGG
Source organism: Scutellaria barbata (assembly GCA_028654395.1). Taxonomy (NCBI): domain Eukaryota; kingdom Viridiplantae; phylum Streptophyta; class Magnoliopsida; order Lamiales; family Lamiaceae; genus Scutellaria; species Scutellaria barbata. The sequence goes on from CM053644.1 coordinate 40,962,525, forward strand.
ATGATATATATAGACTAATGTAAATTCTATTGATATATAGGTCAAAGAGAATGGAAAAATCTCAATGTTGATGGTACGATTGAGTTAGTGTATATGATATGGGTAAAAAGAGTAAAACTATCAAAAATTAAATAGAAAATAATGAATATTAAATTCAGGCTAAGAATTTTTTTTTACTATAAATGATTAAAAATGAAAGTAACAAAAAAAAAAAAAATCGATTGCTTTATTTATGAAGATATCCATTACTTTACGGGTTAAACTAAATCAAAGATTAAGTAGCAAGTAGTTGATGTACGGTGTACCACTGGTTGGTTTGGAAATGACTTGCATTAGATTAGCACTTGGAATCCTATTAAATTATTATTATTATTATTATTATTATTATTATTGTTGTTGTTGTTGTGTTTTATTTTCATAATTTATTTTATCAAACAATACCACACATGACATATAAAATAAGATATTAAATACAACCTAATATAATATATAAATAAATAAAACAAAAGGTTCATTTGACACCAAAATATCAATTACTCCGGCCAGTTCTAACTCAGAAAAAGATTTATTGAAATAATTTCCTAAAAGCAATAACAATTTCCTGTAAATGTTACTCATGCTCACTGATTATTTTTAGGTTGAATTTATTATGAACATAAATATATTTTTATTTTCAAATTATTATTTTATATTATCATCTAAAATGTGTTTTATTTAGTCAAATTAGCCACATCATGTAGTAGGACAAAATGAAGCAGTAATCATGATAATTAATAATACTATTACATACATGCATGGTAACAGGTACTCAGAATTATTATTTTCTTAGAAAAAAGAAAGCTATTAAATTTCTAATAAGAATCATCACTAGATCATCAAGAGTTGAGTTTTGAAGAATCAATGTTTAAATTAATAGATAGAGCAAAGTAATAGTTACACCTAAAAGTTGACTTGATGTTTTATATTTAAGACATATGCCTATTATTAATTAACAAGTATTTTTAAATTGGAAATCCTAAACAGTTAAAACAATATTGTAATAAATAAGATGTAGACAGCCCAAGTACTTGGCCGGTTGTAAACAAATGGTGAAAGTGTCTCCTTGCATGCTTTTCTAATATGGATCGTCATTTCTATTTAAACTTGTCTACATGCACCATATATATATATATATGTGTGTGTATTTATTTATTTATATTAGATTCACTTTTTAAATTTTCTGATGTATTAATTGAACAAATAGGGAGAGGAATTACAAAGTAAGAAAATTGGCAGGTTCGCTAGCAACGCGTACGTTATTTCTTTAAATACTAATATATGTTTTTTTCTCTTTTATTATCAATGATTAACTCCATGAATATTCCAGTTAAATTCGTTTACTTTGGAAAGCTGTGCTTTGTGCTCATGAATAGTTGAATAGTAGATCGTGAAATGGTTGAGGTATATCACTCGATTATAACCTTTTAATTGAGTCTTTATTTCGATGATGCATTAGTCATATCAAGATATCTATTTGATCAATAATTTATATTTTGAGTAAACTTCATTCATATTTTAAATCAGATTATATTTCATACATGGTTATAGATCACGCAGTTATTCTATGGCATTATAGTACATTAAGTTAAATGCAAAATACAAAAAACAAAATTCTAGATCTTTATACATTTATTGTTTTTTACTTATAATTCCCTATATTTTCATAGTTTATTTTACTGAACCTCAATCCCTTATTATTAAACTTTGTATAAAGGTTTTCTTGGTAAGCAATAATAAATTCACAACGATTTAGTAAAACAAATTTTGAAAAAACGTAGGTGTTCAATAAAATACAATCAATATATGAAGGCTTATATAGTTAAATAAAATTTAAAAGATGTGGTCCCAAATTTTGGGTGTTCCATGTATTACGTTTTGCAAAACAACATAGCAAACAAATAAGGGTCTATTGTCAATTAGAATAGTCAAAATTATCTATTTCTACTTTATTTCCGCATATTACGATATGTATTAATTAATACCGGTGATATAAATTAATATATATATATGAATAATGGTTATTTCAGAATATAAAATGAAATATCAAGTAAAATATAATAGAACATCTATATAAGTGGCCGATATATATTGGTCTAAAAAAATCACCAATGCCATCAAAGTTTGAAGACATTATTGGATATCAATAAAAGCTTTTCAAAATAGCACCAAAAAAAATTATATATATCCAATATATTTCCATATTTGCATACATATCTCACACTATTTACATGTTTGCATGGGTTTTAACATGTAAAGGATTATTCCAGTGAATGATGATGTTGGAAATTTGTTATATATATATATATATAGTAAATATATCAGATAAATTTGGCAATAGTAGGTCCCTTAATATAATTTAATTTTAAATTTATTTTATTATATTAAATTGATTAGATAAAAAAATATTTAATTTAAATATATTTACAAGTGAAAATGCAAATATAAATTTAATGTTTGAAATAGTGAAATATTGAGAAGATTATTTTTAAAATCATTAACAAACAAGACCTTGAATTTGAGTACTTCCTTCCTCCCAATTATAATTAAAAACGCTTATTTTCCAATTAATTACAAATTCAACTATGTATGTATTTATGAATGACATAAATTAACATGGGGTTATGATAAGGCTATTATATATTAGAGTACTAATTAGGTGACCTAAATTCAAAATCAGCACCACCTTTGAAGGCTCTCCACGTGGCACTTTCACCCTAAACACTGCCGGCACCCACTCCCCGTGCTGCCAATAATTTTCTCTTTTAAAAAAAAAAAAACAAGGATAAGTTGCATATTATTATTTAAATAAATTCAATAAAATTTACCATGTAATAGCTATAAATGCAGTAAATTGAACCAAAGAAGAATAGATTATGATAAGTAGAGCAGTGAAATTATATATATATATATATATATATATATATATATATATATATATATATATATAGTTAAAGGATGATGGTGAGTCTTTACAAAAGGGACCATTATATTGTTGAGAGTTTCGTAGCTTCTTCCCTTATCTCATCTCATTAATACCTTCCATCTTCTTCACAAAACATTCCCAACTGAAACCCATCCAATATTCTTCATCATACCAGTGAGAGAAAGAGAGAGAGAGAGAGATGGGGAATTGTCAGGCTGTGGATGCGGCGGCGCTGGTGATACAGCATCCATGTGGAAAGCTGGAGAGGATGTATTGGCCCATCGCCGCCAGTGAGGTCATGAAATCTAACCCCGGCCACTATGTTTCTCTTATTATTCCCTTGCCCGTTTCCGGCGAAGGCGGCGCCGGAGAGAATTCCGATGACAGTAGAGTTGTGAGGTTTACGCGTGTTAAGCTTCTTCGACCAACTGATACTTTGGTTCTTGGCCGAGCTTATCGCCTTGTCACCACTCAAGGTCCCTTTTTAATTTGCATTTTTTTTTTTCCTGATTTAATTTGATTGAAGATTTGAAGTTTTAATTGATATTTTTTGTTTTGGTTTTTTTTTTTAGAGGTTATGAAGGTGCTTAGAGCAAAGAAGCATGCAAAGATGAAGAAAAGCTTGTCGGAATCGGGTGGTTTAATTAGTTCGATTTCTGAGTCAGAGAATGACGATCAGGTAATCTTGGCTTGCATTTCTCTGATAAATACAAATATTGATTGTTAATTGAATTGAATCAAACTGAATATTTCAGTAATGTAATATAGAAATGGAAATTCTAAGATTCTTCATAATTACTGTTCTACAGCAGCTACAAAAGTACTAGCTAGAAGAATTATATTCGTTTTTGACACAAAATCACAGCATTAATGTAAATTCATTTCAATAAATATCATAATCTTTTTTTTTTTTTTTTTAATCTTTTCAAGGGTTCTAATGAGTTAATTTGATCTCAGGGTACAAGATCGGAAAGACAACGTCAGCGATCGGGTTCAACAAACACTGCTGCATCAAAGCCAAAAACATGGCGACCATCTTTGCAAAGCATATCCGAAGCTGCAAGCTGATAATCTTTCCTAAAAAATTAAAAAATAAAAACAAAAAAACGAATTCTTGAACTTGCAAAGTGAGCAATAAGTTCTTTGTATAGGTTGGTAGAAATAGTGACTAGCAAAATAGATTTAATTACACAGGGAAATATTGTGTTTTCCATCTGCATTCTAGACTGATTGTGCGATGAAGATAATTGGAGTTCCAAAATGATAACATGTGGCCATGATTTGTTTGGTTAGAAACTCGAATTTTTCACAAAAAATTGAGCCCACAACAACGATGTCATAGCACTAGAAGCCAAATGCAGTGCAGATAGATTTTTCTACCATATTTAATCACAGCCCCTCCATAATCTTTTTGCAAGAAATTGGGATCAATATTAAAAAAAAAAAAAAAAACAAAAAAAAAAACAAAAACCAAAACAGAATTGGAGTGATGGAGAAAGGTTTCATTGTTGTTGTGTTTCTTATCAGACAGTAAATATGAGATTCCTCAATTAGTTGTCTTAGGTTGTAAGAAGAATAATTACTTTTTACTGTGAGACAAATGTGCAGAGAAGAAGAGAAGAGTATATGAGATACATGTGAGTATGTTTTGTAGGGTGTGATAAGGCCTTGTCAGTACCAGCACAACTTTTCTGTTTGAGGGATCCCAGAAAATGACTACCACATTTTTCCAATTCTCATTAGAAATCAACCATTCCTTTTTTTTCTTTTTTTTTAATCGAATCAACCATTCCTTATTCAACAATAGTTACATACATACCTTGTTACAAAAATCTTGATATAAATTTCTAACAATTTAAACCATTCCAAATAGGATCCCTTCATGTATAGTATGACTGGCTTGAGGTCGACGCTGCTAATTGAACCCTCGTGGGCTCTTCTGGCCTATGGGCTTATTTTTTAACTTGATTATTTGTTCTCAAATAAATGTTGATTTAGTAAAAAAAAAAAAAAAATTCTTAAAATAAGAAATATTGTGGGATTTTAAGAAAATTTTCCCAAATTTATTTCTCCTAAATTAAATAACGATTACTTAATTAATTTATGTGACAATTATACTTAAATAAGGTTAGAATAGTATTTTTTTTTCATCAGATTCCTTAATTTAATACAAAATTTTAAAACGACATTTATTTTGAAATAGAGGGAAGTACATAATAAAATAAAAAGTAATACACATACAGTTTTTTGTGAAATTACATTAGTTAAAAATAATAACATAGAAAACTTAATGTAACTATACAAGTATCGTTAAGCTTGCAACACAACACATGAAATCTTCGACTACACAATGTTATGCCTACTTGCTTGGTTTTCAAGTTATAATTTAGGCTCTCTAATATAGAAAGCAAAGTAATAATTCTTCTAATAAGAGTAAGTGAAAAGACAAGCAAGTATATGTGGAATGTAAACAAATCATTGTCATTTTTTTTTCCTTCAATATATGTCAATGTATTTATTGGGCTACCCTAGTCTATGTAAAGTTTACAAAGTTGGGCTGGCATTGACCATCATTTAAAGCAGACAAAACTAGGCTGGATTGAAAGCATTGTGTCATATGAAATATGAGTCTATTGCTACTACAACTTGAAAGTACAGCCCAACAAATCAGGGAAGCCCAAATAATCGGGCTAAAAAAAAAACTCTTTCCTTGAAATATTAAGAGTAAAATTGGAATTTAGTTTTTTAATTGAAATTTTTTAAAATTGAGGTGTATTTAGAAATTTTTGGAATACTCAAATTGGACTGTTGGCAACAACTGTGAAGTTTATATATATGAATTTAATCAGAATAAAAAGTATCAGAAGATGATGTGGAACATCATGCCTGTTTTTTTAATTAATACAAATATTAGTATTTTTAAATGCAGTTTGGCTTAATAAGAAACACCATATCAGTTTCAAATCAATTAAAAATCATTAATATGATACGGTTTTGTAGATATTAAAGTAGATTTAAATAATATTCGAGTTACATTTGGCATCTCTGATCATTTTGAATTTCAAAATCTCTACAAAGTCAAAGTGTTTATTTGCACACAATGTTACAGATACTACATCAGATTAAATACTAATTCAATTATGTCAAGCATGCATATTAATTTCCTGCTCCACGATCCCAGCAAATTGAAAATTTTAAGGATAAAACAACAAAAAAAGGAGGATTTTTTTTCTAATGAATTAAAGAAAACCAGCATACCTTTTGTGCATATAATCATATATTATAATAAAAAGGTTGTATTAGCGAAGGGTTGCTTTAAGATTAATTAACTTTTCATGCAATTTCATAAAAGCATGCATCTCTGCCCCTATTTTAATTTTTTTTTTTTTTTTTTTTACATTGTGGTCTTTTGAGGTGTCTTTCACTAGCCGATGGATCTTTCTTCCACTCATGTAAGACATATATACACACTGTATTTCTAATATCGAATATGATATTGGATAATATTATATTAAACAAGAATTAATTCTAAATGAATTGGATGTTGGTTAATTCTATCATACTCAAATGGATTTATCATAAATTATGAATTCAACGCTTTAGAAGATGCATGCAACTCATGACTGGTATTTCTCAAAGATATATCTGCAATAACTAAAATCAAATTCTTCAAATCATGACAAATAATCCCCCTAAGTACTGAACTTTCTCATTATTCCTTTTGCTTTTACCTTTATTGATAAACTAAAATTTACTAATCTGGTAAGTTCACCAAGCTTTCGGCTAAATGTCCATTTTATAAATATTATTATCGTCACTTTCATCCTTAACTAGCTAGTGAATTCAAAGAGAGTTTCTTTTCTACTTTCCTCATTATATTAACAATACAAATCACATATAATAATTATCAATATATATATAATGAAATACGAAATTAATATTAAATAGCAATTGAAATTCATGAGGGGATTAGGACACCAAAGTAAACGGTTTTTTTTTTTACTTAATTAGGAACCCAATATATTTACACATCTGCATCGAATCATGATATAAAATCTCAGAAAATGCCAACTTTTACCTATAAATAAGCAGCCCACATAAATTGGCTTTTGTGATTAAGACAGAAAAAAAAAGAAAAAAAAGATGTGATATTGATGATTATAGAGATGACTCTTTTGTCTCCACTCTTTGTGATTGGAGGTCCAGTGCACCCACTTTAATTTCACATTTCATAGACGCTCCTCTCCAATATCATACTACCCCCCATATGCTACTTTTGGGATCCAAAGAGAAATTTGTGAGTTGGAAAAAGAGGGGCAAAAAACAAGAATTTGTGTCCCTTTTTCTGCTAAAAAAAAAGACAAAAGAAGAAGAAAAAACACATCTTTTAACACTACTCTCCCCTTTCATGTTCAAACATACATGCTAAAAAGTTTCACGTGTGATCTTTACTTTTTGTTACAAAATCTTTATGGAAATGTCATGTTCTTGTATTAACTGCTATATCTAAGTAAGCCTTAATTGTTTAGTATCGGAAATGAGATTTTATGATGAAACGTGGTCTTAAAAAGAAAGTTAAATAATAACAGTATACATACAAGAAGTTAATATAGTATTATTAATTATTAAGTTTGAGAACTGAATGATAATGTGTAAATTTCCTCAGCAAAATCATTATAGTTAGAGCAGTCGAGGAGTAATCATGCACATCTACTTATATGAAACCAGCCAACTCTTTCCATCATTGCTTTAAGCACGTGTTCATCTTCTAGGAACTGCAAAACCGTTTCTTACACAAATTCTTGAATGTTTTAATTTCGACAAGATAACAATAATTAAGCTCTCTCTCTCTCTCTCTCTCTCTCTCTTGATCTCTAATAAAAGAATACATTTTAAGTCAGACAAAGAATGTATTATATTATTCCTTGAATATTAGAAACAGGAAATAAATGGAAAATGAGAGTGATGATGTCTAGCATTCAGGATAAAATCTCTGGCAAAAAACCCTCAAGAATCATTAATTCCAACTTTTGACAAATTTCATTTGAGGCTCCGAAACAGGAACCCCACGAAAGCCACGTAATGTTTTTACAACACATAAATAACTATCAAAAGCTGCATTTTAGGGCCATCTTTTATCTTTGTCATATACCCAATAAAGTTTTTTTTTCTTTTTTCTTTTTTCTTTTAGAGAGAGTGAGTGAAGATTATCGACGCTCCTCTATACCCCTCCAACACCATTGTTTCATGAGGAGAGGAAAAAGTATTTTTGGCTTTATAGAAGGAGAGTACTTGGGATTCTCTTTATAGAATATGACAGCCTTAGTGTTGTGCATATTGCTTGAAATTTTCGAGCATGGAATTTGGGGTTTTTTCTACTTCATATATATGTGTACAAAATTCCTTTTCCTTTCTCCCATGCTTTGTTTCTTTTTTTGGTTATCTTTTTTTGTGCCATGAAAAGGAATAAATCGTAAAAGCAATAGGTAGTTTTGGAACCCTAAATCTTGAATTTCTCAACAATTATAGGTGACAAATTAATAGGTTTTTGTCTAGCTCGCGCTCAACTCGACTCACAGGTCAAGAAGTTTAATTGATTTGGGTAGAGTTGATCCATGCAAAATCAATTCAAACCAACAATTTTACAATTAATTAATTACTTATGTACTCCAATATATTTTATAATTTTAGTTATTCTGGTGATGGACCACAAATTCGTTGGCCAGGTTAAGTAAGTTCCGACCAGCACATTGACAACTCTATAAATAAATAATAAATATTTATATATATTTCAAATCAATCCATCTTATAACTAAGCCAAAATTGTCACTTGTATCAACAGTTGACCAAACGATCACTAGATGAATAAAAGATTCTTAACATAAAGTGAATATTTATTTTATTTTATATTTGGAACTTCGATCTTCTAGTTAAATCAACTATATTTTTTTCAGCAGTATAAATAAATTTTATTTTCTATACACTTTTTCGTTTTTTATTAGTTAATAGAAAAAATTTAAAGGGTGGGCTAAATTTGTAAAAAGAAAAAAAAGTGAAAGTTCTGTTAAGTTGGATAAAAAGATTGATAAATTTTGACTTTAACAAAGTCACGTCAGCAAAACTCAACAGTAAATTAGATAGAAGATACATTTTTTTTTCCAGAAGTTGTGATTTATTTGACAAACTTGAAAGATTTTGATAAATTAGCTAAAAATTCAAAGGTTGGGATAAACTTAGCAATAATTTCTTGAAGTGTTAATAAAAGTGTCGTGAGTAAATGTTACTTATTTAAAAAAGTTAACTTAAAATGTTATTTATTAAAAATAAATAATCTGGAATGTGTTGCTTATTTATAAGTTTACTTGTAAATTGTATATTAATAAAATGCACATAATATACAAGAATGATATATATAAGTGAAAAGTGTTATAATGATACATTGCTTAAATTAATTAAAACATATTATATTAATATGTTACATAAATAGATAGGAAGCCAGGTTATTCTCATTTTATTTGATGGTTGGAGGCAAATTAAAAGCTAAAGAATTCTAAAAATCCGAACTCATATATATATGCACTATTTTAGTAGAGGTATAGGTACATGGAACATGCAAATGATAAACTATATATCTATCTATATAAAATGATCAAACTTTTCCAGAGTCACTAAATAAAGGTGGCACCTTAGTGGAATTTCTATTAAATTAAAAAGAAAAAAATCCAAAAGAATGATCTACTTTAGCTAGCTAGTTTAAATTTTATGAGAATCACATTGCATCATCTCTGACCCCATTAAGCAGCCTAATTTTCCAATGTGCCAATATTATAATTTGCTTTAACCCCTAACTTTATATCTTTTAACAGATAATTGAATTGAAGAATTACTACAGATTTTTGCATTGTATTTCTAATCCTAGTCAGCATACTTCTTAGTTAGATAGCTGAAGTTATTAGATAATTCACTTCTTTTCTCTTATAAAAATAGGTGGAACTTAATTAGTGGGCATTTGTAGCTACCTTTTCTAGATTTAAGATATGAGAAATTGAGAATACAGCTTTGATTAATAATATCAAATCCATAAATTAATACCACTAGCAAGATGTGACCTGATTTTGAGGGTGTTCACTAATATCGTTTACGACTCTCTCATTTGTCATTCAACTATACAAACTCTTGGGAGACAAAGATATTAATTAATGTTATTAACTTGAAAACATCTACTCAGGACGTGTCACAGTAGGAAAAATTATGGATTGAAGATTAAATTAATTTGATGGATAACATTTTGTTATTAAATAGTGACGAAATATTAATAAAAAGGTGAAGTAACATATAAACAGGGACATGTTTAGGGATGGGTGGGGTCGATCTCTTGGATTTTCAAAATCATTCTTTTTATATGTAACTTTTTCTAATATTTTTCATTTTTATCATTAATTTTTAAGGTTTCATCTTTTCACATTGTAAAAATTTGTCTATTATCTAAATTTTAGTCTTTAATCTACATTACGTTTTAATCTGATTTTGTTGGTTCACCTTAAAATAAAATCCTTGATCTGTCCCCTATATAAACCTTGTCACAACATTAACTTCCGATTAGTAATAAATTAGCTAAATACCGCATATTAGAGACATATATTACCTGACCATCACTTCAATTATGTAGGTAATTCTCTCTCCAATCTTATATAAAAAACAAAAGTCAGATCAAAAGAGTTGGAAAAAAAAAAACTTTCTTTAAATTTCAACAACTAATATTTAGTGAAGTGACTGATGATTTCATGTCAAACTTATCACTAATATATTTTGGAGATTGATATTTTGTTTCTATAGGCTAATTTTGCTGTTGTTACCTATTTATTTATTTATTAATCAGATGTTCTTTCATGCATTATCATCCACGGGTTTAACAATGAATATTACCTAATTCTTAGCTGGAGAATATTCATCAATAAACATATATAGATTATGGGATCCAAATTCAACCTTAGTCAAATACCAAATTTGCCCTTGCCATCTATTCAATGTCAAGAAAATAAAAGAAGGTTAAAGTCATTGCAGTTGCCTTCCAATCTTGTCCTATTTATCATCTCTTTTTATTTATTTATTTATTTCAACACTTAAAGTTTTTTCGTTTGATGTAATTAGTCGTGGCGCCTGGACCTGGCTGCTATTGTATAATTAATTTAATAGGTTTCTGATCACCTAACAATCCCCCACAAATCCACAATATATATATATATATATACATATTCTATATAAGTAACCTTTTCTAGAGGGTAACCATTATATTTCAATTTCATTGCTCAAATAGTCCAAATCTTTATGACTCGAAAATTGATCTTTGATCTAATTGGAATTTGCCACATAGCTTTAATGAAAAGATGATAGCTACTTCTAATTTCTAGCATTATGATTGATCGTTTTTTTATTAGCTACATGGTTACAACATTATTTGCCTTGTGGGAACCACTTAGCTTGTTACCTAAATTTCCCAGCTGCTATAAATAAAAATTCTGTATTGGGAGACTATATAACTATACTTTTAATATTTTAATTAATAGGATAACTTTTTCCTAGCTAATTCATTCAAATGAGTTTGGATTGAATATATGATTTTATATAAATTTGTATGATATTTTAAATGCTAGTCCAAGGAAGTAATCTATAATATGTACTAGGAAATGTTGTCACAACCTGGTTATTTTTTAGTTCGATGTGGACCAACTAACCAGCTGTAGATAAAGATGATTGGTTTAGAAATTGGTAGCAAGTATTTAGTACCCTGATTTGTTAGGATAGGTTTAAATAGCATAGATTATGAAAGTACTGTCTCAAATATATCTCAGATTACCTTTTACAGACCATATTATATGATCACGAGCCATGTCTCTTTTTTTATTTGTTTATTGTAACTAATATCAACAAATTGCATGTCGGGTTTATGGTGGATAGCGACAACTTCCTTTGCTGGCCTATTCTGATCTACTCATCATAAAAAAAAAATTATTTTATTTTCTAAGATTAGATTATAGGGAAACTCAAAAAATGTTTTCTCTGGAGGTTACTGCGTTTATTAAGTATGACACACAAATATGTAATACCATTTTAGTAAATTAACTTTAAACTGACGATGAATTAGTTCATTCATTAAATACATTTGTTTTTATTAACCAAATATAAAGGGTGGGTATATATAGTTTTGAAAGTGGACAACCTTCCTCTTTGTGCATTTATATACATGATTGGTTTAATCAATTCTTGTAAGTAAAGTTTTCAAAGAGGACAACCTTCTCTTTGTATAGTATGTTTTACTATTATGTTCTTATTACGAGCTACATCTGCTTAATTTGGAGATAACAATCAGATCTTTTCAAATAGTAATCATGTAAATCGAGAAATGTGTCCCGAGTTTTTTTATTTTTGTCCAGGGCGTCTGAAATGTAGAGGAGGCAAGAGAGCAAGAGGAGGTGAGGTCACAAGAAGAGGGGGGTTAAGGGTCATATTCATAGTCATTGATTGGATGAGTCTTTAATTGCTGGAGGGACCAAGTCTCTAGTCATTTCACCCACTCTATACTTCCTCAACTTCATATATAAAAGTTAGTATAATGCTACTGGCTGATAAAACAAATGGCAAACCTACAAAATCTTCATTGTCAATCACATGTATTGCACTGACCCACGATTAATGGCTCTGGGTCGACATCCTCACTTATAACAAATTTCACTATAAATAATGTTTTTTCTTTTTTATTACATCCAAATACCAACACCCAAGATTAAATAATAGTCCAAAAATAAGGCCCCAAAGACCTTTGTATACTTCAGCCACCTTTTGTTGGCCTTTAAAAAAAAAAGAAGACTTTCCTCTCCTTGAGAAACCAAAAAAGAAAAAAAAAATTAAAGTCCAGTATACGGTTAGGACAATAAAAATAAAAGGGAAAATTCCCGCCAAAAAAGCACACATGCACATGTGTATAAAACACACAATACGTGTGTATACACATAACTCGAAAAAATAAAATGAATGGAGCCATGAACCTTATTTGATGTGGTCCTCCTTTTTCTTGCTCTCTTTTCTTCACTTGTGATCTTCATGAGTTCTTGACATGCATCACACAAAGAGCTCAAACTTCAAAGGTTGAATTGAATCCCATCTTTTTCCCAAGCTAGCCCTCTTTGATTTTCACTACACTTTTTGGGTCCCACCAAATACATATATGTCCCTTCATTCAATAATGTGCAACCTTTGAATAATTCACTCACTCACTTCCAACCTCACTCATACTACATGACTCCACTATGTACTATAAATAATTTCTCTCTCCTCACTTTCTCACACAAAAAACATATTTATATAATATGTACCAAACCCCCTTCTCTTGGGAATCTGCAATGCCAAACAATTCCCACCAAAGGAAGGGCCATAATAAAATCTCCCCAAACTGTCCAAACTCTTGTACATACTCTACTACTTATCTACATCACTCGTGTCAATTCTCATTACCCTCTGAGGAAAAAAATATATTGAGGATTCTAGACAGACTTTGGACCACCATTATCATTATTTTAGTTTTTCTTGTTTTTTTTGTCAGCCCCTTAATCAAAGTTTCTCTTGTCATCATCTGCCCACAAGCTGTTATTTAATTTCCTCCTCTTATAAGATGATGGGGATGAGGATGAAGAGGAGGATGAGTCACTCAAGGTAATACTCGCCCGAGTCGTGACTCGGAGCTGCGGTAGAACCTTTGGTTGCTTCTTTGGCTTATTAATTAATGCAGTTTGTCGAACCAATTGGTAGCAACTCATAATATTATCCTGCAAAAGATTGGATTTTGTATCCCAAGTTGGAATTTCTTGTGGTGAAACATACTCAAAAGCCATAACTCAATCTATTTTTCTTACTTTCTGAAGTCCATCACTCCATGATTCAGCATGTTGAACAGTGATGAAAGAGAAATTTGGCAGATCATTTGCTGCACAAAGTATGGCCGCAGCAGCAATGCATGATGGCCTATACTCAAGGAAGCTCGTTTCTGTTCAAATTAAATATTCAAATATATTAATTTCTAGTCATTATTTAATTTTTTTACTGAATATTTATAAAATACCTTGAATAGTTGAGAAAATAATGTCTTTTGCCCTTGAGGAAAGGAAGGCAGTGTAAGTGCCAGTAGGATCAATTTTGATTGCGAAAAAGCTAAGATAGCAAAATGGAGAAATGGATCGAAGTCTCCAATCCAACACCCTTAGCACAAGAAGCTCCATTCTTTGGATATTTTTTGGTTCAAAAATAAATTTAGCACTTTCAACCTAATAGATAATATAAAGATTTATTAAAAAATTAAATCTTGATTTAAGGAAACAACATTAAATCAAATAAAAAATGACTTAATTACCTGAAGATCCAAAAGAGAAGGAACAAGACGTTCCTCCATCTTAGCAGCTAATGACAAGCATGCAACAGACAATAGTTGCAATGGCCATCCATTCATTTTCTGTAATTGCATTACATTATTGAGCAGAAAGAAACAACGAAGGATTAGTTATACTTAACATTTAATAAAATCAGGACACTAAAAAATAACGATGTCCCATCAGATTGCATTAACTAATAGTTGTTATAGACCTAAAGGGACAAATATTGGACCTTGATGATGTATATATATATATATATATATATATATATATATATATATATATATATATATATATATATACTTTTGGAGAAGATAATCTTGCTTATAAATTATGATTAACAAGCATGCTTTCAATTGAGTCATCATTCACATGTATAATTCCTAATCCCATCCGAGTCATCACATAATTATGGATTATTAGTGTCATGTAGTAGTATTACGAAAAAGGGTATACGCCATCAATAATTTATTAATTAGTGGTCAGTTTAAATTAGGAATAATTAAATAATGTACTAAGTCTTATTCGACAAGAGGTGGAACTAATTGCTTTTAATTCTTGAAAGCACCCTTTATTCCAATGTAGTCCATACGTGTGGCACTTTTTTCCCCGTAACACCCAACACAAACCCTTTAATTAATGGACACTGATTGGGTAGACAAAAATATAATGTATTCTACTTGAAATTTAAACAAAAAGACATACCATGATATAAAGTACTACATGCACTTTATCATACTTCACTATTTATACCAATTAAAGCGATTTTTTTATGAGTTATACCTCTTTTTTTTTTATAACCAAAATTTATAGGTTCTTATCAAATGAATGAGAGAATATTTCACATTAAAATTTGTTCTAACTACTTCAGAGTTTAGTTTTAATTAGCAACATTTATTGATCCACTAATTACAGGTCTTTTCCAATCTGTACAAAAAGTCAATATTATTATACTCACTAGATGTGATTTTAAAATGACCAAGGTGTAAAAAGAAAAGACAAATTGGACCAAATTAGATAGCCCGTTCGGAAACCCATTTATTGAATTAAATGTCATAAAAAAATATGAGGTAATAAAAAATAAAAAATCAAATTGATTCAATATAGTCGATTATTACTTTGATATAATTTTTAATTAGTGTACTTGACGGTGACGGGAGTCTTACCGGCATGTGATGGGAGTAAAGAAAACGATCAAAGTAGCTAACGGAGAGATACGCCGTCAATGGCTGGAAACCGTAATAACGTTGTACCTGCATCAAACGAAAAACTTCAGTCAACCCCCCATAAATGCGCCGTTAAGTCTACAGTACGCCGCTAGGCACTGTTTCATCGCGCTCTAGAATATTCCGCCGCGTTTCCCTTACGCCGGCGGCGCATACTAGAACTGCGAATCATTTCAAAGCTAAAGTGCGCCCGAATACCACTAGTGCATTATTAACAAGAAATATAACTTCAAATATAGAAAAATCGATGGTGCTGTGCACCACCGGTCTATTATAGCTTAACCCATCCTAATTTACGCAGGCGCATCCTTTGGGATATCTTGTTCAATCTATTGTGTGCCACCTGTGCACGATAGAGAAGAACTGGAATCTGGAACTAGGAATATACCTTGAGGATCCATGCAACAAATTCCGCTCTAGTCGAAGCATCAATTGATTGATGAGAGGGAGGGGAATTAATCCCGATGAGATCTCTCTCGTCTTCCAATAGTCCGGCGATGGATTCCTCGTCATCCGCCGGTTGAGATTCGATGTCCGACGAATATTCTGGAAACTCATCTCCGCCGCTGGAGAAGATAATAGTACTCGAATCCTCGCTGCAGAGAAGGTCGGAGAAACGGTCGGAACACGACAGTGACATGGCGAATGCGACCCCCGATGATCGGCCGTCAGTCTCTTCAGATCATTGCAACTGGAACTTAGCTTGGATTATCGCAGGAGGTTCATCGGATATGCGCCGGAAAATGTGGGCGGTGAGAGTGTGTGATAGTGGGGACTGTAGGTTTTCTTATGTGTATGTTTGGATTCTCTCCTGTGTGCGTTGGATATATAGATAACATGGCTAATTTTGTTTTTCTATTTATAATTGATTTAATTTCTATCTTTTTCAATTTTTCTTTTCCCAATAAATGTTATTGCTATGGCTATTTTATTTTATGTTCTTCTATGTTTTTTTCTTCTTCTATTTTTGTATCATAAAATATATTAAATTATTATTGAGTGTTTTTCCGAAAAGTGTTGATTAATTATGGTACTATAAATCAATGGAAATACTCCCTACCCATATGCGATACCATGGAATTAAGTAAGAAAATAAAGTTAAAATAGTTGAGTGATCATGAAAAATATATATTTATCATAATAGTGGTTGATTCATTAAATTGTGTTCCTGATATGTGGTTGTGCAATTTGGAAAAGTCAACAGTTTGCAGTATGACATCTCACATCTCATCTATATATTATGTAATGTCGTGTGTATATTATTTGTAGAAATGTGCTGTAACGTATATTAAAAAAAAATTGGAAAAAAAAATAAAGTTAAAATATGAGATATTAATTGTGTGACTATATGTTCTCAGAAAAGAAAAGGGTCGGAAAACGGATTATGGACTAAAGATTGGATAAGTTCCGGATTATGGGTTTGCAATGGATAAGTAGAAAAATCAAAACCTACAACTAATTTATATCAACAATAATACCCTAAAAATCACAAAATTTATGCACTTTTTTTACTTATCGGTAATATAAATAATTAATTTACACACGGCAATCATTAACGACAGTTAAACATAATTTTATTCATCTTCACCAGATTAGTAAAACAGCGTCAAATAAATCAACATTGCATAATTAAATGACCAAAAAATGCTTTTATTTTATTTTATTAGAGAGATGAAGATCATCATTGTACATTAAATGACCAAAAGATGCTTTTTTTTTTTTTTGGAAAGAGATGAAGAATTCTCACACGAGATTTGAACTCAAGTTGGTAGATGATTATCCCCACAATACCACAATTTTATTAATTTGATTATGTCCCTAGGAGACCCAAAATAATGCTTCTTAAGCACAGGTTTGGATTAAAAAATAAATACCGATATTGAGGGACATAAACATAACAATTTTAAATGCTTTATAAAAATATTTGGAAATAATTTAAGAGATATTTTAGAGATTTATCTTAAATGCATTTGAAGTATCAAAAAAATGTTATATTAAGGTTCTTTGATGATGGGAGTTAACAAAATCATCACTGATTATCAAAATAAAACACTCTTGTTTTTCAAGGATTTTTAATAATACAGTAATTCTTAAGAATTTTTTAAACTAATATTTGTGTTTGAGAGACATAAAGATGCCAACTTCATATTTCCGAATTGCAAAGAACAATCCGAACTGCAAAATCCAGTTTTTATTCTATCGTTCCTGAAGATCCTTTTTCTCAAGAACAATCTTTTTTTAGAAGGCCTGCTACTTCCTCAACCTCAACATAATTTAAAAGCCAGGCTAATGATTTATTATTAATCAAAATTTGGGGATTTTATTTATTAAATTTTTTTTTTGGGAGATAAATTTGGTGATTTCACTCGTACATCGGTTTAATGGGTTGAAATGAGAATGAGTATTCGCATTCGTACAAACCACATGGGGGGAGATTGAACCTCTTGTTTTGTTTGCTTGTTTTATGTAAGCATATATAGACTTTTAAGCATGATTAAACGAATCACTTAGATAAGTTAGATGTATACTTCATTAATTAATTAATTTATTAAGGTGGATTGACATTTGTTTTACACATATAGGATATTTAATTTATAGAAATACAATATATTCTCTTATACTAAAGAAATAAGGCTTAATTGCAAAAGAGAAAAAAAAAATTCAAAGTTTTGCAATTTTTTTCTATTTTAACGAATTGTTTTAAAATTATTAATTTTAATCATGAATTAACCAATTAATTAAATATAAGTTCTTACTGTTGAAATATTGTCGTTGCGTTTCGGTGAAGGTCGTCAGAACCCATTCTATGTGATTCTTGTTTCATAATTTATTCTTCTTGATTTTATTTTATTTGTTTAAATTAAAATGAGTTGATCATAATTGATTAAGATTGATTAATTTAAATTGGTGTATGATTTACACATCCACATCATCAAATTTTGCTAAAATTGAAATCAATAGCTAATTCATGATTAAAATTAATAAATTTAAAATCATAAAAACTCACGTGAGACCGGGTTACATATATCCTTATGTGAGATGAAGTTTTTTATAATCTTATGTGAGACTCATATTTACCATATTAAATGGGTTGACGCATTTTCTTGATTTATATAAACTACATTTTATATAAGGTTAATATAAGATCATCTCACAACACACATACTCTTTTTTTAAAGTTAAGTGCACTAAAATGGAAAAAAATTGTAAAGTTTTAGATTATTGTTGCAATTAAGTCAAGAAACGAAATGTGACTTCATTTTTTTACCAGACCATTTTACTACGTAATCAATGCGGCTAATATGTGAGTCAACACAAGTATTTGAATTAACATAGATAGTAAACCAGTCAGCGTATTAGTTTTTTACTTTCGAAGTATAACTTTTACTTTGGAAAATATTGTTTTTTAGAAACAAATTATTACTTATTAATTATTTTAAACCTTATTCAGAGTAGAACTTTAAATTTGAAATATTACTTTAATTTTAAAGTATTACTAATGACTTCATATTAAAAACTATAAAAGTATTACTTTTTACATGAAAAACAGTATTTGCTACATTTTTTACAAGTACTTTTTACTAATTAGTATTATTTATTATTTATTTAAAATTTATTCAAACTATTATGTTTTAATTAAAAAATATTTCATATTATTTCCGAAAAACTAATTCAAATTATTCTTTTTTTTTTTTTACTTAAATTTCTAGTGGGTACTTGGGTAGGCATTGCCATAAAAATATGGCATGGCGCAGTTTTTTTTTTTTGCATCCCCAATAATTTGACCTATAGTACTTTAATTTGTCCCTTCATTAGTAAATCAATAGATATAATCCACGATAAATAAAAGTACAATGAAGAAAACATTTGTTAGTAATTATTTTCCTAACAACATACACGTCAACTTGAATTAATATATATCAAACACTATATTTATATTTATTTTATATGGACAATCTACATTAAACTGGCTGTCGATAATTATTATGATGTGACTATAATTGAATCAAATCCTTATTTTCAATGTATTCAAAATACTACATCCCAACAAGAATCTTTATCTTCAAATACGTCTTCAAATGCATATTGATGTCAAAATTCACAATTTGAAATTAATGAGTTGACAAGCTAGAATTATTGCTTTCAGTAACTGAGTGACTGATCATTTATTTTTTAATTGTCGCATGTTTTGAAACAGTTCTTAATAATACTGATCCGAAGATTATTATTATTATTATTATTATTATTATTATTATTATTATTATTATTATTATTATTATTATTATTATTATTATTATTATTATTATTATTATTGTTGTTGTTGTTTTCAATTTATATGTGATATCATAGATTTTATATAACGAACTTGAGTCAACAGTAATATATATTCACATTCATTATTCTTTAGCTAACTTATTCTTGATATTTTATTTAAATTTTAATCTTATACGTACGAAAAATATTAATAATATATTTTTTAGTGAGAAAGTACTATATTGTTAATGAAATCTAATTCAACACTGGAAGTTCATTAATTTCCTTCTCCGACATACATATAAAAACAATAAATATGAGTGGTTTAAAATAAAATAAAAAATACAACAACCTATGCAAAAAATTGAAATAATTACATAGCCATTACCTTTGTTCTTCCCCTTTATAGCTCAATTCAAAACTTACGTCTGACTAATTTAAAATGACCCCTCAAAATTATTACCGTATAAATTATATAATATGCCACAAATCTCTTGGATCAACTGATATCATCAATTTTTTCGTCTCTGAAACACGAACCTACATTATTAGACGCTAGACTGTATCCATATATATCATACTATAAATCTTTAATTCAAAATGACTATTCATTTATTCAATCTACAAATCTCATTTATAAAATGATAATGGTGCCCTTCCCACCAACACCTCATGAAATTGAACCAAAGAAAAAAAAATGTCTTGCAAAAAAGAAATTATGAAAAACATCCCCAAAATGTAGGGACATATCAAACATTTCATGGCTAGTGCTATCTTCCTCTTACCTATTCAATTAATACTCTTCGTTTTGGTCAACTGTTGTTAACCTACTTCCACATTCTGTGTCATGTCAAATAATTTCTCATCAATTAAATAATTATTTAATTCCACTAATAGAAATTGAATTATTATTATTTTAATTGAAACTATAGGATTGCTGAACTTGCTTTTAAAAAAATGAAAATGATCTGCATATATGCATTCTCGATTATATTAATATATAAAGCATAAGAATGAAACATGAAATTCTGTAACTGACATTACCAATATTTCTTTCATTTCAACTAAAATTTAATATAAGATAAAACCCTTTTCTCCACACCAAAAAATAAAATAAAACTTGATTTAGTTATAGGAATATGTTGGCTCATGGGCTAGCTATATGTGATTTTCTCTTAATTTGTCTAACAAATGCGTGCATTTATTAAAATAAATAGTTTTATATCTTGCTCTTTTAGTATCTGGAACGGAAACTTATAACAGTACTGAACAAAAATATTGTAAATTTAGAAAAGAAAAATAGCAATCATAAAATGTTATAAAATCCCATTAATTTAATAATATTGTCTATAGAAAAGAAATAGGATTTATTTATATACAGTCAACATCCCATGAAAAAAGCATTGTGCCCATATCCTGAGGATGAGATATGGGGTTTTGCTGGATGTGGGATATGCATCTAGCTATATATATAGTATTTTTTGTGACCTTTGCCTCATACACTGCTTCACAGCTCCATAATTGCATGTTTTGTCACACACATATATATAGGTATAGTATGCCCATTTTATTTTTATATATACAGTGTGCAAAGTGGAAACATCATTTTCATCATTCCTAATTCACTTGGATAAAAATGTTAAACTTCTTTCCTATTTTTCAACATTTGCATTATTATAGTTTGACAAATTCTTGATGGTCACTATTATTGTTGAGCCTTGTGCATTTCCCATTACTCCATTGTCTTTTCCGTTATTGGTAAAAAGAGATTAAAAAGAAAAAGATTGATTGATATTTTGGTAAGTACAAGAACAAATAAGTCCAACGATATGATTTTAATTATATGCATAAGTTGGTGTGATTTCATGGTATCACACTAATTATGTATTAATGTGATAGACGTGTGCTATGTATCATTTTGAAAAAAGTAAAAGAATATTTAATTGTTGAATATTTTTAGATTAATACATGTCACACATCCAAAAATATTAATATACAATTAATTGGTATGAAATCACTCGTAGATAATCAAAGAAGTGGTCATATTTATTGTTTGACAACTAAAGAAGTGCTTTGTTATGTAGATCATGAGTGCAACTGAAAAGATTGTTCAATTTCTCAAGATATAAGTTGGTTTTAAATAGCTCCTGATCCAATTATCAACCCAAGAACATGGTTAAAATTAATTAGTTGGCAGATTAGTAAATTGAACTAATTATTTCAAGTCAAAAAATTGGATGAGATCGTCTTATTAACCTCATCTTATGAGATCAAATTCCATCCAATTTATTTCACCTCACTATTACCTTAAAATATGTCATCTATATTCAATAACTAATAAAACTATGTTTCATGGTTCAACATTCATAAGTCGATGTTATAATAGAGTCCCTCTTGTTTAAATTTTTAATCAAACCCTAACCTCAAAAAAAAGATTATAGGCAATTATGTTATGGTCAGCTACAAAGTCATCACTTTCGCTAATTAAATGTAAGTAGTGGGTAGATACATTTATTACTTTACTCAATCATTTTTTAATTAATTTGTTGACATTCTATGCTCCATTACGGGCCATCTATATTGTATATACTACAATGATCGAAATGTTTATATATATATATATATATATATATACATATTTTTATAGTATAGATTGTGAATAGTGAATACTATACTATACAGCATGGGATTTATTTATACAATAATTAGTGACACGTAACTCATAGATTACTTTCCATTTTCCACATTGTTAATTGTAAAAAAATATTACAATTTACAAACGTGAAACTTAACATCTAAGTGATTCTTAATATGCATCTTCGTCTCTTTTCAATTTACATATAATTAAAAATCTATCAAGTCCAAGAAAGATATCATTATCTATCTATGCAGCTAAATAAAACATTGAAAATTAGAGCCAGCTGCATGATGCCAATGATAGAGTAGCTTGTCATTTAATCCAAATTAATATAATAATAATAATTAGTTAATCAATAAATTGTCTGAATATGTGTTGCCAAAGGAACACAGACAATAGAGAACTTTTCAAGAGAAGCTCAAAAATCATGTCTTTTTCTGGAAGAGAATATGAGATACCTATATATAAATGTTTTATTAATGGTAGTTAATTTGGCCATAAAATATGACCAAAAGAAGAAAATCCCAAAGGTTATATAGAAGAAAGTGTGGTGGAGTATTACGCTAACAACCAAACATATTAATTCAAAATATATGTATTCAAATGAGAATCACAAATGATGGACATTTTTAATCTTGTGTTTAAGGACAACGTTGTCTTAACTCTCAACCTTTTCTATGGAAAGTGTCAATTATTTGACAAACCTAGCTCCACCAAACCCTGTATATCTATCTATATTTCCACCAAATTAAGCACTGTTATTTAGATTATAAATACTTGTTGATATTTAGCCAAATAAATTTTATTTTTATTTTCTCTTTAATCTTATACTTACCAGACTTAAATATCATTTAAATCCCAATTTATGGCATAAAACGTTAATCGGCTATACCATGTTTTATTAGTTAATTCTGAAGGGAATTTCTGTTGATGGTTGAGTTTTTTTTTTTTTTAATTACCATATGTACTGTAGAGTAGTATTTGTTGTTCCATGTTTTATTATTAAAATTATTCATAGGAGATGAGTAGAAAAACATCTGATATTGCTAACATTGGATCTGGTCAATCAAGAATTATGAATAATTAATCATGGTAGAAGCATAAATCTAATTCGGTTATGAGCTTCAGTCATAAACAGTAATTATCATGGTAGATACGACACTTCATATACAACTGTCGAAAAAAACAGGTTTCACAAAAAAGTCAAGTTGATTGATTTAGGCTTTAGACTAAATTAAACTTGCAGTAGAATATGTAATAAGATTGGACACAACTTCTCTCGCGCCAAACTTGTCAAATCTAATCAACTGAAAAGCAACACTGTTTGAAATTTTTTGTTCAACAAATTATTGGTTTTGCTCGATTATCTATTCATCTTTTATCTAATTTCATGTTTGCAATATTATATTCTTACATGTGTGGTCAAAGAAATAAATGAAACACAAGTTTGAAAATAGTGTGTTTTTAAATAATAGATAAATCAACATGTATATATATAGTTCATCAAATAATGAGTATGAACAGACAGTTGATTACTAATTTTGCAATCTTGACTGTTATTTTCTCCTCTCTTTTTTTTTTTTTTTTGGGAGAATGGTTGTAATCACAATTCATGTTCATTACAAATCATCTGAAAAAAAAAAAAAACATGTAAACTAACGTCCCTTCTTTCTTTCTATTTTTTTTCTTTGGAGATAAACATGTAAAACAACGTTAACACCAATAAAACACAAATCTTTCCAATATTGTGTTAATGAATACTATTAACTTGTCTCAGGAAAAGATATTTCTTGAGAAAAAAAAAAGTTAATACTAACAAAATTATTAATTTGGAAAGGAATGAGATTTATTATTGTGGCTGTTTATTATTATTATTATTATTATTATTATTATTATTATTATTATTATTATTATTACCTCCGTCCCACCTTATTTTGCCTACTTTCCATTTTTGCTTGTCCCAACTTATTTTGCCAGCCCAAAAATGGCAAAAAAAAAGCACTAAAAAAGCATAAATTTAAACATTCAATCAACAGTCAACTGTATTTTCTTAGGATCCGTGCCGGTCAAAGTAGGCAAAATAAGCCGGGACGGAGGGAGTATTATTTAACACCTTGAACATTTGAGAAAAAAACAACAAACCACTTTGCATCCCAAGTTGGGCGTCCTACGAAAAGTCAAAATCTAAAACAGGCTTTTATTAAATCATCCATCTTTTTTTTGGGCCTCATATGAGTCTTGATTTTTTTGTGTAATTGGGCCACTCTTTTTAAACCTGGGCTTGGAAATCAGCCACTCTTATCTAAAAATTCGAACAACCTCCCTCAATCAAGACTCTGGTTTCATTGTTCTGGAGAGAGTCGAGAGCAAAGAAAATGCTGAATCTTGGAAAATTTCCGACGCAGATAACGTACAACGCTCTAATCCACAGCCCCGTTTCAAAATATCTGCAATTCCTTTCAAAACCCCGTTTCGCATTTTCCACTCACCACCACAATTTTCACGCTGTTCTTGGAAAAAAGCCAAGTGGGTTATGCTGTAACGCCACGAAAACCAAGAAAAAAGGCGGCTTTAGTTTGAAAGAAAAGGACGGCTCTGATGAATTCGAGGAGGATTTTGATGATGAGTTTCTAGATATAGAAGATGATGATGAAATTGAGGGAGACGAGGATGAGGATGATGAGGATGAGAATGAGGTTGATATTCCTTTGCAGCATATGAGGAAGTGGCTTGAGAATAAGCCAAGTGGATTTGGTGAAGGAAAAGTGTATGATACTTCAGTTGAGGATAAGTTGGTGGAAGAGATAGAGCAGAGTAGAAAAGCCCAGCTTGCTAACATTAATAAGCTTAAGAATAGTCCTAATGGAACCATTTCCAAGAAAGAAGTGGATAAAGGTTGGTCTTTTTCTTTATTTTTTGTTGACTTCTTTCATGTTTCGCTGGATTGTGTTGTGGGCTTCTATATGATTTGGCATTGTGTTTTACAATTTGTTGCTCCTTAAAGGATAATGTCCCTCTAAGACTAACATGAATTCCTGTAATGTTTGAGTGATATACTTGTCTCTAGGATTAACAAGTTAAAAGAAGTTGAGAGAGCGAGCAATTTTTGTATTAAAATTCTCTGCTGTCTTTAAATCTTGGTACTTTTTATTGATTCAAAATGCTGTTCATAACATCTGAATAGTTATGTATGAATGATTTCTTTGTGTTCTCTTAGTGCTGGGTGCAGTTGTGGGGGGGGGGGGGGGGGGGAGTATTACATTCTTCAATTTTGTCGTTGAAAATGCTTTATACACATTCCAGTTTGAGTTTATTTGATCAAATGAACCATTGTTTCTCACTTCTTGATGCTGGTTGAGTTTACACGATTTGCATAGCTCATCTGATCAATATGACCAGCGCCAAGGTTGTCTTGTGATATTAATCCTAAGTATTCTCTAAACTTCCTACCATAGCTGGATCCATATATTTCCCAAATTTCAGATGTTAGGTATAGCTGTGGATATTGTTGTCTGGCTTCCTGGAATTGGGGCAATGGCCATATTTTGTAAGCATCTTGATGCCCTTGTTAAGACGTGCCCCTGTCTAGAGGTAGTGACCTCATAAGGAACCTTCATTCTACGAACCCTTGTGGCGCGGAAGGCTAGCTCTGGGGATGAAGGTTGGATAGTAACTCTAGGGGCACCCCTACAACTATGGGGCTGGAGGCCTATTGGGAAGTAATGAGTTCAAACTGATATCGTGGTCACCAACCTTAGTTGTGGCCCATTGCAATTGGAGGCTTCCTAGCCAGAATATGTTGTTAGAGTAAAGGGTATGGACATGTTCCCCAGTGATAAGGATCCCCCAGTGAATATGGTTGTATGTTTTTTGTCCATGAGACCAAGGCTGAGAAACCGACAGAAGAATGGAAAGAGATTTGAAAAAACCTAAATTCTTTAATATCCTATTCTACAATTGGCTCTTTGCTGAATTTTAGTTCGATCCATAACAGCCGGCATAAGGCCAAATAACCACTTTTAACTTAGAAAGATGGGATCTTGGTCAATTCAACAATAATGAAAAGAAAAAATTAATAATAATAATATGAAGAAAAAAAAAAACCCTCAATCAGGCCTGAAGCCCATCCTCCTCCACAATCTTTGCTGGACGCCTCGTATGGACAATAGGTGCATCACAATGAAAAGAAGCTATACTTCTTTCATTCTTTTAACGATGATAAAGCTGGATTCGGCTGTAAAATAAAGCAAGCCCTTCACTTATTTGTTTCGGCACATGAGTATTTACTACACAAATACTTGGAAGTATAAGAGTAATTATCTCCTTGTAGTAACCGAAGTTGGAGTTTATTGCAACAACATCTTGCTTATTTGCTTTGCTCCTACACATATGAATGTAGATGCAGTGATGCACACATCATTTTGAGTTAGATATAACATAACATACTAGAGTTTTGCAGGCCCAGGTCAGGATGAAGTTCGAGTGCGTTTGATGAATCTTCCTAAGAAGAAAAACATTCACAGGGATTTACGACTAGCTTTTACAGGAGTTCCTGGAATAGTAAAAATCGTCCCACTTGTTTCTGGTAATGAAAAAACAAGGGATCCAGTCTGCAAAGGTCTTGCTTTTGTAGATTTCAAGAAAAAAGATGAGGCACAGAGGTATATATGTACTCCTGATTTGCACTATGAAGTAACACTTCCATTTCATGTTCGTTTTACTAAAAGTGCATGGGACCCCTTTTTCCGTGTAGATTTATCCAAAACTTTTCAGGTACAAGCATATGCTTTGGCAAGATTCAAAAGCAGATAAAATGCGAGATGATGAATCCCATCTTGCCCAAGATTGCACACGATCAGTCAGTTGATGAAAGGAATCGCACTTCTCAGAAAACCCTACTCAATTCGCTGCAGGATCAATCAGTTGATGCTGGCTTGGAAACTGATGATTCAGTTTTAGATTCATCAGAACAAAGTTTGACTAGTGAACATGATGATGAAGATGAAAGGCATGAATCGGGACAAGAAGGAGATGATGGTGAGATCAATGGAGCTTCAACTACCTCAGACTCTGATTTAGCTGATGAACTGAAGATAGTAGAAGAGTCTGCAGTTGATTCATCCTCCTTGAAGAACACAAGAAAGCCAAAAACAAAAGAGAAAAAGGCAGCATCTAAACAAAGGAAAGACAAGAGTCCAAAACTAAACATCCTGGGATCTGCGAATAAGTAATCTTCCCAACTATTATCTTTTTGATATCATTGCTTTCATGGATCTCTTGAGTTGCTAAAATTCTTAAATTTCTTGTACATGTTTCTTCTATTTGCAGGTTAAAGATAAGAGAGAAGGAGATGCTTGCAGGTGTTTTCTCCAAATATGGAGCGAATTTCACTTCAACTGTACAAGAACAGAGTAGATAACAGATGGTTCCATAAAAATTTCACCATCATTCTGGCAAGAGGAAAAACCCCGTTTTCGAGAATGTCAAAAAATCCTCCCTTTTCATTTTGTTTTATTGTTTTCCACCTCACACTAGTTGTGTCTTTCTAGGCTTTAGTTTTGAGGAAACCTGTAATTGGTTAGTTCACTTGAAGAACTATATTTTAGCCCTCTTGAGTTGATTTCCAAATTAGATTGTAATCCACATTCTTGAGCTGAAGATGCAAGTTTACAAAAGAATTATATACATCTATTACCTATATAAAAGTGTAGATGTTTCTTACAAAATATAGATTATTAAATATATCTCTATTAAAAATTATTATTTAAGGTTATAATAATTTTATATTAGAATCCTAACTAATTCAAAGTTTTATAAAATCTCATTATAATTAAAATTATAATATAAAAATATTATATATAAGGTATTTGTATTATTTTATTCTTTAATTTGAATTGATATCCACGTGTTCTTTCTTAATTTGAATTGATATCCACGTGCAACGTACGTGATTTAAAACTCGTATCTTTAGAAAAATGCTCGTATCTTTAGAAGAATGCAACTTTCTTCACAAACATCTGAGTTTCTGCTTTTATATACAAAATAAATAAGGCAAAAGATCCTTATAAAATTTTTTTTTGAGCAAATTTGGTGTAGTTTGTGAACTATAGAGACAAAGAATGTCTGCTTGTTTGAAAGAAAAAATAAAAATCTTTTCATGTATCTCTTTGATATTTAAAAATTAAAAAATTTGAAGCTGAAGCTGCTAACAGGGATATAATTTTTATTTTATTTTTTTGAGCAAATTTGGTGTAGTTTGTGAACTATAGAGACAAAGAATGTCTGCTTGTTGAAAAAAAAAAAATTCTTTTCATGTATCTTTTTAATATTTAGTCAAAACTCAAAAGTGTATATCTTGGTTGCAAGTCTCGTGCAGTGTGCTGCTGCTAACAGGGATACAATGAAGCTGAAGCCACTTGATCTTGGAAAACTTTTTGGATCACTTTCTCTGCTTTCTTCATCATTTTCTTCCAAGACTCATTTGACTCCATCAACAAAGCCGGTAAAACTCTTCTTCCGATCATCGAGAAATGATGAGCAGCTCATAAACCTGTCAGAAAGAGAGAGTAAATTCGGTGAATCCGTCAACCACCTCTGCCAACAAAAGCGCTTGAAAGATGTCGTTCAATTACTAGAAGACCAACTTTCCCAGCCTTCTGCTGCTTTATATTCGACAATTTTACGACTTTGTGTTGAAAAGAGAGCTCTAAAGGAGGGCAAAAGAGTTCATGCTCACATCAAAGGATCGGGCTTTGTGCCTGGGATTTTTATTTCGAACAAGATTCTTGATTTGTACTGCAAATGCGAGAGTATATCTGATGCCCGAAACATGTTCGATGAAATGGTTGACAGAGATATATGCTCTTGGAACATTTTGATATCTGGTTATGCAAAAATGGGCCGAGTTTTAGAAGCCAGAGAGCTGTTCGATGAAATGCCTGAAAGAGACAACTTTTCCTGGACGGCTATGATCTCAGGTTATGTTAAGCAAAATGAATCATCAAATGCATTAGAACTGTACAGATTAATGCAGAGAAATGAGAATTTCATGTGCAATAAATTCACTGTTTCTAGCGCTCTCGCAGCTTCGGCTGCTATGCAGTCCTTGCATTTCGGAAAAGAGATTCATGGACATATAATGAGAACAGGGTTGGACTCAGATGCTGTGGTTTGGAGTGCTTTGTTGGACGTGTACGGAAAATGTGGGAGCGTAAATGAGGCAAGGTACATTTTTGATAGAGCAGTAGGAAAGGACATTGTAATGTGGACAACAATGATTGATCAATATTTTGGAGATGGGAGATGGAAAGAGGGGCTCTCTTTGTTTTCTGAATTCTTACATTCAGGCATTAGGCCTAATGAGTATACATTTGCTGGTGTTCTAAATGCATGCACTCATCAAACTGCAGAGGAGTTAGGGAGACAGGTTCATGGACACATGATACGGGTTGGATTTGATCCGTATTCTTTTGCTGCCAGTGCACTTGTTCATATGTATGCTAAATGTGGTAGTATTGAGAGAGCCAGTAGAGTATTCAAGAATTTACCTAGACCTGATTTAGTTTCTTGGACTTCTTTGATCAACGGGTATGCTCAGAGTGGTCAACCACACGAGGCTCTCAAGCTGTTTGATCTGCTCTGTAGATCAGGTACTCAGCCTGATGATGTTACTTTCATCGGTGTTCTATCTGCTTGTACTCATGCTGGTTTAGTTGATAAGGGTCTTGAATATTTCTACTCAATAAAGGAAAAATACGGGCTAAGCCTCACTGCTGATCACTATGCTTGTGTAGTCGATCTTTTGAGTCGTGCAGGTAGATTCAGAGAAGCTGAAGACATCATTGACAAAATGCCAATGAAACCTGATAAGTTTCTCTGGGCTTCTTTACTTGGTGGTTGCAGAATTCACGGAAACTATGAACTCGCTGAGAGAGCAGCCAAAGCTTTATTTGAAATTGAGCCAGAGAATGCAGCTACGTATGTCACTCTTGCTAATATCTATGCCACTGCAGGGAAATGGAATGAAGTGGCAAAAGTCAGAAAATTGATGGACAAGAGAGAAGTGGTAAAGAAACCTGGTATGAGTTGGATAGATGTAAAGAAGACGGTTCATGTTTTCTTAGTTGGTGATCAATCACACCCACAAACAAGAGAAATATTCGAGTTTTTGGAGAAAGTTTCCAAGAGAATGAAGGAAGAAGGCTATGTCCCTCACACTAATTACGTGCTGCATGATGTGGAAGACGAGCAAAAGGAGCAAAATCTGTCGTATCACAGCGAGAAACTTGCAGTGGCATTTGGCATAATTAGTACTCCTCCAGGAACTCCAGTTAAGGTTTTCAAGAATTTAAGAACATGTGTTGATTGTCATAGTGCCATTAAGTTCATCTCCAGAATTGCTGAGAGAAGAATAATTGTAAGGGATTCGAGTAGGTTTCATTGTTTCGAGTCTGGTATCTGTTCATGCCATGATTATTGGTGAATGCAGATTATAGTCATCCAAGTTTATTTATTTGCATCTTCTTCAATCTCAATCAAAGAACTGAGTAGGTTTCATTATTCATCATCATCTGATGCTGGTGTCACTTATCTTATTTTAGTAATCTTCACTGAGGTTAATTTTGCAGACTCTGCATAAACGCCCACTCTTAGTCTTTAATTTTTATCCAAACTAGTAGTGTACCCGTGCGTTACACGATTTACCATATAAAATATAATTAATAATTTTATACTTAAAATAACATAATATAAATATATAATATACAAATATGTAGATAAATTAAACAAACAAATTGAAAACTCTATATTCGAAATAAGAATGAGATAAATAAAAATGTTCAATTTGACCAAATTTGTGGAACCATTAAATACTTAAAAATCACATAAATTAAATTTAATAGCTAAAATAAAAAAAAAATTAATCCTACAAATATGCTATGTATATTGAAAAATATATAAATTTAAATAAAAAATTAAAATTAATAAATATTATATTTTATCAATGTTCATAACTATAGAGATATTTTAATGAAATTTTTGGTTCCATCAATACGAATAACTCGATTATTCTAAATTCAAAAAAAAAAAATATATCAACTCAATAAATACCCAATATCCATTGTTATTTGTATAAATAATATCATTGAAAACGGGACTGAATCTAGAATATATTCAATACCCAAAATAAGATAAATAAACCAAATCATTATATCAAAAGATTTTTTTTTTAAATAATCAACATTTTCTAATTTGTAATTTTAATTAAAGGCATTTTCTTTCATATTTACAATTTTTTTAGGTATAATTTTAACTTTAAACATATTTTTAACTCCCACATTTTAGTCATAGCCGTAACTACTACAAATTAATTAAAAAAATATTCAAATTCTCTAACATATTAGATTTGATAAATTGCTATATAAATATTAAATTAAAGTTACACAAATATTTAAAGTAAATAAAAAATGCATTTTCTTATGTATACAATATGAATATCAAATTAAAAATCATGAAAAGTGATTAATTTGATATATTATATGTTATAAATGAATTTGAGATATAGTTATTATACTTTAAATATTTGATGAAAAATATTAATATATAATAAATGCAATGTGAAATGTAATAAATGATATTTCTTAGAAATGGATGAGAAAATACTTTTAATATTTTTGGTAGACTATTCTGTTTTTATATATATAGATTTCTTTTTGTGTTCTAATTTTATTGGTGATCCATTATTAATTTCTAACCACATTTATTCTAAGGGTAGTGTTTGTGTGCACCAAGTGCATGGGTCATAATCCATACAATTGGGCACACGGGTCGGGTCAAGTCCGATTTAACCCGGATCCACGCCCGATTTTTTTTTTTAATTTATATCATAACATTTATGTTGTAATAATATAACATTTGTATTGTAATAGTATAACCTTTATGTACAGATTTCATAACATTTTTAGTACATAACTTATACTTTTTTCACTATAAAAATTCATGTAATATAGCCAAAACCTTTATGTTGTAATAATATAACCTTTATACACAGATTTCATAACTTTTTCAATAAATAACTTATAATTTTTTTACTATAAAAATTCAATATAGACGAAATATTTATGTTGTAATGATATAACATTTATGTTGTAATAGTATAACATTTATGTTGTAATAGTATAACATTTATGTACAAATTTCATAACTTTTTCAGTGAATAATTTATATTTTTTTCACTACTCAGCACTGCAAAGGTTATGTGCATATAACTAAAAGGTTATAAGGATAAAACTAAAAGGTTAAGTTCGCTAAACTAAAATATTATATCAATATAACAGCACAACTAAAGTTTGAGTTAGAGTTTGAGCTAGAGTTTGGGGCGTGAAGCGTGTGTAGGCGCGTGAAGCGCGTGGGACGCGTGAAATGCACTCTCGGGTCGGATCAACCCAATTGCACGGATCCTAACGCGTGAAATACACTCTTGGGTTGGGTCAACCCAATTGCACGGATCCTAGGATCCGTGCACTTGGTGTATAGAAATAATTGTTATTTTAATTATAAAGAAATCAAGATTTGAATGAGAAAAGAGAGAAAGGAATCGGATTAGATGACGTGTCTAGATCAAAAATGAAAATATTCACATACTTATGTGATATAACTGCAATATATGATATATCTGCAATAAATCCCTTTAAGGGGTAAAAAATATTTTCGTCCAAAATCTCCGAATATGTTGATATCAATATCGGTTGGATTTGATATAAAAATACTTCAGACCAAATAATGGGCGGCCCAGATTATCATTTTTAAGTGTAGATTTGAAGCAATAAAATATAGGGCTGCATTTACAGTTCCTCTATTATCGTGGGCGCAAAATGCAAATACTCCTAAATTTTTTTGAAAGAAATTGGGAAAAAAAAAAAAAAAGAAGAATGAAGAGATAAACCTCAAGAGTTAAACATAGAGGTTGGATAAAGAGTTGAGAGAGAAAGCAAAGAAGAGAAGAGTAACTGAGTGTGGAATTGAAGTAGATAATGGGTTGGGCTATATCTACAGCACCCTACCTGCTATTGAATTCTTATTCCTCGTCTTCAAATCTCTTATATTCCATCAAATTTTGTAGCTCAATTCATTCATCCTCTAAAACCCCTGTTTTTCACCATCCTCTTCCATCACTTGTTTTAGAGAGAAGAGAATCGAGCTTTATTTGCAGGGCAGAAAAAGAGTACAAATTCCCAGACCCAATTCCTGAATTTGCTGATTCTGTGAGTATTATTACTACATGAATAGAAATTATAATTGTTCTTGGTATGTTAGTTGTTTAGTAATGAATTTGGTCTTTGTTTTGTTTGTGTGTTCAGGAGACTGAGAAGTTTAAAACCCATTTAATTAACAAGTTGTCGAAGAAAGATATGTTTGGAGATTCTCTCATTGAGATTGTTGGAATCTGTACTGAGGTACTGGTTGTTTATCATTTATTTTGAAATGTTTTTGTTACGATAATCGAATCATCTTGCTGTTTGCTGCGACTGTGTGTTAAGACATTGTTAAAAAATCATTATCTCTGTCCCTATTTGAACTTCAACTTGAATTAGTCTTTGAAGAAGTTTGTTTATCACTATCTTGTAAGCCATAGATCTTCTGAGTTTCCTCATTGTGGCACTGCAGATTGTAGTGTGTAACTTTCATAAAGACGTTATAAATTAGTTTAATGTAATCTTTTTTCTTGAGGTTTTTTGGCGTGGGTAGTCTTTACTTGAATAAAATCAAGCAATTGTTATCTCCATTTGCTGATTGTATTTTATATTATTTGACAGTATATTTTATTATAGCAATACAACACTCTGCAATGCACATAGAGAACAAATATCTCTATTTTATGATGAATGTGCATGCAACTAGAGAACAAATATTAAAGAGGAAATGCATTGGAAATTCCTTTTTCCAAGTGTATAATTTTATGTTTGTCTATATTAAAAGATATTCATCAATCACACATGCTTATCTTCCCTTTGTTCCTCATGCTATCTTTCATTGTGTTTATGCGAGGGATATTTTTCATGAAATGTTTCCACTTGTAACAGATATTTGATAATTTCTTGCATACGGAGTATGGTGGTCCAGGAACACTATTGGTAGTTCCATTCATTGATATGGCTGATACAATAAACGACAGGGGCTTACCGGGAGGTCCTCAGGCTGCTCGAGCAGCTGTCAAATGGGCTCAGGCTCATGTGGACAAGGACTGGAAAGAGTGGACTAGCAATTAGAATTATAGAATGAGTCTAAAACATTATGAGGTATTGTGCTCTGCAGAATCACAAGAAGCTCAAGATCTTGCATGACACTGTTGTGTAGAATAGTGATCTAAATGTTATTGGATCTATTTGCGGAGTTGAGAGACTATATTATACAAGTTTTTGTAGAGAGTTGATGGAATAGTGAGGTAAAAACATTCATGGATCTATTTGTCGATGTTCAACACCTTCATTCTCAGTGTCTAATGCGTAGTTGATGGGAACAAATGCAAAAGTTGAGTTATTTGCAATTTTTGGATCATACTATTAAAATATGAGCTCTGTTTCTATAACTGAAAATAGTTACTAAATCTTGCCTTTACTATTAAAATATGACCTCTATTACTAGAATTAGTTAGGGAACAAGAATCTTTGAAAATGTGGGAGTTTTTCAATCCAAGAGAGGATGTCTTTTTTCATGCTTCTTAGGGGGACCTCGTTCAGTTTGGAACTTAGTAAGAATTTTAAATGAAGTATTTTAATTCCAAGAATTTGTTATGCTAAGTGCACTCACAAGAGGTAGGGGATAGAAGGTGATTAGAATGATTAAGAATGACAGATACATCATACGTGTCATTTGTGATATGAATATTCCAACTGTTAAATCTCATAATAGTCTTCCTCTAGTCTATATATGATTATCTAGTAAAAAAGCTCTATACATAGAAGCCTCTTGTAAGTCTCCAAGATAGATTTGTATCTTTTATATTTTGTCAAAAAAGTTATCACATTCTCATAGTTGTTGAGACCGGCTACGCTCTAGTAGCTCTTCCCAGTCAACAAAGCGTTCAAGCAACTCCACTTCCTTCAGTACTAAACAATCATTGCCTTTTCCAAACCAGTTATAGCGTCGTTTGGCCACATAATCATAAACAGAGTCCCTCAAAGGAGATGGAACAATCATCAAACTACTCAATGCAGAATAAGGCAGCGGCAAATATGATAAAACTCGCAGAGCAGCTGCAGAAGAACAGAAAGTAATCAGCCAAACTGTTTATTTTAATGTGAGCAATCCAGCCAACCTGTTTATGATAATGTGCTCATGCAAGATGATCAACTGCTATGAATAAGGGAAAATAATTACCATCAGAGCCTTGGTGGTATGAATCAGGACCCTCAACAAACAAGAAGCGACGAAGAACATCTTCTCGGGTAACTCCACAAACCTTCATGTAAGGCTCAGCAGCTTTTGATTGCACACAACAAAATTTTATTTTCCTGTCTTTGTCAGCCTTAATAATCCATTTCACTCCTACAAAATGGAGAACGTTCAGAACTCCCTTGAGATTTATTTCCTAGTATACCCAAGCAAAAATTAAAGCAACAATTAAAAACATCAAAACATGTTTTTGAGTGTCCACAAAGACTTAAAGACAGACATAGAAGCATTAACAGTATAAAAGGTTTTTATTTTGGAAATTTCAGTTCTCCACTCGTATTATGATTAATTACATTAAAGAACAAATCTTTAAAACTCCTCACATTATCTTGAGTATATAAGAAAATTATACAAATGCATGACCTAAGCAATAGATATTTGTGATTGTCCATGTATTTGTGCACACACACACATATATAGAGTGGCTAGTGCTAGTTGTTTGTAATCAGAAAAGAAAATTCCAAGTTTCCAGGAACAGAACTTCAAAGATTGTGGGAAGAATCAGTTTCTGTTAACCAAACTTAGCTCTCAGATGCTCATTTGATGGAAACCTGCTTGATTTTTTGTAGCTGCAGTCATGATGATGCACACAAGCAGCAAGAAAATTGTCTTTTCTGGTCATCAGATTGTTCGGAACATTCAAATTCTCAAACTATACATATAGGAAATTCAATTAAGAGAAATTTTAATTTTTCTAAACTTGAAGCAAATAATAAATCCATTGATAGAGATTTCTCACAACGAACCTACAGTACTACTATTCAGCAAATCAGTATAACGAACTTGGTTCATCAATCATTAAAATCATTTCAATATCAAATTATTCCATAAACTCCATTTCAAATGCTTCTCTTTGATCGTTTGCCAATGGCAATCTAAAGGAATTTAGCAGTTAGTAATGGTGATCACTCTTTCTATTCCCTCGCAAAACTCAACACATCCTATAAGCAGAACAGAAATTCAAAACGCCAGGATCCACACACACAGATGTATGAGCTCAACAAAAAATCTGAAGCCGACAAAACTCTCACAAGTGTATCATGCATTAACCAAAAAAATTACCACAATAACAGAGATATAAGAACATGAAAACAAGGAGATCGAACAAATACATTGCAAGACGAAAGCGGAAATGCAAAAACCTACCTCCATGGCACAGGTGGCAAACGCCGTCGTATAAAATGACCCGGCGTTGCAGAAGAAAGGGTGGTACCTCAACCTTGGACAAGGGCAAATCAGCAAGAGCGTCGTCGACAAGCACCGTAGACGCGCATTTGCCAACAGGTGAGGAGAGATAGCGGCAAGGAACCCCACAGCTCATCAACGCCGTCCCCATGGCTCGTCCTATTGCGGTCGCCATGCTTCCTCTAAGAGTGGATTTTAGATAATCAATTCCCTTTGCAGTGCTTTCTTTTGTTTGCATCCACTAGGGCACAGGGGAAATAGAGAGAGGAAATATTTTACGAATTTATAAAATTAGAAATTGAACCATTTTTGGGAACCTTCTAAGGTTATCATATAGATAATTATATTGTGTTGATTTATTATATTATAGTCAATTATTAGTGCTTTCCACCGGATATGACTATTATTTATCAAGTTATAAAACAGAAACTTTGATACTGTTAATAATAACAATAAATTTTAGAGCAAAAAATATAAATAATAATATTTTGTTGCATAAATTTTATAACAAAACTCAATTTATAGATTAGTTCTCAATTCTAAACCTAAATTTTAAAGTTCACAAATTAACACTTTTTCTCAATTTAAAATTTGAAATTTAGATTGAATTCTTAATTTAAAACAAAATTTCAAATTTTTTATTTATTTATATTTCAATATATATTCATATTTTGAATAAATTAAGACAAGTTAATTTACTTTAACAACAATTTTCATCCGACTTATCTTAATTTATATGAAAAATAATAATAATAATAATTAATTCAATTCATAAAATATAATTGATATTAAACTGATTAATATTAAAATCAATTTTTTATATTTTTATTAATAAAATTAAGAAAATAAGGAAATCTTAATTTTTTGAATTGTATTTATTCTATATATATAAATTAATACAAATCGAATGAAAATCATTTTAAAATTGCACAAACTTTTTTTAATTTATCTAGATTATATATATATATATATATATATTAAAATATAAATAAATTATATATAAAAAAAATAAAAAAAAATTTATCTTAAATTGAAAACTCAATTTAATATTTAAGCTTTACATTGAAAAAAAAATGTAAAATTAAATTTTTTTATTAAGAAACTTTAAAATTTAGGTTTAAAATTAAAAACTAATCTAAAAATTAGATTTTATTATGAAATTTATCCTATTTTGTTTATCAATACTTCTTCCTAATATTGATACATAGATTCATGATTTAACAACGTTTTTTAAATATTTCGTTCATGAGAGTCATCAAATGAGAATGTAAATATTTAGTTTTAACCAATTAACTCCCTGAACAGAATGGCTTGACAGCAGCACCTAATTCATAAAAAAAAAAAAAAAAAGGCGAATTGAGTCAAAATGTGTGGCATTCTCTATCTTACCCCTACAACTCGAGAAGGCAAGAGCTGGTTTCGTACCATGAGATGTTAAATGTAAGCAGCTGTTTCAACTTACTGAGAGGCACTACTTTAGCCAATCAGCTCGGCCAGCTGCTAAAGAGAGAAATCACCTTTAAACACACTAAAAAAAAAAAAAAAAAGAGTTATACATGACATCTTCACTACATCGTTGAGTTTCGTTGCTGCTGCTTTAACATAACAAGTCTCAAAGTTCCCAAATCAACATATAAAAATTTTACTTTGCCAAAACTTAAATTATCCATCACTCTAAAAGAGGAAAAACAACAATAAAACAAAACGTAAAATAACTCATCAAGAAATGATCATAGTAAACCACAAAAATCCAGTCTCTCCACAGCTTCCACTCTGTTGTGATCCACAAACAGTAGTATCACAGATGATTTTATCTGCATAAGCAAATCAGCAAAGATATATCAGACAAGCAGAAATGCACGAGATGGCATAGAGTATACTTAGTGGCACAGCAACCAAAAAGCATAAATGACAAAGAAATGTCAAGATAAAAGAACATCCTCGCACAATTTGTGCATATTAAAATAAAATATCTCTAAACAAAATGAAGTGCAAGAGCGATTAGTTTATACTGAAGAGACCACGAAAGGCTTGTGAATGTCCATAGTTATCACACCAATTTGGCTCAGTAAGAAATTAAGTGCTATGTAGACAAAGCAAGGAACTAAAGTCATCAGATATTTGAGTCAATAATACCTTTATTGAACTACCGTCTCTGTGTTTTCCCAATTGAGCGCTTTCCAGAGAACAAGTGCTTTGGTCTGAGTGTAGGAATGACTCTGTCCGATTCTCCTCTACGAGCGTCCTTGTTCCTCTTCTTGCTTGAACTTTTAGCCATTTTAATGGCCTTCTGTTTCTGAGCTGTGTCTTTCAAACCCTCTCCTGGGACAAGTTCACCCAATGGTGGTCTTGACCTTGACCTGGACCCTGATCTCGACCATAACCGAAGCTTCTTGTTTGGTTGGTCACCATCCACTTCCATTGAATCAACTCCATTTTCACCTCTATCAAGGGACCTCTCCCTCTTACGACCCCTAGATTTGCTACGAGCACGGTTAATGGCCTTTGTGGGATCAAGTCCTAAAGATCCCAGCTGTCTGCCCATTCTTCCTGATGTAAATTGTTTGTCTTTATCAAACTTTCGAGGAACAGTTGGCCGACTCTCAGCGGTGCTCTTCTTTATTCTATGCTGTTGAATGAGCAAACTTTTCTTTTTCCTGATCTCTGCAAGTGTTGCTTGCTCTTCAGGGGTCAGTTCAGCCCCATCCATCTCAAAATCATCATCATCCTCCACACCCTGGAGAACACTTTCTTCCCGCTCCAACTCCTCAAGCCTCATTAATATATCAGGATCAATGAAGTCAGCTACATTGTGTCCATCAAGAATTTCTGGCATGTTATCTTGTTTCCATTCATCATTTGCTAAGATATAGAGCTTCTTCAAGTTGGCAGAGTATACACCTGCACCTCCATTCTCATTTTCTAGATCCCTCTCCAGCTTCCTCTTCTCCTTCTCCTCAGTTTCCTCAGCTTTCCTAGCTTGGGCTTCCAAAACAGCCTGAGGTATACAAGGCAGTCTTTCCTTCTGATCACGTGGCTTAGGCATCGCAACATGGAAGCGGTTCAGACAGTCACTAAGCTTTTTTGACTTCATTTTCAATTCTACCCGCTGATCCAATAATCTCTCACAAGCAGCATTTTTTACAGCAATTACACCCTCCTCGGTCAAAGTACTCATTGTCAACAGCACACTATGATCATCTGTTGGTTCACCCCCTTGACCTATTACAGTTTTCATAGCTTCAGCCTTCATATCCGCAACCAGTTTCTTATCATCTACAGAGATCCCTTCCAACGACTGCAAGTCAGTCTTATTGCAGACAATGATCAGTGGTTTGTTCATAAATAATGACTTGATGCTGTGGAAAAGAGCAGCTTGCTGAGCAATGCTATATCCACAGGAACCAGAGATATCAAGGAAAAACAACACTGCAGCTCTCAAATGGGCAAGGGCCGTAATGCTGCACATCTCAATGATGTTACGGTCCTCAAATGGCCTATCCAAAATCCCTGGAGTATCAATCACTTGATATCTCAAATATTTATAGTCTGTGTGGCCAACAAACAAGGACTTTGTTGTGAAAGCATAAGGTTGTACATCAACATCAGCTCTTGTAATTTTGTTGATGAATGAACTCTTACCCACATTAGGATACCCACAAATCAAGATAGTTCGAGTATTTGGATCGATTGAAGGCAACCTTGCCATGTGTTGCCTTATCTGTTCAAGATAGGCCAAACTGGGGCTAACTCGTTTGATTACAGTACACATACGGCCAAGGGCAGCAACCTTCAGTGACTTGCACCGATATAGAGAATCCCCATACTTCAACAATTTGACATAGTCCTTTGAAATCTTGCCTATCAGGTTCCTAGCAGTATTAATTTGGCCCAGAGCAAGCTTGTAATGGTCTTTGTTGTAAAGTACATGGAGCAAGTCACCATAGAAAGGATGAATATCATCAAGCCTGGGGAACTCCTCAATAATGGTAGACAGCTTATCATGAAAATTCTGCTGTGTAAACTTCACTTTGCGCATATAAAACTGCCGAAGACGTGAAATAGCATATCCTTTGTGGACTTGTGTTGGTGTTCGCCGTTGTGTACGAGAAAGAATTATGTCAATAAAATCCTTTCCCTTGGGCACAACAGTGATCTTCTTGAAATTGTACTGCACCATGTCTTACTATTTTCCTTCGCTACATAAAAGAACCCAATCCGTAAGGGAAATAAAGCAGTATTAATGGATATAACCTGAAAATAGGTAAATCAGCAAACATAGGTAGAACAAAATAACATAGCAGTTGTCCAGTGGATAAAAATAAATGAAGAAGACACATGCAATAAAATGAAAATTATAGATAATATAACTTCCTCATGAAAAAATATACTGTAACATAAACTAAATAAAAAACAAACATAAAGCAAATACAGATCCCCCAAACCCCAATATTACTCAAATCTGGAAAAATCTGGAACTATCACCATAACTTGAGCTGACGATTCTTGACATCAACCTCAATCCAGAACTCACAGAAAATGAATACAAAATATAACCAACTATTTCGTCTTCTAAATATCTAATAGAATATAAAAACACAACCTTAGATAACAAAAAGTGGCATACAAGGAAGTAAGCAATAAATTGCCGCATTAATTAGCAGCTCACTAAAAGTAAACGAGTTTCGCCAAGTTAGAAACACACCTATCACAACCCAAATTCAATAACATTAGCATGATTAAATTAAACAAAAACAATGATAAAAGAACAAACCAATTAAAGCGTCATTTTGGATGTAAATGTCTGTAATTCGACAGAAATCAGGCAGATAAAAGCCTCCAGAGAAGAAAAGGATATACAAAACTAGGAACGACTAATATAACAGAAAGCAAAGAGTTTTACCCAACGAGCACCGTCGGCAAGAAGGCGGCGATAGCGGCGATAACGGCGAACCCAACGAGCAAGAAGCAAAGAGCTTTACCCAACGAGCACCGTCGGCAAGAAGGCGGCGATAACGACGGAAGAAGG
The DNA here is from genome assembly GCA_028654395.1 of Scutellaria barbata. Classification (NCBI taxonomy): domain Eukaryota; kingdom Viridiplantae; phylum Streptophyta; class Magnoliopsida; order Lamiales; family Lamiaceae; genus Scutellaria; species Scutellaria barbata. The sequence goes on from CM053644.1 coordinate 41,004,694, forward strand.
CAGGTGGTTGGCTGCAAAAGGGGGTTTTTAGGGTTTAGGTGTCGAGAAATATGATACTGGCATCGGTTCTTAACGTGGGCTATATAAGAGATGTGCCCTAATGGGCCGGCCCATAACGTGGGCTATATAACAGATGTATCCTAATGGGCCGGCCCAGTTACGTTACAATAATATGGATTAGTGAATTTGGAGCTGACATCCTCAACAACACATTGGGCTATATAAGAGATGTCCCCTAATGGGCCGGCCCATAACGTGGGCTATATAATAGATGTGTCCTAATGGGCCAGCCCAGTTACGTTACAATAATATGGATTAGTGAATTTGGACCTGAGTGATATCCTCAACAACACATTAGAATGAACAGTCCAATTACCAAACTATGATCCAGGCAACACCTATAGTCTGGTACCTATCATCCAGATATCCGGAAAATATTTTCCATATTTTTCTACATATTTTTATTTTTTCACATAAAATATCGATAAAATATGACAAATATCAGGTGGAATAAATTAAAAAAAATCTATAACATATCATGATATATCGATAAATATCGGTGAAATCAGTAAATATCGGAAAAATTAAGTATGATGTACTAGTATTTCCATTGATACGATATTTTCGTAAAATTAAGATATTTATATTTTCATCAAAACTGAAATTTTCATCCTTGTATAAATTATAAGAAAATCGGTGAAATATAGTATATCGGTAAATATCGTGGAATATTGGGAAAATATCAGTAAATATGAAAAAATATGATCTATCGATATTTCCATCCGATACCGATATATCCACAATATTTCCAAAAAAATTTAATCCTTCTATAAATTATAAAAAAATTGGTGAAATATAATATATCGGTAAATATCGGTGGAATATTGAGAAAATATCAGTAAATATGAAAAAATATGATGTATCGATATTTCCACCCGATACCAATATATCCACAATATTTCCAAAAAATTAAGATATCAATATTCGAAATTTTCATCATTTGATCCAGGCACCCAAGAAAAATTAAACTCTTCTGAGTAAATGGATCTAAGTTTTAAATTTTTATTTAGAAAATTTAAATGTAAAATATTTAGAAAATTTAAACGTAAAATTCTTTTCTTAGTAAATGGGTCTAAGTTTTAAAAAAAAAATTAGAAAATTTAAACGTAAAATCTGCTCAAATACAATAAAATCTCTATAAATTAATATGGTTGGAATCGGAAAATTTTATTAATTTAGAGAGATATTATATAATAGATAAATTAATAATTTATTAATTTAGAGAGGTTTTAACATATATACAACCTTCAAAATTTCGGGTTGTATAACCCACTTACAATGTACATTAGTTATTGATGACAAATAAATTAAAATACAAGTTTTAATTACCATTCAAATAATGTATATTCACATAATCATGTTAATTGGAAGTTTGAATGGTCTCGTTCATTGTTTTTTGCCAAAGTAAAAGAATGAATCATAGATTTACGTATATCTACACAATACATCTATATATAATGATCTATTGTATTGTTTCTAAACCATACACAACAATGACTTCTCATCTAAAAAGTGTTCAAAAATCAATTATATACAACAATGACTTCTCATATAAAAGGTGTTCAAAAATCAATTATGACCAACCAACAATGAAAAATGTTATGTGAGTATGAGATCAATAAAAATCAACTATGAACAACCAACAATGAAAAATGTTATGTGAGTATGAGATCAATTTTTATTATGTGAGTATGAGATCAAAGCAGATTTGAAATTCAGTAACAGTAGATTTATATTTTATTAAATTATCTTAAAATGTTCAAATGAATAATATATATATATATATATTTTTTTTTTTTTTTGGAATTTTTTTAATAATTATTAATTTATAATTTCGTCGGAACCTTAAATATATATTAGGATTTCTAAAAAAAATATTATCTTATTATTTAATTGATTGATGTTCAAATTTAAACTGATTCCAAGTTGAGATCGAATAAATTATTAGTTTTATTAAAATTATTAATTTATCGAGTATCATTTTATGAAAGTTTTACTGTAGAATGACCCCAGAACTTTATATGAGATGCTTGTAATGATCTACATTATGTGTTGGACATTGAAGGGGAAATCCGACCTTAAAAGGGTCATGGTTCACTACTTGAGTCAGAAGAAATGTGATATGATCTTTATTTTATCTTTTTATCATAAGACCATAATAACTGTTCGAAAAGCAAACTACCAACTGATCAGGTTTTTACCCTGTGTTGCAGATTGCAAAAACCATTGTTGTATCATATAAAAAAAACTCAGAACCTACTTTCCATTGACTGGATAACGTTGAAATCTTGCACATCAATCAGAACTAAGAGCCAACTAGTTGCCTCTATTACTTTACAGCCTCCACTTGAACGAATTCACTGTTCAAAATTGCAGTTTAGTATAAATAAAACCTGGGAACGAAGTTGCTTGAACCAGCGAATAAATCGAAAGCTTAAAAAAACATGAAGTTCCACAGAAAAATAATTTTACGCAGAGGTGCAAGTAGCTGTTGAATAATGATCCGATTAAAGATCTCGGAGAAGAAGAGCCATATAGATAGATTCTTTGGCAATGCTGGGCTCTCCATGGCCATCTCTTTCCGCTCTGAACTTATTTATCGACCTCCTCTTGAACCTGCCCCTCTGTGGTCGCATAGAGATTTAAATGAATCAATATATGTAGCTATTTATTAGTTTAGAGAAAAAGAAACAGGGAATATTACAGTAAGAGATGAAACTCTTACCAGCAAGATCAACAGCCAAGTTAGCAAGAGCATCGGCTTCAGAATTTAAGTCCTTCAATCAGATAAAAATAACATGTCAATTTCGAAAGACTAGTAGAGTGAATGGTATATTTGATTAGTGAACAGAATTTGATGAAAATTTTACCCTTAGAATATGCATAATTTGGAAAGAAAGAAATCTATCCTTCAATTTCTTTGCCTCATCGAACAAGCCGGAGATATTTTGGTTTTTAACCTTCCACAATCCCTGAATCTGTCGATTTCATTTGTTAGAAGTAATGTAACGAAGGGGAAAACCCCATCATAAAAATGAGCAATATAATGGTACAAATAGACAAATACAAGGCACACATAGTGAAGGGTTCAAAATTCAAATATCGAGTTGAGTGCGCATCAATAAGTCAAAACCATCAAAGATAAAATATATGACGTGACAAATACTATGATACATTATCTAGAACTGCAAAGATGATATAAGCATGCACAAAGCCCATCTAAATTTAACCCAATTCAGACCCCATCTTATACATGTACACAAGGAAATATACATGGGGCACATTATCTGGTACCTACCATCCATTTATACACATACACAGGTATGTGTATGTTTATGGATAGTGAGAAATATATTGGATGTACTTCATCAAGTGTAGAGTCGGTAAAACCCTTCAAACAATTAAAATCAGATTTTTGTGTGTTTCATGAGTATCAACACGACAGCTAATTTTGATCACTCTCACAAATTGACTGAAATAGTACCTAATTAGCTAAATTGACAATATAATTTATTTATTTTGGCTAAAATGGCAAAAAATCACAAACCTTGAATTTTTTTGGCTATTTGGCCTATTGACATGCTTTTGGGAGCAGTGAAGATACATGTCAGCCAACAGTGCACAACATGCAGTAACATATGATAGCTCTCCCAAGTCATAAATTACAAAGACATTGACAAAAGCACTGCAAATAACCATTAATTTACAGAGCTGTGTCATTAGCCCAGAGCTATCATATAAATAAAAACATTCCGGTTATTTCCAATGCATACATATGCTGATTTTAATGAGATGAAGAAAAACTTTAGCTTCATCACCTCACATTACAACCAATCCTTGAAAAGATTTTTCACCACCTTAGCAAATTTTCAGGTTTACAGCAAACTTTCCAATGTCTTCCCAAACCATAGCAGAAATTCAGATAAGGTAGGACATCACCAAAAACTGAAAGAAATTTCTACAAGATGTTGGATACTTTCTTTCTTTCGGACAGTTTAAAAGGCCACGGCATTATGAGGTGCAATTATTTCAAAGTTATCACAAAAATTAGTAAAGTCAATGATTATGAACAAAATATTTTTTATTTTACACCAACTAGTACGACTGTACAAGTATATCTTGCTTTCAGTTCCATCAAATTCATTGGTTTTCCAAAAATTTGAAAAGTAATTAACAAATCAAGTTTTACATAAAGAGGTTGGAGGTCGAAAAGATGGTTCAGCCTTCAAAGAAAATACTTCTTAACAATTGGCAATAGGAGTGATGAGTTTACATCATAAAGGTTCTTCACACTATCAATTTCATACAACTAAATTAATATCAAAAAGGAATAGAATGGAACGGAACAGAAGTGTTTAACTAATGAATCAACCTAATCAAAGAGCGCCCGTGATTATCAAGAGTGCATGGAATGGAAACAAAAATCTGCATGACTGTTCCCCAGCCCACTTGCTTGCATACACAAAAACTCACAGACACTATAGGAAACACATACCTGCATGCAAACAAGTTTGGAGTCGCCTCGAACTCGAACACTTGTAAAACCTTTTCCAAGTGCATACTTTAATCCTAGTATAAAGGCTCGATATTCTGCAACATTATTGGTGGCGATGCCTAAGCCTTCACGCAGCCTACAAATCTAACATATGAAAAATATTAGACTTATATGTCAGAACCAGAGAGGAAAAAAAAAACATACAACCTGATAAAGAAGCATTTTACTAACCAAACTTCCGTCATCAGATCGTAATATGGCTCCTGCTCCCGCTTGTCCAGGATTTCCTTTTGAAGCACCATCAAACTCAAGAGTACAAGATCGCTGTTCAGCATTACAAGGATCACCTTTTTAGGGGAAATTTTTAAATTCATTGGTTCCAAATATTTATTACATGAACTTTCAAGTTATTGCAGAGGTTTTTTTTCTTTTTTTGGTTGTTTACCATGAATGACCTTAGGAGAGCATTAAAAAAAAAAGAAACTATAATTCTATTATTTCCAAAGTAATAAAAGAACAATGCAGTTGGTTTTGAAATGCCCAACCATGGACCACTCACACAAACTGATTGATTCTGATCAACCCTATGAGGGTCTAACTTGAAATGCTTTGTCAAGGCATCATTTGCAGCCAACATAGGTCCAACACCCTCCTGCAAAGTATAAAGTGTATGAGTCACAGTGTCCAGTAAATGTATTGCAATACATCCACCTGGATATATGGTTGAAAACAGCAGAGGAAGTTTTCGCTGACTTCTATAACCCTCTACATTCTATTTGCAGAAAACAAACAATTTGATAATAACGATAAACAACATAATGCAGCATAAATTCTTCCACATGCAAAGATTCTCTGCACAACATTAAGTCCTTAGTTGAGTTTCTTAAGCTAATTGCAAACAATTTTTAATCATTTTTTATTTTTCCTTCAGAGTAGGTTGGGATGTGGTGGAGGTGCTAATTTTAAAAGATTGCCTTTAAACTCGACGCCTGCAATAATCCATAAGAGGCATTTGTAGAATATTGTTCAACATCTACTTCATACTTATATTTTCTGCTTACATACAGTAGAGGAAGTCTTGTTTTTTAAGTTTCATGCACTTCTGACACCGCAGACATCATAGTGAAGTATCTGTGAGTGTGTGTTGCAAAAAGTTAAATTTGCTGACTGAAAATGAAGCAGATACTACATTAATATCTCACTTACTCCATATTCTGACCACAGAGCTTCTTGTGACCTCTTTTTTGTCACGGGCTCACTAGATGTTTCACCTCTAGAAGAAGAAGGCTGCAGCATGGAGAATTAGATGCTTGTAAAATGTAAATCATGTAATAGCTTGTAATAATACAATTTTTAATTCACAATAAATTTAAAAAAGAAATGATAGAACTAGAAAAATTATGCTCCCTTCTCAGGCTTGTTAGTTTCTCCCGAAAGAATTTTAATTAGCATTGAGTTTGTGCATTTATAATTCCAAGACTCACTTAAATCTACTATTGGCACAAGTAAAAATGATGTCTTGTTTACAGTGTCCAACATATGAATAAATGAATGGACAAAGTGGTACAATTCATATCTAGAACTCAATTATAATTAACATGCATTATTTTTTTATCCAGTACAGAACATTGTATTATGTCCAACAAACTTCCCGATAGCTACGAGAAAAGTATCAACAATGTGTTAAAAAACATGATCAAAGTACCGTATCCATTGTAAAAATCCTCACATGTGATGAAGAAAATGCAAATAATCATAATGCACAAACCTTTTATCGTTCAATTTTTTATTTATGGGAAAGTGCAATATTACCAAATAAGTAAATTAAGAAAGAAAATTATAGATGACCCAACCTGAAAAGGGCATGACACAAGAGTGCCAAAAAGCTCTTCAGTAAGATCAGAAGCTCTGATGGAGTAAAGGGCATTCTTAAGCCCACAAGACATAAGATACTTCTCAGTATCCTTGGGCATGGCATAACCTTTGTACACACTGACAGGAGGATCGCATATCTGCCAGAAAATAAAGACAACAGGCAAGTGATATATGATGGATAAACAGTAGTCATCACCAGGTTTCATGAGCCAACAAAAAATGTCAAAACAATACCAATGAACCACCATTTGATATCTCAATCATTATCACAATAGCTAATGCCTAATAAAGAAAAAAGCCAACAGGTCTTTCAAAGATAAGAGTTCAGATAGGCTAAGGAAAGTATATATGCGTGTGTGTGTGTAAAGATGAACTATACATATGAATTTATATGTTTAAGACACACACACGCATGGATGATGGGTTACAAGAATTACCTATAAGATCCTGAAGCTCAAACTCACAGTCAAAGTATATCTGGAGATGCAGGAATATGTAGTCTTCCATGAAGACAGTAACGCTTTATTTGGATACATTTTGTTTTGCTTTTCTAAATATCCACTAATATGTTTTGAATTTTTTTCCTGGGAAAACCAAAAATATAATTGGTGTTTTCATGTTGAGCAAATACATTGGTTTACTTGATTTGTATCAAATTAAGAGTGTTTTCTGACATGACGGTTTTCTTTTGAAAATTACTAAAATAGAGTTGGATAACAGGGGATAAGCTTTAAAAATGAATGGTGCTTGAAAAATAATAATTAGAAAATAAATAAACCAAACAGGTTGCAAAACAGAAACACAAAAAATGGTTTTTACAAGATGAAACCACATATAATGCTAGTTTATCAACTCAGTATACTTAGCACTTAGAGTTTATTATAAAAGCCTTTGGTGTTTGATTTTATTATACAGGTACATGTGCAATTTTGCCCTAGGTGGTTTACCAAGCAAAACAAACATGGTAGGATTTCAGAATAATATTGTTATCAAGGAAAAAAGAAATTGTTATTATGGGATAACTGCACTACAGTAATGCATCCATTATCGGAAAGGAAGAACACACAGAGGAAATAAAAATGTTGAGAACAAAAACATACATAAAATCAAATATGAGGGACTCACAAACTCTGTGAATTACCACTAGAAGTGCTGTCATACTGATGATGATAACCATATGGAAAAAAATTTACCATGCCGACGAGATCATGTGATTAGCTAAAATAAAATATTGTCCTTTATTTGTTAATGTATTTATGTTTAGTTGGTGTATTAGATAGGAAGTAATTATATTGCCATCAACGAATCATGTATATATAAATACATATGGGGTTTTCTTTATTGTTTCAGTCAGTTGGTTTATGAAATAAGGTATGAAAAAAAAAAAAGGGGTCTCTCCCAAATTATCTTTGCTCACCGTGTATTCTTAGAATCAACAAATTGTGATTGTGTGATTTAGTTCAGTTCATTCTTCTGCCTTCACCAAATACAAAGAAAGATACAAGAATTCAAATCAAAATTAAGAGAACAAGTCATTACCGAGGTTCCAACTTGAGCTTGACAATCACTTAAGCTTTTGTAAACACCCAAAAGGTCACCCTTGCGAACAACAAAGAATGCTTCTTTGTCGTCCTTCATTACTGGTTTAGGATCAAGTTTTTGCTTACGTGAACTTCCTCCACCTGATTTTTTTGATGAATAGCTCTGAAACTGAAATCTTGTCAACAATAGTTCCAAATTCACTATCCTAGCACTTGAATGTTGGAAACTTGTTTCCCATGATGGCAAATATTTGCAGGATGGGCTTATTGAACGAAAATGACTAGTCCTTGATAATATTGATGAACCACAAGCACGAAACAAACCAATCATTCCAAGTTCTCTCACTCGTATTCCCCAGATTTCCTGAAAGGAAATTGAGTTGCTATGAAGAAATCCATGCAATGAACTGAACCAAAAACAAGGAAAAAGAGAGACAAGGGTCAGCATTAATTCTTATGAGGTTGTTTTAGCATTTCATTTCACTTTGTTCAGAATAAACAGAAGAGAATAATTAAGCTCAAAATTACTCTTGTGACCTATTATCAGTTTATTAGTTCAAAATTCAAACTACCACTACCCAACCTATATATACTATCAAGTATCAACACTTTTTCCTTTCACTGCTCATCAATTTCAGGAGGAAAAGAAAACAGAAAGATAACTAAAATATATATAAAAGCATTGGCTCCTTCTTTCAGCACACAGGCGCTCAAAAGATGCAACAATTTATACGTCAGTTTTTCTTATTCTATTGATCCAAGTATCAAACATCTACATAATTATTGAAGGAAATTAAAGTATCCCATTAACCAAACATACAAATAGCAGAAAACCCCTAACAAGCATTCAGCACAAAAGTGAAGAAACCCAGAAACGAAACCATTAACTGAAGAACAAGTAGTCAAATCATAACCGAAACTGCAGGAAGCCAAATGAGCGATCAGCTGTACTCAAAATAACGTATATTAATAACATACCGGTAAATTAATGCAGAAAATTACAGTGAAATCACATAACCCTTATCGTTACTGGTGTTTGCATTAGCAAGATAGGGGGGAGAAGAATGGGGGAGTGGGAGGGTGGGGGTGGGGGTGGGGTGGACGACAGAGCTACTAAACAGACTTTCCGAATGGGTTGAGGTTGGGGTTTGGAGGGTGGGTGTGTGGGTAGGGGTGGCTGGTTTGGGTGGATGGGTGGTGAGCGTAGGGTGGGTAGGAGTTGGGTTTTAGGTGTGAGTTAAATGAAACTTGTACAGAACTTGTGATGTTACGATTTTACCCTCCGGTCCGGTTCGGCTTCACTTCTCCGGCTTCCATTTTTCGCTATTTTATAATTTCTTTTTCTCTTTTTTAATCTCTATTCTGTAATTTCAATTTAGGGTTTATAGCAATAAGGAATCCACAATCTTTTCATGAAATAAAATTTTAACCAAACGGTATGTACTTTGTAAAAAAATTAGCATGTCCAATTAGCTATCGTATCGTCGTATATTATCTTACAGTATACTAATAAATAAAAAAATTAATGACATAACATGTTCCACTTTTGACTTGAAAAATCTAACATGTACTCTAACTTGAAACACAACTTAAAATTGTGTTGTTTTAATTGAAATGTCTGGAAAAGTTGTGTATAAAAGTAGAATTAAAAAAATCTTTTGTATTATTATATATGTATTACAAAAACGAATAAGATATGTTTAATATCACGTATATATAATTATAGAATATCAAAAAGTAAAATAGTATATAATTATAGAATATTAAAATAGTATCTGGATTTATTCATAACTTCTGATTGACCACTAATTTTCCTCATTGTTTTACCAATAATTGTCCTGAAAAAATAAAAAAGTAATTTGAATACCTGCTTATATGTCATAGTAACAAATAAGTAGCAACTAATAAAAATTATTCATTTTCGTCCTCGAGGTTTCTTCAAATTTTTAAGAACTTGGGTAATATACATAACACACAAAAATAAGATTATTAAATTTTTCCTTTTCTGAATTTTTTGTTTTAAACTCTTTTCTTGACTGGCTTTGGCCTTTGACTTTGGAGAGAGTAAAGACTATGCCTATAGAGGTACAAAAATTCCAAAAATCCCATTAATTTTCTCATCTAAAATTAGAAACTTGATACACTAATGCGTGGCAACATATTTGTTTACTTCCCTATTCTAACACTATAAATCTCGAAACATAGATCTAAATATTTTTATTTAATTGTTACATAGTATTATACTATTATCTTTTTCCTTATCATATAAAACAATAAATTCTCAATAAATTCTCATTATAGTATGTTGCACTAATAATCTAATTCACATACTTCTTTAATGTGATAAAGTTATTATTATTAAGTATACAAGATTTTTGCAATTAAAAGAATATTTACTTTACCAAATCTCATACGATTGAAGCACAACTAAATTACAAAATCTGTTAAGACATGATCGGTTAAAGCACAAGTAAATTACAAAATCTGTTAAACTTGTCTGTAAATTTTTAAAATTAATTCTAGCAATTTTTATATTTAGCTTTAACATTTGATTTAACTGACCTTGATATTATTATACATTATTACACCTAGTAAGTTAACAAAGTTATAACTTGTATACAAAATATACATCCTTTTCAGCAAAACCAAAGTTTGAGTTAGTTAAAATTGTTCGAGTAGGCAACAAAGTAATGATTTTTACCCTTCAATAAACAGGGGCAAAAATCAAAGGAAATTAAAGCACAAAGAGTAAAATGAAGAATGAAAAAATAGGGGAAAAGGTTAATAGAAGTGATGAAAAAAAACCAGGAAGTGTAAGAGGCAAACTGGCAAAAAGAAGAAAATAAAGTGCAGATGCTCAGGAAAAATATGCATTGTTTTCAAATATGTAAGTAAGAGAGTTGATGTAGATGGTTTACATATACATTTACAAGTTATTTACATCTTGCAAGTGTCACAAGAGTACACAAAAAAACATAGAGTAACACATGTTCTCTACTTTCAAAATAAAAGCATATTCTTGATTCACTATTCTACAAAATCCAAAATCACTATTCTACAAAATCACAAGTTCCTTTCGTTGGGCTCAAGCCATGGGAAACCGAGGAAATCAAACACCTCTTTCTCCGTGGCAAACTTCAAACTCGCACTGGCTTTGCTTCCCTGCAACGGATAGTGTATTGAAAGAATGTACATAGACATACCAGAAGAAAGAAATCATGATGTACAGGTAACTATAAAGCTGACTCATTACTCATACCCGTTTGCCACCTGAACTGTGAGTGACAGGAAACAGTCCTGTGTCGTCAAGTCTGAATCCTTTTGATTCTGCTAACAATCTAAGCCTGTGCAAGAGATCAACGAATTCAAAGATGCATAAGTTATTCGATATGTATACTTATATTGGCATAGGAGAATGGTCATTTTAGAGCTGAATAAGAAAATTAGCAATCAAACCATATACAACAAAGAACTATTCAAGCAAGTTTACAATATTGAGTCCGAGTTTCTGTTATTTTATGTCTGAAACTACTCAAATCACTCTCATAGTCTGTAGCTATAATTATTCAAACTTCTAATTTATACCGATACTTCTATCAGATGCCTTTTGCATGCAAATAATATTTGCACAATTTACGGTTAGTTCCATGATGTGTCCAGTTTTTTATGTTTTTCTAATTCAATTGATATTGTTTTATACTTATGCTAGAGCCACAGACTGGTTTGATATTTTAGTTCTCAAAATAACAAAATCCTGCTTCTTGAAGCTGGCAGAGTTAAGTGTGTGATAGGCGTACCTCCTGTTTAGTACGTCATTCCCTGTCCATGCTATTAATCCAAATGCATAAATATCCCTTGGATAAACCTACAGAAACGGTTAAGAATTAATTAGCAGGCAAGTCCTCGATATTGGATGCTTTTTCAGTAATGTATTGACATAAGAATGATCATTAATGCATTTCACGAGTTAATATTCTTATTTTTATTAGCCACATGCATGATCTTAAAGAAAATAAAGATTCCTCTACTGATAGTTCTCATGATAAAGTCGAAGCAATTAGATGCAAATCATGGAGAAATTTGACAAATTAACCGGCCTAAAAGGTCATTCAGAATAGTGGATAATAAATAGTTCATACATCCCACACTTCACACCTTCCTCTTTTTTTTTTTTTTGGTTGGGGTGGGGGGGGGGGGTGGCGGTTAGGTCCAAATCTCCATGCAAGGCATCATAACTCACCCACGACACTTAAAAGCAAAAGGAAATTGGACTTCTTTAAAAAAAAAAATCGACACCAATGAAGCAGTCAAACCCAAGTCTTAACAATTGAATCTGAATCTTTTCAGATTTAACATTATGCATATCATTTCATCCTCATCCATGATGCCCTTCAATCTATTTTATCAGTGCGACATGAGTGGCACTATAACTGTATTATTGGAATAATATGATATATTATTGTTTTAACCAAAACAGAGGAAAGCAATCACACCTTAAAATCTATGCGATGTCGCAACTCTTGACCAGGATGGGTGCAAAGACCGAAATATGTATCCACTCCAGAGTCAGTACCCTGTGTACAAGACATTAAATCAAATGAGTGAACAAGTTAACTGAAAGGGTGCCATGTGAAATAATAAGTATTATTAAGCAAAGGACCAGGGAGACACTTGATAGGCTAAATGATGACAGTATGCATAATCAACCAATCAAAGCAAAAGCACAGCCATCTTTGAGGACCTGACAGGACAACTTTTGTGGTTCGCCACAGGTACCACCATACACTATAGTTTTACTAATCTGATATTCCCTTTCTAATTTTACTTATAGTGGCAAACATGATCTAGTGTTGTAAAGAACCCTAGATTCAATATTAAGACAGTAGTTTTTGCTTTCACAATAGGCACAAGTAAATCAATTTCTAACCAAAAGTAAGTCTGTAAACAACCACCTTTCAAACTTAGGAGCATTCCAGCTGTAGATCCTAAAGTAACTGAAAACACACTGTTTGATTCGCAAGTGAATATTTGTGACAAAATGGTCTGTATGCTAATGTCAAATCTTCTTAGTTCATAATAACAATTTTGCAGAGCCTACAGTGCATATGCTTGTAGGAAAAACTAAAATATATTTTTAGTTCAGCCTGCAATGTCGAGTAGAAATGAACCATGTTTTACATGTATATATCCACAGAGTATGAACTCTACATGAAACACCATAAATATGACTGGATCCACTTAATTCACATGTTTTATTTCATGCCACAAAACCTAAAGAATAAAAATGCTCTTCCTTGTCAAAGAGAAACAGGACAAGCTTTGATCTTATCAGATAAATACCTTGACTTTCAAAGCTATAAGCAATGGAAGGAATAAGGAAAAAAGTCACCTGCTCACTGTGAACACTGTAGACAAGATCCTCTCTCAAGAAGTTTATATCCTTAAGGTGCTTCACATACCTTGGGAGAAATCCAATGTGACTGCATGTATGAAAAAGCAAGTCATCTTTTCTGTAGAAAAGCTTAGCAAAGTACATGACAGCATCTTAAGAATCACTTCGCGGTTGAGGTTTCTTGTCTAAAGAATTTAACACAAACAAGTAGGACAAGTTACCGCAGATGAAGATAATTGATTCAAAATTTTCGTAGTTGTCTTCTTTGCCTAATTTTTTGTGAAATACAGAGCTCAAGGAACTAAAAGCAATTCTAGGCAATAAACTGGGACCAAAGACAAACAAATCACCAGGTCAACATAGCTAAGACTATATAGATAAAAATCAGATATGAGGTAATCCTGAAGAATAACTATGAAACACCAATAGAAATAAGAGTAAGAAGTTTTACATGGAAAACCATTTAATCTATCTTTAACTAACAGCAGCACATCAATGGTGGCTGTGCATACTAGCACTATGTCTGATGCAAGTAACTTAAAGCAAGTATATCTACTGTGAGTAGTTTCTCCGGCTTTTACATCAGTACAATTGAGAAAGAGAGAGTCATTTATTCAGGAATCTAAAAGTAGTCAAATATTCAAATAATGGTACCACCAGGAATATGAAAATGTACTAGCAACATTGAGATAGAGCAGCAATGTTGATGGAAGTAGAGAACTGGGCACACATAGTTTAAAATTCTCAAAATAAAATAGAAATTCTCCGAACCAGTTGAGCAGGTTACAGGCTTACAGCTGAATATAGTACCTTTTCCCATCAGGGTGCGTAATCACAATATCCATATCCCCACAAGAAGCCTTTCCACGTCTGTATGATCCTCCACAAACAATTGCTACCTGCAGCAATATATCTTTAATAAAAAGATGAGAAAAATGTTTCATCATGTATGAATTGTATGCCGCTTCCATGAGTCACCATTCTCAGTATGATGAGAAAAATGTATCGTCATGTATTAAATTGTATGCCTCTTCCAAACAGTTAATTTGAATATAGTAGTGGGATAGATATGGACAATCTTGTCGGTTATGGAAGAGGCATACAATTTAATACATGATGATACAATCTTGTCATATCAATGCCACTCCTATATTCAAATTAACTGTCTGAATGCAGCCTATCCCAAACATCTCGAATAATCCTCTGCATTGAAGAGTGTGGAATTTGAATGTTTAGTACTAATCTAGCGCAAACAACATTTCACCGAATTGTTTTAGAACAGCCTTTTTTTTTTTAATTTAAATTTTGTATGTGGAAGATTTTCATAATTTTGAGCTTGCAAAATTAAAGCAGCAACTGAGTTTCTCACCCCAGGCAAAATCTCTTCTCCAACTTTCTTTAGAAGACTTTCCATTTCCTGAACCTACATTTTTTTTTTCAAAAGTTGATTTGTGGAAAAAACAATAAACATATTACACACTTAATCTAGATTTTGCAGAAACTACTTAAGGGCATAAAGGCTACCTCATGGCGTGGAATTCTAGTCTTGATGTCATCAAAGTATTTCAAGCCTAACCTCTGGGAATTCGTAAGTGATTCCTCATTTTTCAAATCATCTAGGGTCCTGTGCCCTTTCTCGTAAAGTTTCATAGCAGTAGCAGGTCCAATTCCCCATACTTCTCCAAATAAACTGATCGAGCGTACCTGAAAATGACGGAAGATTCTGCAAAATAAGTAATAACCTTTGGTTAAGAATATACACTAAAACCTTTGGCCTCTGTTGACCATATCCTAAAGGAAAACAGTGTAATCCTCAATTATTGCACTTAGAGAGTTAGACCACAACCACCAGCACTATAAACAATATTTCATCGGGATTCAATCAGAAGATGATTTCAGAATTACATGGAATGCAAAAGGTAAAGACTCAAGAATAGTCAGCTAAATAAAATTAACCGTGATTAATGGTTGAGAATCCACATAGACCAAATTCTGTATGGAAAGGCTGGAGAAAGAAAATTCCAAGAGGACCGCATGTTGAAAGTATCAAATCAATAAACATTATGAATACAGAGAGAAAAGGTGACTAGCTCATGCAGCTCAATAAACAATGCTCTTTTTTTCTTGCTATTTGAAATGGTTGATAAGTGGGATAGGAAGATACAACCACTACTTAAAATGAAAATCAAATATCAATAATTTAAAACTTTTTATTCTATTCATGCAGCCAAGATGCAGCAGAACAGCTACAAATTCATAGAGAAAACTGTAGGTACAAGGAACAGATACAAGACCTTTTCATCATTCTCAAAGTGCTCCAACTTGGAAAGCTTTCCAGTATTCACTATTTCCTGAATCTGCAATTACACATATTGAGGATCACCAAATAAGGCTGCGCAAGATATAAGTCAGGCTTTCCTTTCAAAGGTACAGATGGCCCATGAATTAGGCAGTAACTGAAGGCCATGAGTACTTGCTTACATGATCCTGCAAAGACTTTCCAATCCCAGGTTGATGTTTGACCTGGTCCGCACTTTCAATTTTGAAAGGCAACTTTTCAATAACTGGAATAGCCTTATAATAACTAAATGACCTCCGGTCATCACCTAGCGCTGTCACCAAATATAGGTAAACAAAATCAGCTTCAGGATACAAAACTCTCAAGTACTGATAACAATGGCTATAAAGTTTAACCTCTGTAAATGTCGATAAGCTTTCCAAATATCTGAGTTATATTCCTGTTCATATCAGGAGGGCAATAAAGTAATGATGTATCGGATGAGGAGACCTGTTTAAAAAATGAAACAATCATTCTATACCAGATCAAAATTTTGCACATTACAGAGAAACAATATCTCCTATAATTTTCTACCGTAATCAGCATCTATCTCTCTTTCCATGTTCATGTGACATAAAACCTTAGAGTTGCAAGCATTCCACATATTTTGTACAAACCACAGGAGAAAATGTCATGAACTTACAGCTGCACTTTGACCATCCGATCTCAGACCCGTGACTTCTGGGCTTAAAGAGCCTGCAGAGCAAGGTGAGCCCCTGGCATTATCTGATTTCGATGAATGTTCAAGGGTACCTACTGAGAGTTTATCCTTTTCTTCATATCCCACATTTGTGGGGGGTTCCTCAGGAGATGTCTTAATCTTCTTTGGTGGATATTGATCTTCATCAGTCAACCGATCATTGGTATGTTTCAGATGGTTCTCATCAGTAACTTTGCTGCTATAATCTCCCACAGTATCCACTGATAGAATGTACGAATCTTCAGATACTTTTTCTCCTGCTCTCAAGCTGTCCTCTATCCACTGATAGGTTAGAACTTTCTGTCACAAGTTCACACCGAATCACTTCAGTTAAGCAAACCTCTAAATCTGAAGCAAACTCTATGATCAATTAGCCAGCTGATTGTCAGCATTTTCACAAAATTTATGAACACCACATCAAAGTAGTAGAAAACAATGAAGTTGTTACAAAAAGTATATGAATGATTGTAACAAAGCAATCATCAACTATCCATATGTTACAGTACCGGGCAACTGCCATCAATCATCATCAGACATAATGCAACCCTGATCACTTTGAACCATGCATATCCTAAATTAAGCAAAGAAATAGAATATTTTTTTAAATGTCACTCAAACAACATATAGGCTCAAGATTGCCATTTGGCAGCCAAACGATTCACCACTATATATTACATACATTAACTAACCTGGGTTAAAATAAAAAAATGTTGACATCCAAGCAGCCTAGTATGGTAAAGGAAATCCAGTGTATAGGACATCATCCTAAAAACACCTTGTAGCCTAATTTACAGCAACTAAATGATCAGTCTTAACAAAATATTAGCCCATTAATTACACGGAAATATTTTAGAGAGACAAGAAATTCAGCAATAAATTAGACACTCACTCCTTTGAATCGCTTCAAATTTTGGGCGCCTACTTTTTTCAGAAGCGAGTTATAATCCACGGCAAAAATGTGGGTAACCCCTTTGGAGTAACTATCCTCAATTTTAGCCCCCATTTGTACTAGTTTTTGCTTCCAAATCTAACATAAAAAAAAGAAGAAAATAAACTTCAGCAATCTGTAATTGCATGCTCAGTAAGTACAATTCCCAATTAAATTCCGGAACAAAACGCAAAAATGGAAAACCTGGAGGCGACGTGCTTGAACAGTGGTTTCAATAAAGAAGACGGTCATTCCAGAGAAGATTCCATTAGGATCGGACGGTGGAGATTTGTTCCTAGCCTTTGGCGCCATTTTCTGCGTTAGCTTTTCACCATGGAAGTCGTTACTGGAAGACAGTGGAGGGATTTCAACTTGTAATGTACGGAACATAGATAGATGGGCACAGGCCGTGTCAGTTCATCACAAAGCAAAAGGCCTGAAAACAGTGGGCCAGGCCCGTTTTCAGGATCAAGCCCAATGGGCTATTTTGAGAGTTGCAGAAAAAGAGAGGCAAAAATCTCTAAAACCCAGCAAAACCCGTCATCCGTTCTCAGTGGAGAAAATGCTTATGCAGCGTTCAATTTCAGTGCTAAGTACCTGCAAGAACTCATTGTATTCACCAAGAATTTTCTCAATTTCTGCAAGGAAATCCGCCTTAGTATCACTATCAACGTTGTCTTTCTCCACTCTCACCAGTTCTCGCCCACTCAAGGTCCATGAAGTTCGAGCCTCCGCATCAAAAGCTGCCGAAAATGGAAGCGACGGCGACACCTTTTTGGCGGAAGAAACAGTTTCTTGGATTTCTCTTGGGGTTTCGGATTCCATCTCACGAGCTCTCTGTAATATTGGGCTGCACAGACCATCTCAAGTCCAGGTTTGGAATATATATATATATTATATATATGAATTTAATTCAGTGTTTATTTTCTTCAAATGTTTAGGTCTGATATTTTTGTTTCTGGGATGTGTAAATCTCTGGTTATAATGTGGTGTAGGAGTTGGAAATGAATTATTCAATCTTTTCTAGCGAATGAAAGCATTGGCATTTAAGATTTAAAAGTTGGAATTTTGGGGTTTATTCTTCATTCTCCCCTGCTGAAATATTTTGGTGTATCTGATAAAGAAGTAACAATTGGAGCTTTTTGTTCTTTGCACTTTATGATATTAGAAAGATATTAGTAACTGTTATTTAAGGGGGTGTTTGGCTAAGCTTATAAGCTCCTTAAAAGTGCTGATGTTAAGAGCTTACAAGATCCTAAAAAGTGTTTGATTAAGTTATTAAAATAAGATCTTATTTTAGGAGCTTATAAGATCTGAGGAGCTTATAAGCTCTTTTTTGAAAAGTAGGGAATCCCAATTTTTTTTTTTAAATAAGAGCTTATTTTTTAAAACACCTTCAATTTTAATCATTGAAATTACACAAGCCCCACCATCTTATTTATCCAAACATTTCAACAACTTATTTCTAACTTAAATTAAACATCTTATAAGTTGTAAAAACATCTTATAAGATGTAAGAGCTTATTCGCTCTAAAAAAAAGCTTAGCCAAACATCCCCTAAATCTGTTTTACATCATTTCTTCCTGATTTTCCTCCGCTTACAAAACTTCAGTAATGAGTCTTATGATGAAATCCTGATATAAAATTTTCATTAAGTAATAGTTCATCATAGTGGGAACTTATATATGAATCGAAATTCAGGCTGCCTGTATACCAACCATTCTTTCCGGAGGTGATGTAGTGGTTGCAGCAGAGACAGGAAGTGGTAAAACACATGGATACTTAGTTCCCATCATCCACAGGCTATTGAGCATGCTGGATGTTTCAGAAAGTGTTTTGGAAGATCCCAAACTGAAGAAACGTCAAAATGTCTCTCTAGTTTTATGCCCTAATGTAATGCTGTGTGAGCAAGTGGTTCGTATGGCTAACTCCCTTTGTGATGTTACTGGTGAACCACTTCTCAAAACCGCTGCCATTTGTGGCCGTCAGGTATGAAGTGAGGTTTCTTTTGATCTTGGTAACAGTCGGAAATTTTTGGAGCCAAACTTCTCATGGATCACCATGTTGACTGCAGGGATTGTCAGTTAAAGAACCTGATATAATAGTATCGACACCAGTTGCACTTCTAAACTACTTTTATGCAATCGACCCAGAAAAACGTACACGTGCCAATTTTATACGTGGTGTTAAATATGTGGTAATCTTCAACTTTATATACCAAGTAAAATGTTTGAGAACTTGGATTTATAGATTAATCCTAGAGCACTGATAGTCTTTCATCTCTCTATGTATATTTTTAGGTATTTGATGAAGCAGACCTGCTGCTCTGTGGGAGTTTCCAGAACCAAGTAATTCGCCTCATAGATATGCTTCGTTTTGATGAGAAACAGTTATCTAGATTGAATAGGGCAGATGCTGGAGCTGAGAATGCTTCCTCTTTTCCCATAAAAACTTTTGATGTAGAAGAGGATTTAGAATCGGATTTTAATCTAGAGGAGGCTGAAGATAATGATGATGAATCGGTTGAGGACCCTCATAGTGAATCTGAGATTAGAAACAAGAGAGACTGGAGGAGAGTGAGAAAAATATATGATCGAAGTAAGCAGTACATTTTTGTAGCTGCCACCCTTCCTCTGAATGGAAAGAGGACTGCTGGAGGAACTTTGAAACGAATATTTCCAGATGCCAGCTGGGTCAGTGGGAGTTATCTCCACCGCCAAAATCCAAGGTTTGGCCAGTCATCTAGTCTTATGCCGATCTCTTAATTCCTTTGCGTTTTAGTTATGGACAATTCCATTCAATGATTACCCTTTTTATTAACTAAATCCATTATTTATGCTATGAATTGCAATCACGGAACATGCTGTTAGTCTGAGTTGAAATTGACTACCTACAACATTACAATATTTCTAAATATTGATACTTGAAAGTAGTGATTTTGATGACAATGGGAAGGAAGTGTGGAACATCACTGAATATTCCATCAAATCTGAGTTGCTTTGTTTATATGCCCATTAAAGCTACTCCAGAACTATAGCGTCTCACCTTCAACTAACTATGATGACTTTGATGTATCTTGCTCCATTATAACTGCATAGAAATTGCTAAACAAGAAGCCTATCCAGATCTTTTTTTTTTTCTGAGTTTTGTGAAATGCAAATTCTATTTTTGTTTGAGTACTCGTGCTTGTTTTTTAGGTTGCAGCAAAAGTGGGTCGAAGTTAATCCCGATACACAGGTGGATGCACTTATAGATGCTGTTAATACCAGAGTTAAGACCAATATCAGTTCTCCTAGTGGAGTAGTTTGGACCATGGTATTTGCCAACACTGTTGATGCTGCTGAAGCTGTTGCCAAGATTTTGATGGGAGCTGATATCAGATGTGTAAGGTATCACAGCGACATCTCCCTCGAAGAGCGCATGGAGAATCTAATTGATTTCCAGCAGAACGGGGGCGTTTTTGTGTGTACTGATGCGGCTGCTCGTGGGCTTGACATACCAAATGTTTCACATGTTATTCAGGTGAATCTTTTAAAGTTCAATTGTTAATGAGGTCTTACTAACTCTCCTTTAATACCATACGATTAACCTGAATTCTCTCAGTTTATTGACATGGGTTTGCCCTTATTGTGGTTGAGTGTTTGACAGTTCATGTGTGTTAACAGGCTGGTAGCTAATAGTTAGCTTCCTTTTCTTTCTTAGTAACCTACCAAACGTTTATATTCCAATCTATCTCCTTTTTTATGTGTTTCTCTTTTTTTGATCATTTCCATTAAACCATCAGTACATCAAATTGATATCATTCCTCAAGTTTTCTTGAGGTCCACCAGATTTATTTAGTGTTTCCTTCTCCAACATAATCTATTCAGAACACTTTTGCTGCTTTCACTTGAGTCTTATCTGCTATCTGTCTCTCTTGCCAGGCGGAATTCGCTAGCTCTGCAGTAGACTTTCTGCACAGAGTTGGTCGAACAGCAAGAGCTGGTCAACATGGCCTCGTTACAAGCCTCTTTACTGAATCAAACAGAGATCTCGTTACTGCTGTACGTCAGGCTGAAGACCTTGGTCTATCTGTGGTAATATTTAAGTTTCTTGCAATGGATGTGATAAGAACTCTTATCTGGTCCTTCCAAAAAACCATGCCTTCTTTGGTCATTAATCTATACATGTACACTTTTATATGTTGCAAGATATGTAAAAGAGTTATATTGTAGTCATGAAGAAGTAGACGTGACATATTCATAACACACGTTCACATGGTTGCAGGAGAATGCGTTCAGTAGAAAGAGAAGTTTCCGGAACAAACTGAAGAAGAGAGGTAAAACTTTCTATAATTTAGTGATGAATAATGTGTAATCGCACACACATCCCTGTATCGAGCATTAACAAAAGTTGAACTAAAAATTTCTTACCATGTCAGCTTTGGGACATCGTGATGGTGCATCACCGGATCGTTTGCCAACTCCAGCATAACTAGTCAGTGTGCTGTAAAACCAAAACTCTATTTTTGCCATTGCCTACGTTGAAAGAAGGGTTGGATTTTTTCATCTTAACCTCGTAGCTTTCTATTATATTCAATTCTCAGATTCGAATACTCTCTCTAGCCCCCATGCATTGTGTGTTGCTCATAGATCGTACCCAAATGTGTGTTGCTCATAGATCGTACCCTTCTTACATCATACTGTTGTGTATAATAAAATTAGAAGATAATTTGTGTTTGTATTTGTGATTAGAGTTGAAATGGAGCCTTTATTATATCTATTCACATTATATTGCAGTCCCATACAGTGTTAAAGTCGTCCTTTCACATTTCCCTTTGAAGTTGTCAAAAGAAGCGAGTGTTGATTTTTAATAAACAAACCAAACATTAAAAAGATGGAACAGATTATTATTATTATTATTGCTCAATACTAAAACAATTGATGCACATTTAACAATCATTTCTAGTGCTCTAATCCTCCTCTATGAGATCTTGTAATTCTACTCCTTTTCACCATTAGGAACCATCAACTTCATTACAAACTCATCAATACACTTATTAGAGCTACCACCTTCATCAACAGCTTTCTTAGCCAACTCTCTCCACTTTCTAGCATTCCTCCTAATCTCCTCCCTTCTCTTTCCTCCCATCACTTCTTTCAAGCAAAACAAAACCTCCTCTCTCCTAGCAACCCCAAACTCATCCTCCTTGGCTCTAACCCCCACGCCCCATATCTCTTCTATAAACTTGGCATCCATCATCTGATCGGCCCACTGTGGCAACGCCACCATGGGCACACCTAGCGACAGTCCTTCAAGAGTCGAGTTCCACCCGCAGTGCGTGACAAAACATCCAATAGCCGGATTAGCCAGCATCTCCAGCTGGTTACACCACGACACGATCAAGCCCCTGCCCTGGATGGAGTCGATGAATCCAGACGGAAGCATGTGGCGTTCGGTTTCTCGGATGACCCATAGGAAGTAGGAGTTGGTGGATAGAAGGCCCCATGCCATCTCTTCCATTTGTTTGGAGGATAATGAGACCATGCTTCCAAAGGAGACGTAGATGACTGATTCTTGAGGCTTGGATTGGAGCCACTCTCTGCACTGCTCACTTAGTGGCTTCCATAAGCTGGCCCCATAACCTTTGTCTCCTTCAATTCTTGCATCCAAATAGGCTGATGGAATCATGGGCCCTATCAGCTTCGCGGGCCAGTACTTGCTCACACTTTCTGCCTCCTTTTTTTAGGTCAAAGTACAAACAATACAATTAATGACACCTCTAAAGTACATCACATATTCACGTTAACAAAATGATATGGCCATTATTAAAAATACTATATTAAAATATAATGGAAAATCCCGCAGAATATTAAATTTTGACTAATATATGCATAGACAATCAAGGAGTTCAAGATCTATACTTCTAAAGATAATCAAACTGATTCTTATTAACAACTTAAAACTGGTATTTATCTTTTAATTTTAAAAAAACAACAATTGTAAACCGATCTCACGACAGAGTATTTTAAAATAAATAGGAGACATCTTTTATCATTATATTATCAACAACAAAATCTTAACTTGTTCCATCTCGACTCAAACTAATAAAAATCAGAAAAGAGTTAATTGCCCTTTAAATAAAAATAAATAAATAAAGGAAAAAGCGCATTTACCTGGGTTTCTAAATCCTGGAAAGTATTAGCGAACACAAAATCAGCCATTTCTATGTTTGAGAACTGACTCAATTTCATGGCCAAATAAGCAGGGTAGCTTTCTGGTACCCTGATAAAGCTTGGAATATCACAAGCCTTCAATGGTGGCAAACCAGGCAGAACCCACGCCTCCCCCTCTTCCAGCTTCACCGGCAACGTTACCGCGCCGCAGTATATGCGGCTGAACACCGAGCACACGGCGGCGGAGTTTGTGAAAAACGGGGCCCCCAGAATCCCATGCTGCTTGGCAACGTCAAGAGCCCATGGGAAAAACGAGTCGTAAATTATGCAACCAACTGGAAAGCTACTGTTTTCGTATTTCTTGATGAGTTGGGACAGGGACTTGGAGCCGTTCTCTTTGAGCGACTTAAGGTAGGTGTCGGTGTCTCCTGCCCGAGCAAAACCGGCGCCGTTGAATCCGTCGGAGATGGGCTCCACCGCCACGGCGGCGGCATGTATGGAGTGAGTGGTGTTGGTGGTGGTGGCGAATGTGGCTTTGAGGCCCTTGGAGGCGAGGCGTTTGGCGAATTGGAGAAGAGGGTTTATGTGCCCTTGGCTTGGGTATGGAACTACTATTACATGGGGGGTTATTTGCTCTTTTGCTTTCTCCATTGATTCTTGATTTTTCTCTCACTCAAATGCAGTTGTTGTCAAATTAGAAAAGAGAGTGCGTGGGTGGAACATGAAGGTGAGATCTTAATTTATAAATAAATTAGGAGTTCTTGTTATAAATGTATTTTACTCATTTCCACCGAAATAAATGTCCAATAAAAAAAATTATTTCAAATAAATGTTATTCAAAATATATTTTTTATTATTTTACCAAAAATACTCTTATTTATTTTTATTAAATTAAAAGGCAATGTTAAAAAGAAAAATGGAAAAAAGTTCCCACAAATATTTATTTAGATTGATATATTTATATAATATTTTTTAATTGATATGAAAATATTTAAAATGATATTTATTTTGAAATAAAAAATTATTTTAGAAGAAAAAAATGAGCAATTTGATTTCGCTGCTGTCTCACTATTTTTCTGTGTGTTCACAGAAATTGAGCACGTTTTAGGGCCCGACATTACACGTGGCACTGAATTTAGGTTTCAATAAATTGCCATTTGCGAATATTACAAACCCTCTCTCTAATTTGGCCTATCAAATCAAAATCATTTTTTAAATATTTCAATTATTTCAACTTTTTATGTATTTAATATTACATAAATCGATATTCTGTAGTCTTTCTAATAAAAGTCAAGAACAAAACAAAATTCAGTCTCAAATTTTCACAGAAAAAATCTGTCTTGAGTTTCCAAATCAAATAATCAATTGCTAGTATAGATTTATTTTATGAAGCATATCTTCAAAATTCAAAAATCAAATATAAAAGAATTTAAAATCATGTAACCATCTGAAAAATCACGTTTGAAATATTTAATTTGGATACTTATATGGAATGCTGAGAGACTTTTAATTTTCTAGGTAAGTAACCCAAAAGGTACTAAAATAAATAGACCACGCCTTTTAAAACTTCAAGGTTGGCCCTACTGTCCTTTATTGTGACATCACAAATACACAGAAAAATGAGGTCACCTTTATGCAGGCGTGAATACGTCATTCATGACCCAATGTAATTAAATATATTCTTAACAACTCATGTGCAATTTAATTTAGGACTATATGGTTGTTACTAATATTTAATTTGAAAAAATATCTTATATTTTCTGATTCTTTCCCCAATTTATACACCACACCACGTACATCTTCTATTTCAACTGGGGAGTGTTTTATATAATGTTAATGAGGATAGTTATCCACCTTGCCACGTCTTGTTCTTATTATCTATTGCATTTAATATTACATATCGTGTTTCATATTATTTTATACAGATCATATATTAATTAATAATATCACTAAATACATATAACAATCATTTTAAAATAAAAAATGTAACACCAACTATTATAAAAGATGTCATATACCTATCCCACTTTATGAACAAAGATATACAAATTTTGCAGCGGTGGAGCCACATGAGGATAAGGAGGTATAACTGTACCCCAAATATATAAAATATATTATGTACAAATATAACATTTTTTATAATTGTTCAATTGATTTGATAGTCAGCTTGCTGGCTTGGCCGACCAGTGTTCAAAAGTAATTTCCCATATCAACAATAAATTAAAAAAATCGGAAATTTTAATGTAACATGTATTTACATTTGATGATCACAAATTCTATAGAATATTGTTGGTTGCAATTAAAGGTGGGAGTAGGATCATTAGATTTGTGGTCGAATATTGTTTGGCCTCGTCCAACCCTACCTATTTAGTAAATTTAGTAAATGAGTTTAGTAAAGATATTTTGTCAAATTTAAGTATAACTACTGGCTGAACTCAAGCCTTAAAAAAATGATAAACTGATCGGTTTATAGTTTGAGTAAAAGAGTAGGTCTTGTGTGAGATCGTCTCACGAATCTCATTCCGTGAGACAGATCGGGTCGGGTCGAACATAATAATTAAATAATACTTTTGTGTGTATTAGGTAATACTTTTCTATATTTTAAGTAATACTTTGTATTATATTATTTATTATATATGTAAAATACAAAAGTATTACATGATACATAGAAAAGTATTACATAATATACACAAAAGTATTACATGTTGCATGAGAAGAAGAGAGCACCTAAAAGCCCGCGTGTTTTTTAAGACCCAACCCAATTCGGGTCATATATCCTATAATATAAAAGTATTACCTGATACACATAAAAGTATTACCCGATACACATAAAAGTATTACATATTTTCTTATAGTCTGACTCAACTCAAAACAAAAATATTACCTAATATACATAAAAGTATTACCTGATACACATAAAAGTATTACATATTTTTCGTATGGTCCAACTCAACGCAAAACACATCTTATAATACAAAGTATTACCTAATATATAGAAAAATATTACATAATATACTCAAAAATATTATATAATTTCTTATGTTCGACCCAACCCGACCCGTCTCACAACATGGGATTTATGAGATGATCTCACCCAAAACTTTACCTGAGTAAAAATATATAATATACACCTTTTATAATATTTTGTATCAGATGTAGCCAAATATACACTTGTTTTCATTTATAATTTTTATATTTTATACTTCCTCCGTTCCGGATTACTTTGCACATAAAATTGGGTACAATTTTTAAGAAAAAGTGAATATTTGCTTTTTTATTGAGGGTATAATGGTCAAATTTACTTTTTCTAATGGAATAATTAGTTTAATATTAAATGGTATTGTGTGAGAAAAAATAATGGCATTATGTGTAAATAAGTGTGTATTGTGAGAGTAAGAATTATGATAAATTTTATCATTTTTTGGTGTGCAAAGTGTTTGAAGACAAACTAAAAAGAAAAATGTGCAAAGTATTAAGGAATGGAGGGAGTATAGTATTTGTGGCTAAGAAGGGCAACATCGTAATAAAATGCTAAAACTTTCCGAGAAGAGAAAATCAATATTTCTTGAAAAGAGTGCTAAAATATTGAGTCTGATTCTAAGAGAAGAAAGACTAAAATGTCCTTTTCAATTTTCATTTTGATACCCCCAAATGGAAACAGTACTGCGTATATAATTTTTTTCTCTTAAAAAAACAAGTATTATTAGAAAAAATAAATAGGTGTGAGACATCTCACCGAGAATACAAAAGAATCAACATCCCAACAATAAAACTATCATATATAATAGAACAAACTTAAATCTAATATTAGGTAATTTAAGTCTACATCATCCATCAACCTTATTTCTCAAGTGATATTTCATCTTTATAAAAATGAAGATTGTGATGATCAGGTTTCAAATTTGAATTATGTAGATTTTTTAATTTTTATTCCTTCCACTTCGTCAACTCATTAAAAAAAAAACTTAATTTAACTTGGACCTATTTTCACCTGTTATTGCAACACCAGGCGAAGCTATGATGTAAATGAAGGAATGAAATGAATTATTAGTAGTTAGAACTTCGGAGGATTATTAGAATGGACAGTCTACCATATATGGACCAAAACAAAGCCCCCAAATCATAACAATCTTATTATGACGACAAGCCTTTAGGTAACAATGTCGTCAGCCCATGTGGAACTGTTGTCTTGAGGCTAATTTTACCCTATCTTTTAGATATTATTATAAATTATATGTTTTTAGGATCGAATTAGCCTTATCTTGAGACATCAAAAAAAAATCCAAACTTCCAATAAAAAAGAAAAAAGAAGAAGAAATTGAGCGTAAAACGACTAGTCAGTTTGATCATCTCAAATAACATATATTTGTTATGTATAGTTAAATTGAAAATAACTTGTATAGTTGAATTATTATGTAAAAACTTCATCGTAAATAAAATTTTGTTTGATCCGATGGTTTGATTAACATAGTTAAAATCTGTAACAAGGCTCCATGACAATGTTTTTGCCTTTTAATAATAAGGCTGTTGGATAACTTGAGTTTATAAAGGGTTCTGGACTGGGTGTGACCCTGTCGTTCAACGAAGTGGGCTCAATTCCAACCTTCGTTAATGATGGGCTACTTCATGATATAAGCCCATATGTATGGGCTTCTACTGGACTTGCCTTTAATAAGTTTTTAATAAGGGAAAATGTCTCTCTTTTACCCATTTTCATAAGTCAATTTACTTTTATACCCCATTTTTTTATTTACTATTTTTTTACCCAATTTAGATGGTAAAATATCCAATTTGTCTCTAAGGTAACTTAATAATATATTTTATGTCTATGTATTTAAAATTTAAATTTAAATACACTATATTATATTTTATATCCAATTTCTCTACAAATGTATTTAATAGACATGAGTTTCTAACAATTGCTCTTCAAACACAACACATTTTAAAGATCTCTTTATTTAGAGAAAAAAATTTCGAAGATATGTTTATCCGATGAAGATATATTTATCTGGAGAAAAATATTTTGAAGATCTGAAAAATTCAAAGAAAACCCCATATCTGTGAAAAACATCTACCCCATATCTAAGGGAAATCATCTAAGATTTGCGCTTCAACCAAAATCCATTTGAGATTTTTTTGCGCTTCAACCTTCAACCAAAATCCATCTGTGATAACCAAAAGTGATAACCAAAATCCATCTGTGATTTTTTTATATATTTATGTATAAAGATACGTGGGTATAATTATGATTTAATAAATATATAAATACTATCGATTTAGATTTCAACATGATCTCCTCCATAAGATTTTTAGGTTTTTTATACATGAGTATATTTTATGAAGTACACGATTATAACTTAGGTATCGTGTACATGATTCATAACTTAGATTATAATTATTGTGTACACATTGTAAGATACATATCGTGTACATATCATAATTATCGTGTACACGATATTGTATCGTGTACACGATGTATCATGTACATATATCATAATATTAAACAGATAAACGTGTACACGCTGTATCGTGTATCGTGCACAC
The DNA here is from genome assembly GCA_028654395.1 of Scutellaria barbata. Lineage (NCBI taxonomy): Eukaryota > Viridiplantae > Streptophyta > Magnoliopsida > Lamiales > Lamiaceae > Scutellaria > Scutellaria barbata. The sequence continues at coordinate 41,033,722 of CM053644.1, forward strand.
GATGTATCATGTATATATATGATAATATTAAACAGACATGATTTATCGTGTACACGCAGTAAGATAATATTGTGTACATATTTTAATCATCGTGTACACGATATACATATATCAGAATATTATTGTGTACACGTAGTAAAATACATGTACATATATCAAAATATTAAATAGCACACGATTTCGACGATTTTCTCCTACTCGTGCACGTACATACACGATTATAATGATAATTATTCACAAAATCAAAAAATCCAAGAAATTTCACAATTATTCACTAAACATTCAAATCATCAAATTCAAAATAACTTCATAACTCAAAATTTGTAAAATAAAAAAAAAAAAATTATAACTCAAACTCTTATCTCTTTCTTCGAACAGTTTGCTGCCCCACCTTCAAATTCAGACATCTACCACGCTTTTGTCCTCTCTAACGAGAATCGTCGTCGTTTCTCCCATCTCCATGCAACCTCATCTTCATCTCAAATCCGACCATCGCAGCACAAAATATATTCAGATTCACCAATAAAATCCGAGTTCTGTCCTAGGATTTCATCTGCCATTGATATTGAAGTGGTGGGGTTCTAATCGTGTAGAGAGTCCATGATTGAAGTTGAGTGGTGGTTTCAATTGAGTTTCGGTGGAGCGTGTTGGGGGGAAAAATGAATTTTCAACTTTTTAAAAATTTGGGTTATGTATTTTGAAATATTAAATGTTGTATTCAAATAGTGTGTTTGAATTGCATTTAGTAATTAAAATTTAAATATAGTTAAAGGATAATATTAAAATGTATTTGATAAAATACACAAAAAATGAGTAAAAAAGTTATTTTGACAAAAAAAAGATAAAGAAGTTCATCACGAAGTAATTTTAGACTTGGCCCTTTTAATAAATTGTAAGTTGTACAGGGGTTAGGTTATATACCACATTTCATCAGAAAGTTCCGAGTACTTTTCTAATAATATTAAATTTATTAATAACTTATGATAAATATTAAAATATAATAGATATTCTAGACTGCCATATGATCTGTTTTTTCAACCCTTTTCCTTTTAACATATGCAATCGACATAAACTAATAAAAAAATTGTTTTACTATTCACAAGTCATTTTATATCGATGTATAGATTCATTTGTACATCTAATTACAATAATCATGTTCATGATTTGTATATATACAAATGTACAATAGTAGCACTTGATTGTTTCTAACAGATCATGTTATAAGGAACGTTAATTTTATTTTGAAATATCAAATACAGGTGGAGCAGAGAATCATGGTTGATTGGCACCAATATGTTAAAACACAGAAAAAAGACATTAGTTCCCAACTTTTCTTTATAAGACAGTGATGTAGCAAAGAGAAACAAGAAGACATAAACCTCAACAAGAAAGACATGAAGTGATGTACAGAGTTTGAAACTTAAGGATGAGAGGTGAAGAAGCATGTGTAATGGGGGCTAATCAGCTAAGGACACTTGGTCCTGTTTCCATGGGTGACCATATCAGTGTAGCAAGTCCCACAAGATTCTCTATTGCCGGAAGTGCCAGGTGGCACACACTTGCACCTCACACAGCAGGTTCCACATGCTCTGTTGCACAAATTTGGCCTTGAATGCAAGCTGCATCTCACCTTACACAGTTCTCCACAATCTGCAGTGAAGGAGATTAATTAGGATATATGGTAATTAATTAGTGTAATTAGTGAAGGTTAATAAGGGTTAAGTACCCACCAAGATATGGTAAAAGCCTTCTGTTACTACCTTTCACCACTACCTGAATATATTGAAGCAACAACAGTTAGAACAGAGTTTCGTTGCATGAATAATGGAATTTGAAATTAATTAATATAGTTAACCTTTGCTGCTTCATCTCCACGTTCAATGTCGGATGACACCTGCAAATGCATTAATGGATAGTTTTCATAAGAATCAAACTGTGAGAGAGAGAGAGAGAGAGGGGGAGAGAGGTGATGATGATGTATTACCAGAAGAAGCGAGAGGAGTACAAGGATAGACAGAAGAAGCAAACGAGAAGCCATGTCAGAATACCTTATATTTAGTTCTAGAGTGGCTCTTTTTGGAGACGAAGGTTGTTTGTAGTGAGATATTTGTGTTGTAATTACTTGCCATTTATAGATGGCCTCGTCCTTCTGGAATTTTTTATTTTTATTCATTTTTAAGCCACCTACTTCTATCCAAATTTATTCTCATGTTTTATCAAATTATAAATTTGTACTCTCTTCCTTTTTTTATTAGGCTATGCTGTCAATTTGATATAATAATAAAGCGCTGCCGATTATCAACAATATAAACAGTCAATATTTCGATTATTTTATATGAAATTTTATACTAATTTCACATTTTTTGTCTAATTTTTATTTTAAAATTGGGTAAAATTATACACCCCTGTTAAATATAAAACACACCCCAACTTTTAAAATAAAAAATATAAAAATTGAATTTTTAGGATGTGTTGAGTAATTTTTTTGACGTGGAAACAGGGAGAATAAATTATTGCATTTTGGTTGTGTGCAAGTGCGTCAGCTCACTGAACTCTAGCCCATACTTTGTCCTTAAGGCCATGTTTGGTAGGAGAAGACGATTCATGAATGTTGCTTTCCTTTTTTTACTAAATTTTTTATTCCGAGTTTAATCCCTCATTTCCTATATATTACTTATATAAATTAAGATCCCATGAAACATTACAATAACACGTGAAATATATATTAATGGTATAAACAACTAAAATGTGTCGCGTTTAATGATATGGATTTTGTAAGATGACAATGTTGTGAGTAATGTTTATCTTTATCTATGGTTTGTTACTTTAAGTAAAAAGGGCAAAAAAAAAAAAGCAGAGTAGTGCCGTCAATACCAGATCCCATGCATGCGTAGTAATAGACTGGTTAGTGAAAAGGGAGAGGAATCCAGCCATATTCCAGTTGGACATCAATCAATTCAATCCCCCTCTCATTTTTTATTTTCTCGAGATACTCAAATTCTAGTCTTTATTTATTCTTTTCTTTTTCTAACAAATAAACATATCATTATCCAAACTGGATAGACCTTCAAAATTTTTACCATGTTTTCTTTTTTAATTTACCCTAATTATTAGGTTTTCTTTGCAAAGATGTGGTGTAAGAGGAGATTAGTCTAATATTCATAAATAGATTTTATGGTAAGATAGATATCTGTGCAAACTCAATATGAGCTGGACGCTACTACCTTACTCGTTTTCATTAAACTCATCTCTCTGCCACGCCAACCCAATCTATTCTTCTTCTTGGGAATTGCAATCTTGGCTTTACTCTAAATTTTCAATTTTCATACCTATCCTCTATTCATGCTCCAATTCTTTTTTATTTTATTTTAATTTTTACACTCACCACTGAAATTATACTTTTATTTGCAGCACCTGTGGCTGCAGATTATCTTTCACCATTATATATAGACTATATTAAATACACTACTTATATTTATAAAAAAAATCATAGGACTATCTTATGCCAGAGGCCATAATAATATCACACAAAGGAAACCTAAATTGAAAAATTTGAACATGAATTTGGACATGCAAATTTCATACCAGAATTTCCACATATATCATGGTTCCTGTGGACCATTTTTTACTTTTCGACAAGGCAGAATATTTAGCACACCCACTAGTCACTCACCACAGTTTAAAGCCTTTGGTGAAAAAGAAACAACAATTATCTAAAGCTTTTACATTCATTATCCAAATCTACTTAATCTTTGCCTGATAATCATTGGTCAATTTTTCTCTCTTGCATACTGTGCTACACATCATGATCCGCGAATAAACTAAAATGATCTCTAGGTGCCAAAATTTCTGGTATTTCCCCTGTTGAAATAATCTTAATTAGAGATATCTGGAAAAGGGGCTTCTGGTGTAATTTCTTAAATTTGCTGTTTTAATCAACCCCAAAAAGACAGAAAAATATTATGTTCCCCTCGTGAAAAGAATGTCATATCTAGAAGACAATGGTGAGCTCCTTCTCACTCATCTCGAATACATGGTCGCTTGCGTCTGTCATAGCACTCTGCATGTTTTTCGTGTTTGTGTTAAGCTACATACTATGATAAAGAAGATTTAAAGAATTTCAGAAATGCGAGTATAACAAAGAAAAAGAGTGTTGACCTGTCCCAGTTTGGTAAAGAAGTTGTTCATGAGATTTAATGATGAGAGCCGAACATCTTCGTTAGCCTTGAGCGCTTGAGCAATAGCAAAAGCTCCTTCATCCTGCATATGGAAGATGATGGTAATACTGTAAAATGATGAAAAATGTTCATATCACCAGTGAATATAACCATTACTCTTATTTCATTGAATCCAAGATTGAGCGATGTCAAAGCTTCATTAACCACTTTCAAGCTGCGAGCAAGGCAAATGGCACCCTGCAAACATGTGATTGAATCATAATTAACAATGAATGAGCTAAAAGTAAACATGAAGACACCGATTACAAGGCAAACCTCATCTCTTATTCCATTGGCTCGAAGATCTAGGCTTGATACGGTGCTATTGTATTTCAGCATATCCGCAATATATTCAGCTCCAGTAGCACCTATCTGTGGAAGTTGTTAATAAGAAGATCATGGACCATATTCTAGGAAAAGCTCAACTTGTATTTAATTTCTTACCTGACACCAACCAAGCATGAGATCTTTTATATTCCCACGAAATTTTAGGACTTCTGCCAAAGCCTTTGCACCATCAGGCCCGATTGGATTATAACCAAGTTCCAACTGGGGAAGATAGAATTTATCCCTTAAGTATATTACTATTTTGTAACATCTAAAATACTGTGAGAAGCAAAAGGCAGGAACGAACAGCAGTAATGACATAATTATCTTTCAGGACGTTTGCTATTTCACTGATTCCTTTGGCATGAATATCATTTCCTCCCTGCAGATACACTCACCACTGTTACTGAAATTTCAAAACAATAACTTTAAAAAACATTACAGTCTGAAGATGATATCTTAAAAAATCAAGCTGATTCAGATTAAGACCATATTAAGTTCCCTATACTTACTAGATCAATATTTGTAACTGAGCGATTCTCCTTCAAAGCCTCTGCTATTTTTTCAGCTCCCTGGACATATATATTTTAGATCATTGCATATACATCTTGGCAAAAAATACATTAATCTTTAATCATGGCAATCCAGTGGTTGGAAAGACCGAAGTACTAACTGCAACCCATTTTGGTAATTTACAAGATATAGTTGAACTCCTATAGTCCCACCTCATCTCCAATATCGTTCATGTAAAGACTAATCCACAACAAGCTCTTGCTCTTTTTGATATATTCAGCAACATGAAAGGCTCCTCTCGCACCAATTGAATTGTTTGCAAGATCCAAGGCAGTAAGCTTCCCTACATGGAAGCTAGAATTGTCAGATCTGCTGCAGTAAGTATACGTAGAAATATTGCAACAGTTTATTCCAAAGGAAGATAAAACCTTTATGAGAAGACAAGCCAGACATCAGAGCACGGACTCCTTCATCTCCAATAGAGTTCCCTTGCAAATAGAGTTCCTAGATATAATATAGTTATACAGTGAATTCAGTAATGAATCTAAAAATCGAAGGCAAAATGCTGTTGCCTATTGACAGCAAGGATCGAGGAACCATTATATTATTTCATGCCCCCTTTTACTGAAAAGTAAGACAAAATTGCTCTTTTCTTATTTGCATCAACAATGTGATTTAGACTGTTGATATCCTAGAAAATAATCATTCGTGTTGCAACTTCTTAGTGCATCAATCTTGGTGTTTCTAAGTCATAGTGTGAATGACATGATTTTCATGGCAAAACGACACAATATAATATAAAAGGTAGCTAGGTAGTGTTATACCAGATCAGTAACTTGAACAAAAAAAAAAGGAAAAGGATTGGAAAGATACCCTCAAGGATTTGTTTCCCTCCAGCCCTTTTGCCAGTGCAGCAGCACCGAGGGGGCCACCATAATTGCCACTAGAATGAAATATACACACAAATTTAAAAAAAGGAACAAGACAAGTTTAATGTTCTAAAACCAGCATAGGCATGTTAATACAAAAACGATACCAAGAGAAGATAGAAACACAACAGTTCCTTTAATTGTTTTTAAGTTGGATTCAAATAAAAGTACTCATTTTGGTTAAAAGATCATTACTTGAGGTAAATCGATAGAATGCTCTTATTCTCAAGAATGGCTCCAGCAAGGCTTGAAAATCCCTACCTCCATTTCCAAAATTATCAAGAAATCAGAATTAGTGGTCATAATGGTTTACATAATCTGAAATAATAAAAATCAAAGCAAACAATGATTTCATACAGAGTAGTCTATTAAATTGTTATTAAGTTCAATGACACGCAAGGTTGAATTTTTCTTCAACATCTCAGCAATAGCCTTTGCTCCCTGCATAATGACAAATGAGAAGTATAAATTAGGCTCTTCATCGAGAACCATATATAATGGAACATGTTCCCAATCCTGACGATACCAATTCAATGAAAGAAGTAAACTAACCTCATCGCCAAATGCACTACTACTAAGCTGTAGCTTCTGAATACCAGAATTATTCACCAGAATGTCACATAAAGACTGCAAGAAGTATGTAAAGTTTGATAAGAAGTCAAACTTGAACCATGCAACAGATATATGTGCAAATTGACTCATTGAAATTGAATGTTGAATAAGTAAACAATTGAATTGCATGGCACCAATGAAATCAAGTGCTAACTCCCATTTGTTATTGAATTAACCAATCGACGTGCTATCGGACATTTATTTTTTTGAATTTGATAATTTTCACAAAAAAAAATTCGACCTATTTTTATTTATTTATTATTATTACATTAAAACATCTGAAAAAGCAACTTAAGCTAAACAGTCAAAAGGTATTAAGTAAATAGAACAACACTTCAATATAAATAATAGCATCAGTACAGAAAGTAGTTATAAAGAAAGTAAATATTCCAGAGTCACTAAAACAACCATGGCAAATAAATTAAAAGGGTTAATGATGATATAGAAAACTTATATTCGGAAACACTACCTCAAGTAAACTTATAAATCAACAAAGACATGCTTCACCAGAAAGTTAAATATATAGTGACCTTACATGGAACACAATGAAATCTAATAAACTATAGCTCCAATAGCACCATATTATTTGAAAAACAAAAACCATCTTTCCTGATGGATAGGAAAACAAAATGAATTGCAGAATCACCCAGAAGCTTCAAGTATCAATTACCTACCTCCATACCAACACTTGGAGTAACATCAATTATTTTATATAAGTCTTACCTTGACACCTTCATCCCCAATAGAGTTTCCTGATAAGTTAAGAGATTTTAGTGCTATGTTTGATTGCAAAATCCCATCAAATGCCTTTATTCCTTCGGCAGTAATCCCAGTAGTAGCAAAACTCACTTCTTCAGCAGTCTGAAAATGACACAAATAGCAAGTAAGATATAGAGGCATTCAATATTTTCAAGCAATAGCTTTAAGCTCAAAACAATATAAGTTTAAAAAAATCTCACCTGATTATATGCTAAGCTCTCAGCAAGGAAGAATAGCCCTTCATCTCCAAAGTTGCGACCTAGCAACAACATTCATAATTAGACCAATCCATTCTGCATAATGATTGTCTTGACAGGACAAAGAATATATACTCAGTCTGTAATGGTGAATGGATAAGGAAACATGGAGAAAACTATATCCGTAAAGTCAACTTATGGGCATTGATACATGAAATATAAACCATGAAACTGAATATGAAGTAAACTGTTTAATACCTGTCATGTCAACACTTCTGAATGACCTAAGCTCCTTGGCGAAATCATTTAGCCTCAGTTTAGATTCCCTCTCAACTTTTGCTCCAAAAGACGATAACAAATTCGTCCCAGCTGCAAAGGACCACTTTGCTCCATGGGCAGGTTTATTTTCTTCAGCTACTGATTCCGACGGTTTTGCAAGGACCTTCTCCACCAATTTCCATAAAACTGTCAGCTGGAAAGAGTGGATTAGTTACCAATTGAGATTTATTTCTTCCAGGAAATTAGTTACTGTCTACTGTGGAAAAGCCATGGTGCTGCAGTAATGTTTTAATACTACTAAAATAGAATAGCAGCATACTGAATGTCTAACTCAAAAGAAAACAGAATATAAGAGACCAAAAGGCCAAAAGCAACCATTGAACAAGAGAAAGGTAATAGCAATTTTGCAGTAAACAGCATAAATGCATTATGCATATCAATTTTGGTTAGAATCAACAAAGTTTTCATGAAAAGTTTTTACAATACTCGCCCTTCACTACCCATGGAAAGGGAAAAAAAGAAATAAAATTAATGCACCCACCACTGATGCTTGGTCCTGAGTTCATTTTAGTTTTTGACTGTGTAGTTTCTCTGCGTTGCAACACTCCTAATATTTAAGTGAACACCAAGACATTGCAACACTATTATCACAGTACAGTTATGGATTAAAACAGGGTAATAGATTTATTCAAAATCAACTGCTACTTTTAACAACACAGAACACCTTGGCTCAGACCATCCCAGCCTATAATATCTAAGACAAGCAATTGCTGACAGCAACCCAAAACCTGAAAAAAAAGTCTCCATCCTACAGAAAGTAAACATCCATTCACAAAAATCAAATAATCCATAAACAAGACAATGAGGATATTAAAATACTGTAATCAAGCCATATTCTCGTTGATCACAACACCTAAATCACACACACACACACGCACAAAAGAGCGAAATACACAATTGGGAAAATGCATACCGAAAATCACAACTACAAATGCGCCCGTAGGCAGAACATAGGAAGCAATTTCTCTGACCGGAGCAACTGGAGCTTGCGCTTGCGATTGCCTGTAAACTCTGCGAGAACCATCGCCACGCCTCGAACTGCTACTTCCAGAGCTGGAGGCCACCGCTTTGATGCAGAGATTTCTAGAGCGCAAAGAATTCGAGTTAATGCTAACTGGAGTAAATGGGAACAATAAACCTAACTCATTCCGGCGCCGTGAACTGCTTTTCGGGGAGGTTAAGGTCCACAGCTCTGCTCTATATTTATTTTGAAATCCGAAACTAATCTGAGAAAGATGAAAACATACTGTAAACATAATTGAAAAAATATAAACAAGAGAACGAAGCATTTAGAAGTTAGACATATACATACCTTTGGATGAGAAGACAGAGAAATTGCAGAGGTAGACACCATTTATGTGCGTGTATGTATAGTTGTATCTTTATATCAATCGGTTGTGGTGAGGGTTGAAGAAGAAAGTGAAGTGTTTCTGAGAAAAGGGATAGGATACAACGGCGATTCGCGAAGATGGAGACTGTTAATAATTAGTCTGTTGCAAAACAAAATTGGATTTGCTTACAATAAAATGTTAATGGGCTTTATCCATTGCTTATTTTAAAGCCCATTAGTGAATTTTGGGCTTTCGCTTCGAGTCCAACAACAATATTTTTCAAAATAACTGGTTTTATATAGAATATAGGTAGGGACCCTTTACTTAAGAAAATTAAAATATATCGATTTTATCCTTTAAAAAAATTAAAATTTTTTTTTGAAACCATATTGTCCCTCATCCTCTTCACTTTCTCCCTTTTTCACCTTTCTTTTTTTTTTGATGTTCTTTTTCTAAATTTTTTGAGGAATGAAATATAATAATGAAAAACATTTCACGTAAAGTTAAATATACAAAAATTATGTAATAATCATATTAAAAAATGTAAATAATCGATCAAACTCAACTAACTTTATTCAAGCTTGATTGACAGAATAAATAGAAGTATGTTCAGTCACTAGACCGAATATATAGAAGTACGTTCGGTCACGATGACCAAACGAAGCTAATATGATTTCAAAATCATTTTTTATTATTTTTAAAAGGGTAAAGTTAGTATGTTAATGAAAATTAATATAAAATTAAATGTGCTTAATAATGATTAGGTGCTTTAGTCCCACGCCCTAGATTATTAGACTTTCACCCTCAAAAAATAAAACCGCTCCAAATTAAAATAAATCTGCAAAAGCAAAGTCTCACCTCACGAGATGAAATTTACACTTATTTGAAAGCAGTAATGTGTATAGAAAGAATGATAAGCAAGTGATTAACAGTAGAGGGAAGTAGTGAGACGGTTTAGATAAGAAAGGGCAAAAATGGCATGGATAGAAGCTCCAATAGGAAACACAGATTCATCAATTGTATAATAATGACTGTGAGGAGGGTATAAACATCCTTCAGTTTGATTGCATGCTCCCAATAGCAAGAAACATCCTCGTACTCTTTCCAAGTATAGTGCAAAATCTTCACTTCCCATGAATCTTGGAGCAATCTTTGTCTTCTCTTCTCCAACCACTATTCTTGACACTGTCTCCACCTCTTCATATATTCTCTCATCATTTATCGTTGCCGGCAACGTTGGATGCTCTTTCCCCTCGAATTCTACGTTGCTCCTGCACCCATATACTCCTGCCTGCCCTTTTATAACCTACATAACAACTCCCATTGTTAATTCTTATGTGGGCTAGTTTGATTTTGAGTTAAGAGTATACGAAAGAAAGTTGAAAGTTGTATCTCACTCTGGATTGAGAAGAAGCTGATATTGGAGTACTAAGACGTGTAGTAATGATGTCGCACACGGAAAATTTGCATACAGTATTCCACTTTTGGTCTGGCTTTTAAGTTATAAAGATCACTTTCTTCAAACTTTTACACAATTTTGCTTGAAATGTTCATATTTATTTACCTACATGGATATTGATGTGGATTTTTCAATTCAAACATCCATGTAGATAAAATTTGACATTTCAAACAAAATCAAATAAAAATTGAGAAAAAAATAATAGTGAAGACATAAAATTAGTGATACAAAAAACAAACATGCCCCAAATTATATAACAAAAATTGAGATTTTCTCCTTGATGCAGCAAGAATCATTGCTTTTATTTTGAATTACCTCTTCAATTCTTTTCCTTAGTTCATACAATTTCTTTCTCCCAAATGCCCTGAAAGTACCAACAACAGTAGCTGATTCTGGAGCGACATTTAATGCACTTCCTCCATGAATCATAGTCACCGACACCACCTAGATTGAACGACGTTATAATGTGTCCTGATATATTATAGAACCAACAATGTGTTTAGACTTAATTGAAGAAGTACCTGAGAATCCAAAGGGTCAGTCTCCCTGGAAACAATGTTCTGCAAGCTAATAATAGAAGTGGAAGCAGCTAAAATGGGGTCGATTCCCCTGATCACAGCTTTAAAGCTTCCACAGCCAGCCAAGAACTTTCCAGGGCGAGATGCTACCCAGCCTCCTCTATACATATGGACCGTATGCAGTCCAAAAATCACGCTAACATTGTCTAGCACGCCCTCGTTTATCATGTCTTTCGCGCCTTCTCCGTTTTCCTCAGCTGGTTGAAAGATTAGAACTATGGTTCCCTGTGTCAAATTGATGAGTATATATCTGGCTTGTTAGGAATTTGAGAGTACTAAAATTAATGATAATTTGATTGTTGTCTTTGTTCTTACCAGCAAGTAGTTTCTGAGGTGCTGTAAAATTTTAGCAGCACCTAGAAGCATTGCAATGTGCGCGTCATGTCCACACGCGTGCATTTTGCCATCTATACGGCTCTTGTACTTCCATTCTATCAACTCCTACACATTTATGTCACATGGTTTTTCTAATTATAGTTTGAAAAACATTTTTGCAGCAATTTCATTTTTAGGTTCTCATATGTATGTCGTATGTGACAATAATAAAACTTACAGTTAACCATTTTTTCAAATTGTAATCTTTTTTTCTGTTTGCACGTTAAAGTTTATGACTTATCAAATTGGGTCATTTTTATGATCATTTTTTCGATCAAAATTGAATTTGATGTTATATAACTTACGCCAAACTCCAAAACACACAACGTTTAAAACTAAACAAAAGCCTCAAATCTGATTTTCATTTGATTCAAGCTAGCAAAACTTCCAATGAAAATTTTGGTTTGACAGGGAAGAATAGCTTAAAATGGCCATACACTGCACTTTTAAAAATCGTGAACTCTTGAATGCAATCTGATGACAAAATAATTCTTTTTCGATTACAAATAACATAAGATCATACATTCAAGTTGATTTTTGATATAAACCCTGGAGAAAAGTAGGACCACTTGAAGAGCTTTTCATCAACACAGAATGAGACACAAATAGGGACCATACACAATAAAATTTCTGATAAAAAATAATAATAAAAAAGAAAAAAGATGACCTGAATAGGTAAAGCGTCCATATCAGCTCTGAGAGCCACAAAAGGAGGATCACCAGAGCCAATGGTGGCAACAACACCAGTATTAGCCACAGGCCAACGATATCGAACTCCCATTTTCTTCAACTCAGCCCTGATGAGAGAGCTCGTGTTGAATTCTTGATAAGCAAGCTCAGGGTTCATATGAATCTCTCGTCTTATCTTCAACATCCACCTCACCATCTCTGGCGAATTAGCCAACACTTTGACATAATCTGTCAAAGAAGAATTATGCTCATGTACAAAAGGACTCAAGCAAAGACCATCACCTGAAACAAGTGTGCATGAATATGGCATTATAACACTAGTGATGATGATGGTGATCAAGATTCCAAGTTCTTGAACCACCATAGTTGCCAATTAAATGAATTGGAAATTTTAAAAAGAAAAAAGGAGTGCAAGGTTTTTTTTTTTTTTTTTTTTTCAGTGTCTTTCTTTTTTAATGTTGTAGTAGACATGAAAAGCTACATGACAAAGACGTGGAAATGTTGGCCACTGTTAGAAAGAAGGGTTTTTGGCTTTCTACATATCAAATCACTGGAGGGAAGTGAGACAGCATAGTTGATAAAAAAAAATTTAGTGGAAATATTCTTCACCTTAAAAAATTAAGAAAAAGAAAAAAGACAAGAAATTTTTCATGAGAAAAACGTGTAGAATATATACTTCCGAAACGTGTAGAATATTCTTCCACTAAAAATAGTGCGGGTCGTCAATTTTATGCATATTGATCACAGCTTTCATAAAAGCATTATGAAATAAATAAATATGAGAGTGAATTTCAATTTTGGTTTTATATATAAGATTTTTTTTATTTTTTTATAATTAAATATACGTTTTTTAATCTTAATCTTATATATTTTATTTTATTTTAATTTTGGTTCTATATGTTTCCATTTTTTTTAATTTCAATCCAATTTTGATCAGATAGCTTCCCGAAAATCTCACGTGGCATCGGCGATTTTAAAATTTTTAATCAAAATTAAATTGAAATTGAAAAAAATTGAAACATATAAGACTAAAAATGAAAAAATTAATCAAAATTGAAAAAAATTTAAAATATATAAAATCAAAATTAAAAAAGGTCTATTTGATTGTCAAAAAATGGAAAGAGTTTTAAGTACAATACCAAAATTAAAATTAACCCTAAATATAGCAATGCATATTATAATTTACAAGCATTGTTAAATTAAGATATTTTCTTAAGGTGACATTGCGTAAATTATTTAGCGATGCTTTCAGAAAGTATAATTAAATTAGTATCGTTATTGGTCCTTTTCTTGTAGTAAATTTTGAATACAAGAGTTCTAAAAGGGAAATAATTTCTACCATCACATGGCCAATAAATTATATTGGAGCAGGCACAGTTTTTAAGCTTTTTCTGGCATTAAAAAACCAAACGAAGTGGAAATCGGAGTGGTGGGTAGGGCAAAATTGTGCTATCGAATTATCCGTACCAAAATCCGTATATCACTTATATGTCATATAAAAATTATGTAATTTTGATAATGAATATTTTTTTATATTATAATAATTTTATTTTAAAAATTAATATAACTAATTTTGAAATATGATATATGCCTAAGGAACTGATTTGCAAAACTGAATGCTACAGACAATTGATAAATAATAGGGACACCTAATTTTTTAATTTATCGTAATCAAGCTGACTCGAGATTGATACAAAATATGTACACGTATTTTGTCAATTGTGGGAAATAAAAACTCTACAATTTTATTGCCTTTGTGGTGCGTGTACCACTGAATTTCTTTATTTCTTTTAGCATGAGTATTGTATAGTTGTATAATGGTATTATTACTACTACATACATTAGTGTGTAATCTAGTTACATTTTATAGTTGTATAATATATAATTACAACTTATGCAAAGAAAACTGAAATTCCTTAGTTCCTTTATAATTAATGACATTCTAATTCCAAACATTTTGAATTGATTGTATATCTACCGCTATGAATTTTACAAAATGCAAACCAAAGCCTATATTAACACAACACAATTATTTATATATACCAAATACATGGATTATAGATCAGTGCAACTGGATCGACCCGATTCAAGAGTACATTTCACACGTCTCACGTGCCGCTCCCAAACCCTAGCCCTAACTTTAACTCAAACTCTAATTATGTTGTTATATTGATATAACCTTTTAGTTTAGTAAATTTAACCTTTTAATTCTATCCTTATAATCTTTTAGTTATATACGCATAACCTTTTGCAGTGCAAGTAGTGAAAAAAGTATAAGTTATTCACTGAAAAAGTTATGAAATTTGTACATAAAAGTTATACTATTACAACATAAAGGTTATATCATTACAATATAAAGGTTTCGGCTATATTCAATTTTTATAGTGAAAAAAATATAAGTTATTTATTGAAAATGTTATGAAATCTGTACATAAATGTTATATTATTACAACATAAAGATTATATTATTACAATATAAAATTTTTGGCTATATTACATGAATTTTTATAGTGAAAAAAGTATAAGTTATTTATTGAAAAAGTTATAAAATCTATACAAAGGTTATACTATTATAATATAAAGGTTATATCATTACAACATAAAGGTTTTGGCTATACAACGTAAATTTTTATAATGAAAAAAGTATAAGTTATGCACTGAAAAAATTATGAAATATGTACATAAAGGTTATACTATTACAACATAAAAGTTATGGCATAAATTAAAAAAAAAAATTGGGTACGGATCTGGGTTAATCGGACCTGACCCGAACCGTTTGTCCAGTTGCATGGATCATAACTCATGCACTTGGTGCACACAAACACTACCCATATCACAATAAAACCAATCTATATATAACAAGAACTATGTATCTAACTATGTAACTGATAGATACATTTCTCACCCTAAGCAATGTATCAGATTCGAGTCTTCTTTTCCCAAATATTATAACTCAAAATAAAAAAATTAAAAATCTCTCTCTATATATTTTGGAAAACAAATTATATATCGAAGATACTGACTCCAAAATAGATCCATTAATAATTTGAACTAAAAGATCTTATTTGATCCTAAATATACGAGTTTATTACAAATTAACCCTCGCTTGAGTCATGACCATATATGCCAAAACAATTACAACAAACTTGAACTAAAAGATCTTATTTGATCCTAAATATACGAGTTTATTACAAATTAACCCTCGCTTGAGTCATGACCATATATGCCAAAACAATTACAACAAACAAAGGGACAAATTTTATAATAAGATCAATTTATAGATTAATTTTTAATTTTGGATTCGAATTTTAAAGTTTTTTAATAACATTTTTTCTCAATTCAAGATTTAAAATTTAGATTGAGTTCTCAATTCAAGATAAAATTTCATTTTTTTTCTTTTTTATTAAATTTATAATTTATTTATATTTTAATATGTATTTATAATTTAGATAAATTAAGACAAGTTCGTACAATTTTGGAACGATCTTCATCCGACTTGTATTAATTTATATATATATATATATATATATAATAAATGCAATTAAAAAAATAAAGATTCTTTTATTTTCTTAATTTTATTAATAAAAGTATAGAAAATCGATTTTAATATTTAATATAAATTATATTTTATGAATTAAATTAATTATATTTTTTTCTTTCTTTTTTTCGTATAAATTAAGATAAGTCGAATGAAAATTGTTCTTAAAGCACACTAACTTGACTTAATTTATCCAAAATATAAATACATATTGAAATATAAATAAATTTATAAATATAAATAAAAAAGAAAATGAAATTTTGCCTTGAATTAAGAACTCAATCTAAATTTCAAGCCTTGAATTGAGAAAAAATGTTAAATTGAGTCCCTTATTGAGAAGCTTTAAAATTCGGATTTAAAATTGAGAACTGATTTATAAATTGGGTCTGTTGGGCATCCGACTCGAGCTGCACAGCACATCGCACCTGGACGGCCTAATTAAGGCCATCACTCCATTTGGCCACCCACGACGACAACATCCTCCCTAACAAACCGTCCAAGCTGATTGGGATGAATCCTCGACAGAATAGTTTGGCCGGCCAGAGCCGATATAGCCGTCCAGGTAACGGCCAATCGCCAGGAGATCGTGGGTGACGAAACCGCTCAATGCCGCATAAATAGGCAAAAATCAGGGAGAAAGTGGGTTCAACCTCCACAACCTCCATGATCCCCACGATCCCCACCATTTAAGTTGTTTTTGTAGCTATAAATAGATTGAATTTCAACATGTAAGGGGTTCAAATTTTTACACTGTAAACAGCACTAGACAGCTTATTTTTCTAAGATTAATGCTATAAGATCCTGCCCGATCACATTAACCGTCCAGGATCAGCCGAGCTAAATTGCCTGAGTAGGTTTCGGGTCAATCTTTTACATACTTCACACTTTATTTCACATACATTTGGGTGTAGATTAGGAATTATCCTTTTGACAAATTCCGACATCAACAGGGTCTTGCTATAAAATTTATCCATTACAAAGTTATATAAATCCAATTATAGTCATGAATTGTTGATTTATTGGAAAAGACATTTAGGATAGTAAGGTCAAAAAATAAGGTGAAATTAAAGGGAGAGAAAATTGGAGGGCCAATAAAAAAACCAAAAAGTAAAAAAAAATCCCATCCACCGGAAATCACCATTGGTTAATAATATATTTGCATGGAAAACGAAAACAGGTGTTTCCCTTTAATCCCTCACTTCCACAGTTTTTCCTTCCCCCTCTAATCACCCTTAATAAAAAGAAGCACTATTTTCCCCAAACTCCACCACCACCACCACCACCACCATCTCCGCCGCGGCGTGAAAATGTCAACCCTTCTCATCCCCCTCCTCCTCCTCTTCCCCTTACTTTCTCCGGCCCAATCCAAGCTCTCTCTCGACTACTACAAATCCACCTGCCCCGATTTCCCCAAAATCGTGCAGGAAGTGGCCCTAGACAAGCAGCTGGCCATTCCGACCACCGGCGCCGGAGCCCTCCGCCTCTTCTTCCACGACTGCATCGTCGGCGGCTGCGACGCCTCCATCCTCCTCTCCTCCAACCAGTTCCAAAACTCGGAGCGCGACCACGACATCAACCACTCCCTCCCCGGCGACGCCTTCGACGTCGTGATCCGCGCCAAGACGAAGCTGGAGCTGGCCTGCCCCGGCGTGGTCTCCTGCTCCGACATCCTGGCGGAGGCCACGCGCGACCTCGTCACCATCCTCGGCGGGCCCTACTACCCCGTCCGCCTCGGCCGCAAGGACAGCCTCCAGTCCCACGCGCAAGACGTGGAGGGCCACATCGCACGCGCCAACATGTCCATGACTCAGATCATCGACATCTTCAAGGCCAAGGGCTTCACCGTACAGGAGATGGTCGCCCTCAGCGGGGCTCACACCGTCGGGTTCTCCCACTGCTCCGAGTTCGCCAACCGGATCTTCAACTTCAGCAAAACCTCCGAGCACGACCCCACGATGAACCCCGAGTACGTGAAGGGCCTCCGACAGCTCTGCGCTAACTACAAGCAGGACCCCACCATAGCGGCGTTTAATGATCCCATGTCGCCGGGGAAATTCGACAACACGTACTACGTCAATCTGCAGAGAGGGCTTGGATTGCTGGCGAGTGATCAGTTAATGGCGTATGATCCAAGAACAAAGCCGTATGTGGAATTATACGCAGCCAATCAGTCTGCGTTTTTTCAAGCCTTTTCTCATGCAATGGAGAAAGTCAGTGTTCTCAACGTCAAGACTGGGAATAAGGGAGAGGTGAGGAAGAGATGCGACGTGACTAATTTCATGCAAACAAGTTAATTCATTCTATTTCTCCTTTCATTCTTGTGTTTGTGCAAACAAAAATGTTTATATGTAGTGATTCAAACTAATATATTCATCATTTTTTGTTTCCTGTTATGGATTAGCTATCATAATTTGGGGTTCCCTTTTGCTTTTTCTCCTTTCTGTTATTGAGATGTATAACGTGGTGGGACGTATTATTAATTAGGTGTGTTTATATAATATACACTCTTCTTATTTCATTTGTGGTATTCTTTGATTTTTTCTTTTCCTCCCTTTGTTGTGTGTATGAGGAGAGACGAGAATTTGTTGAAATTTTCTCTTTTTATTAGAGGTGGTGGATTCAATTCGCATATACAGTCTTTTCTTGATGAATAATTGAAATACAATATAATACTCCATGCATAACATTTGAAACGATTGTATT
This sequence comes from Scutellaria barbata, assembly GCA_028654395.1. Lineage (NCBI taxonomy): Eukaryota > Viridiplantae > Streptophyta > Magnoliopsida > Lamiales > Lamiaceae > Scutellaria > Scutellaria barbata. The sequence goes on from CM053644.1 coordinate 41,052,289, forward strand.
AGGGAACACACTAAATAATTAATTAGGGCAAAAGAAACATTGAGAACACATTTAAGTTGCCCAGAATTTTCCACTTGAACACTAGCTGCGTGTTTTTCTTTATTTCTTTTCCCTTTTTCATTTTTTTCCATTCAATATATTGTCACCATGCTTAGATTTTTCTTAATTGCGAAAGGAAAGTTAATAGAAAAATATAACGAAATAAGAGTGCAATCATTTTCTAATCTCAATTCGAGAAAAAGTGTTTGATTTTATTTCCTCTCAGTTTAGTTTGAGGAGATAGCTGTTGGAGAACATATTCTGGTAGTAGAATTTATACAAGTAGAAAGAATAAAGTGAAGTATTTTTGGACAAAACTTCCATGTTTAGTACAAAATAACTAATACAACATGCAAAATCTTAGTCTCGAACAGGCAACATGTGACAAAACCATTTGTTTGAAGCAAATCATCATCAGATTATCTCTGCATTTCCATAACAAAATTTTGGAATTCTACCTTAAGACTGGCAGAGTAACATTTTTTACAGAATTGCAATGACTCCCCTCTGGATCGCTAGATACAAATCGTTAACTGGAAGACATTAAAGAACATCAAAGGCGTAAAAGTAACACCAATCAGACTATAACGGTGACCACTGCTACCTCTAATCCATCTTCCCCACTCGTTTTAGCTGGTTCCAGAGCAACCCCAGATGATATAACAACTCCAATGAATGAGATGTTCATTTACAATACAAGAGAATCCTCTATGGTAGACCAAACAAGAAAGAAAAGGCGGATAAATGAAAAGCAATAAACTTGGAACTCACTCCATTCCACAAGGCTTCTTTTTGTCCACCTTTAGGTGAAGATTGTACCATCTTTTCTTCTTTGATCTATCCCTCGAATGTTTTTTCTCTTTCCCTCCTAAGCCATCCTCGCTTTCCTTGAATGTGGCCTTATTCTTGCTTCGACTGCTACTGCTACGCTTTATTTGGGGAGTAGTTGTATAAGAAGCATGTATTTCATTCCTCTGTTTAAGAAGCTCATCGATCTGTACACACCACAATTTTCAGATAGTTCAAAGATAAAAACCTGGTCTATTGTTGGTTTCTTAGGTAAGAATTACAGACACAGGTCATTTTCTAAGGAATTACTTACAGCTTGCATTTCTTGTGCATATCTACTTGTCATCTCGGTGAATTGGGCAAGAACCTTTCAGCAAACCATATTGAAATAAGATCACATATATAAACCTTCACAAAAGGACAGATCCTAATAATGCTATATCACATACCTCTTTATATTCAGTTTCAAATTTAGAAAGTTCAACCCTTTTTGACAAAATTTGAGCTTCGACAGATCTAAGATCCTCCTTCTCTTCTGAGAAAGTTGCGGCAGAAAGAACTTCTACAGTGTAGCTCACACTTTTGAAAAAATTATCACCTGAAGATAAGTGAGTAGCGCAACAGAGAAATGGCAGCCAGAATGAGCTTCTTTCAGCTAAACATTACGCAGACAAACTTACAAAGAAATGTTGTACCATAAACTGCAAAGTAATGGTTGCCGGCTTTCAGTTCAGTTATTTCACAAGGCTGAAATCCATCAAGCTTTTTGAAGAAAGCAGCATCTGGATCTTTTACAGCAGCTGTCTGAATTACACAGGAAAGGAATTAAAAGGGAAATTACATGAATGGATGAATTTGGAATAGGAAAGTGGAGGGAGAGGAAACACAAGCAGTCCAGCAGATGACGTTTACTTACAGAGCTATGGGCTGGGTCCATCCGATAAACAGGGAATCCCAGAAAGTACATCCCCGCAGATGTAACCTTCCCTGCTTTTGAACTATCTTCCTACATAAAAGATACCATAATTTATGGCTAGTAACAAATGAGAAAAGGAAAAGGCACAACATCCTAAATGGACAAAAGCTACATGTGTGCAAAAAAATGAATTAATGCAATATGTTTGAGTAAAAAAGGGTCCCAGATGATGGGTTTTATTCTGAACATATTCTCCAGGAGAGACATATATTATAAGGATTCATTATTCTTTATAAAAATTATCTAGCTGTATAAATAATATTACTCCATGGCTATTATCTTCCAAGCATAAAAGAGAAAAGAGGCACATTATCAAAATATAGATTGTTTCAGTGAGAGATCAGGAGATAAAGCAATTCAATAAATAATTTAAATTGAGTGATTCCATGTAGAATGTATGGTGCAAATTCCATTGATTTATATAGTCTGCAAAAGGTCATCCAGAAGCAATAAATAGAGATTTCACCTGTAAAGCAAGGCTAAGTCCACCATTATCTTCCTGGTCAAAGTACAATAGCTGCACAAACCAAAAAAGGCTTAATTAGACCAGTAGGAAGCATATTGTAGGTCTGTAATGCAAAAGTAACATAATTTTCTACCACACAGCTTGGGAGGGGGGATACATACATTCATAAACCAGCAAAATCATTTCAAATCGCACTCTTAAAAGTTGCATTTAATCACTTGTAATCATAACTTCATAATGTCGTGAACTGTTCAGATAAGAATGGGATTATCAACTTACAGGGACTGTGAATCCCCATCATTTTGGAAGAAATTTAGAAGGTAACCTAAGAAAAGCCTTGCATAACATGTTCAATTATTTGAGAAAGACTAAACATAAGAAAATTCCTAAAGGAGATCAAAAAAAATTAATCCTTGGTCTAAAATTCTCATGTGTCACAGCCAGTAAGATAACAAAAATTAGCTTCTTTCAGAAAAATTAAAATATATTAAACAAGACTCGGGTAAATAGATTATATCAACTACATCATTAATTAAAAAGAATGTCCTGTAAAATGAATACCCTAGGTTCTCATTCTAGAAGTTACTGTTAACATAACATTAAATAAAACATAAAAAAGAAGAACACTAATCAAAGAAAACATAGAACTTGAGTATGCTTTGCACAGACTTTTAAACAAACTAGAATGTGTGTACCTTAAACTTGCTCTTGTCTGATGAATAAACTCTGCAAACAAGTCCTTCCTGTGCTTCCTTTTCTGTTAGGGTAACAGAATAAAAGTGAGCACATTGCTTCTCAACCTGTTGAAAGAGAAAAAAGAATTTAGTATGAACAAGCCACATATAAGATTATTGTTTATTTAGAACATAGGTGCAAAATTGTACCTTCCTACACAAAGGTTGCCCCTGTGGGAGTGCATGAATGGATACTGCACCATTCAGTGCTTCCTCCAAAACAGTGGCTGAAACTGTAGTTTTGATGGGAACTCCAAGCTTACTGATTGCAAAGTTATTTTACCGTGAATCAAGTACAATGCCATTGCAAAATCATAAGTATGATGAAACACAGAAGTTCTTATAACAAATTTAAACCTGAAAATAGCAGCAAACATAGTATTGACAGTTCCTAAACTTGAAAGATCTAGCTCCAGTTCCTGGCTTTCTGATTCAACAGCCTGATAAAAAAAGAAAGCACTAAAGTGGGAAACTAATAGAGAAAATAACTTGAAGAATATTCAGTATTTAAATAAATTCTTAAGCAAGGTTGAGTTCAGAAACATTAACCTCAAAACCAGCTGTATCATATTGCCGCCTTTTATCAGGATCAGACAAAATGTTATATGAGAATGTGACCTCTTTAAACATATCTGCGGCTTGAACATCATTTGCATTTTTGTCTGGATGGTATCTACAAATTTGTAAAAAATAAGGCACAGATCACAGATAACTCTTCTCTCTCATAATTCAGAAAGTAAGGGGTTACAGAAATACGTATACACATAAAACAGATTTCGAAATGGATCCACATAACAAAGTAATCCACAAGATAATGAAGGTATGGGTTATCACCAACTGATGAAACAGGGTAGTTTATCATTTTCTTTTTCAAATTATATAAACTTTCAGCTAAATTGTTGGTTTCATGGATTGACAGACAAAAAGAAAATAACATTTTTTAAAGTTGATTATGGTTCTATCTTTAAAGTTGATTATGCAACATGGAAAAATAAATTCTAAAAGTTAATCCCGACTCTAGCAATGCACGCAGCACATACGTCTAATTTGAGTTTTCCAGTACCTTTTCCCCTCGATAAAAATGGCAACTCCCACACCACGTATCAATTAGTACATTTTGAAGCAAAAAATAATTAAACCAATGACCATCAGATTACAGCCAGCTACAATACATCCTGTTTTAAGTCAATCCACTCGGTAATTTAAATGTAAATATATTGATTCATGTGGCGGGTTTGAAATTCAAGAATAAACAAATGAACTAACCCAAAACCGAGAGTTAAACTTTGAACACTATAATGACAATAAAAACTAAACTAACATACTTTAAAGCCAATTTCCGATAGGCACTCTTGATTTCCTGATCCGTAGAGTTTCTGCTCACTCCCAAAACTTCATAAGGGTCTCTCCGCAGCTGCTTCTGCGCATCGCCTTTCTCACCTTTGGATTTTTGCCCCGGCATTTCTTTATTTACAAATTTCACCCCCACAAAAGAAAGGAATCAAATAAGAGGAATAGAGTCAACCAAAGTCGAATCTTGAAGCAAATTATCAGAATCCCTCATTTCTCAGAAATGAGAGACAAATTTCATGATTTTCAAATAGGGATTTCGAACTGACACGGAAATGTTCGAAAACCCTAAGAAATGAGTGCCGGAATACTATCAAATTGTCACCAACTTTCGCGAACGAATTGAGAAAAAAAATTATGAATCTTTTCGGAGGAATATTGGAGAAGATGATTTTTGGAAAACCCTAAGCAAAGTAGTTCGCAGAGCTGGAGAAATGGAGGGGAAATTAGGTAACATTTTCTGATTTTTTCCTCCTTGTTTTTTCTCGATATATATGTGGTAGCTGTTTAAAAATTCAAATTTATTGCTGGCGCTTGCTAGTATGCGCCGTGGGCTAGCTGCGCGGCTTCACAGTTCCAGTTAGGTGTGTACTCAAAGCACGTGCCGAGCACGTGCCCGCAGCTACACAAGGCGGAATCGCCTTTTCTTACCTTATTCTTTCTTTCTTTTTTTTCGGGAAAAAAAAAAAACCAAAAGGATAATAAATTATTATTTTTTAATGGGAATACTTAACTAATTTATTGATTAATTAATTATTAGGTAGCATATAAAGAGAGAAGTGAAGTAGATCAGATTCGTAGGCATAATTGATGGGAAAAAGGTGAGACATTGAAATCACAATTAATTGGTGGGGGGCGCTGAAAGTGATTGAAACTTGACCTCTTAATTACTAAGCTGATTATGATTGCTAATTGTCTCATCATAATGTTACAAATCATTAGTTTTTTCTCATTCATATTTACAAAATTATACATTAATTTTTTTTACAACGTTTAAAATATGATATTAATGTTAATAAAAAATTCTATAAAAGTCTGATAATGAAATCCATAATTATGGATTCATTTATTGTGGATAACAGTCACTTACCTTATTTATGAGATCTTAAATAAATTGATTTCTTTAAAATCTCATTTTATGCCATTTTTGTATATATAATTAGTGGAAGAGGATCGTGTAAATCCAACATTTCCGTTTTACCAAATCATTTTTAAGGAGACCTTTTAAATTTCTGCGTGAAGAGTAAATTGCAACATGTTCTCTCTTAAATGTATGGGCCTACTCTTCAGTCGTAAGAAGCCCAATTAAGATTGGGTTTAACTATAATAATTGGCCACTCTTCTTTCGTTACAGGCTGTTTATCTTCATAACTATTTTATTTGGCAAATCAACTGGGCTATATGCAAAATTTAATTAGAAATCTTTAGGTGAGCCTACATAATAAAGAATAATTAAAGCTTGATCCAATATTATTTAAACTAAGCTTAATTGAATAATACATTAAGAAAAGTCCAAACAAAAGTAACGTAGTTCTATAGATATATAAGAGAGGATATATATATATACATCAATTCAACTTAAGGAAAAAAATAATATAAATACTTTATATATAATATTTTTATATTAAAGTTTTAATTATAATAAATATAAATATTTTATATATAATAATTTTATATTAAAGTTCTAATTATAATAATTATAGTGAGATTCTATAAAATTTTGAATTAGTTAGGATTCTAATATAAACATTATTAAATATGAAAATCCTAAATTATTATTATAATCTTAAATAATAATCTTTAACAGAGATATAATCGGTGATCCATATTTTGTAAGAAACATTCACATTTTTATATAGATAATAGAGATCAATTCAAATTAAGAAAAAAAATATAAATATTTTATAAATTTTGTTACATATAGATTCAACAACCGGCAGAATTTGTGAACAATTGAAGAGAAACAAAACAAATAAAAATAACGTGACTTATAATAAAATCTAGTCTGTAACACCCAATAATCTTATCATTAAGGCTAAGTCTGGAGTTAATGTTTTATATATAATATCATGCGTCTGATTAATTTAACATAAGCAATATATAACAAGTTTATAATATAAATATAAGTATAGATATATATAGGTTGAACCCAAAATCTTGATGTACTCTAAGCTTGCCAACACAACACCACAAGGAGCTTAAAAACTTGACAATTCACCTAAGCTAGCCTAGTATAGTAGTTGACTATTTATTTGGACAAGAGAGAGAAAATGAAGCAAAAATCACTTCTCTGTCTCTTCGTCGGTGAAGCGTTTTCCGACAAGTCCTTTCGTTTAGGGTATAAATTTTGTCGAGCATGTCATGAATCCAGGCCTGGAACATCGAGCAGCCGTCGCCTCCACCGTGTATGGCCGCGGGAATGGACGGCAGCCCCGTTTTTCTCTCTCTCTGTGCTACTGTTGCTTGTTGCTGTCGCTAGCAACAGCGGCGGCGGTTTGGATTGTGAGCCGTCGCTGTAAGCAACGACGTGTGAGTGTGTATATATATATGTCTATATGTGCATATACGTGTGTATATATTTATGTGTGCATGTATTTACGTGTCTGTGTGTGTGATATGGGCGCCACCATAAGTGGCGGCGCCAGGATAGGATTGTGCGTGGCTGGCGTTTGTTGCACCGGCATGATTTGAAGAGAGCCGCCGCTGCAAGCGGTGGCATGTGTGCCTGAAGTGTGTGTGTGTGTGTCATGTGTGTTTAGTGTGTGTATGGGGGGAGGTGTCGCCGGCGACGTGAGTCACCGACGGTGGCAGCGGCAGCGTCAGGGGGTGGCAGTGGTGGCAGGGGTTGATTTTGGGGTTGGGGTTTAATTTCGTAAATTTGATATAATTCGAGGACCAAATTGCAAACCCTAGGTAAATAGCACTCAAAACCCTAAACTTATGATTAATTACAGAATAGTCCCTAAACTTTATAAGATATGCATAAAAACCTCTGAACTTAAAACTATAGGAAACTGAATCCTAGAACTCTCTGAAATTACAGAATAGACTCCAGAACTCTGAAATTACAGAATAACCCCCAAACTTCTCTGAAATTACAGAATAGACCCTAAATCTTGCTGAATTTATAGAATCACCCCTAGACTTTGGTAAAATGACAGAATGACATCTAGCACTTATAGAAATTATATTATGATTCAAGAATTTGATAATTATTGTATTTTGTGTCATACAACATTATAAAATAGTAGTTTGATCGTAAAATTGACTTTAAACGTGACGAACTAACTTTTAAGCAAGAAAACCCTAATTTTAGGGGTGTGACCCACAAACCCTAATTTTCAATAAACTCTAAATTTAGAAATCCTGTATATCGACCTTCTCAAGAGTTAATTCTTTTATAAATTTTATTGGTTTTAAGCAGTTAAATCAAATAATAAGTCATGTTTTTATACCTTGTATGGAATACAAGCAAAAGGTAGAAATAAGGGGAAATAAGATCGAGAGCTTTTGATCAGTACTATCGAGTATTCAAGGTGGGGGTAAATCTTATTTAATTTTTAAATTGTACAATTTTTACGGAAAACTACTTGATTATGTGATTTGAATTCCGTCATTATATGTTATCGATTTAAAGTGAAACATTTTTATTTTGTGAATAGTATACGAATCGAGTATATGACTTTAAAAGCTATCGATTTCAGGTGAATGATGATAGGTCGAGGTAGTTCCCATACAAAGTGAGTTTCTTTAGAAGCCAACATATGTTAAAGGATTTCTTTACCTATGTGTTGTTGTGAATTATGTGGCCAACATAAACGACGTGACCGATGTGTACTATGTGATATGTGAGAAATATTATGTGACAATTTAACTGCGCATGCGTCTGCACGCTAAGTAGGGTATTCCTTGCTGGAAACCCATCAAAGGGGGTATTCTTCAGAAATCCAACATGAAGGGGTATAATAACCCATAGGGTCGGTTTGGGGCCTTGATAGGCTTCCTGAGGGAACCTATCCAAATGATGCATTGAGACTACTTGGGAGTCCGCAACGTGTATTATGTATATATTATATAGGAAATATTATGTGTACCCCTTTCACTATACAGATCAATCCTACTAAGGGCACTTACCTCTTTTATGATTTATTTTACAGAAAACTCTGGAGGCGAGGAGGAATGAATAGGAATTGTGTATATTATCTATCAAAGATAAAACAATTTCGTTTTTTGAGAAGGTAGCACCACAATTATTAAGAGTTTAAGCGAACTTTTAGGGTTAGAGAATTGAGTTTTCATGTAAGTATAAAAAAATTATGCAAGTTTTCGTATGTGGTATAGTGTATCCAAACAATACATCATGACCTCTTTATATATAGGTCTCCAACGTGGGGTTAAACCTGAGAATTGATGGGAATTTACTATCCAATAACGGATCTTATAATGCAAGGTAATGACTCGTTCAAAAACTGAAACGCCAACAAAACACTCGTTGTAATCCGATGTTGCACCCATGGCCCAAAAAAGATAAGACGGGTCAGATAAAATTCGAACCTCATCTGTTCAAGTCCAATCCAAAATTCTTGCTAAGGACCAAGGACAAGTCGAGCCTTGCATGCACATGTGTGTGTTGCACAAGTATACAACTACAAGAGTGTATTAATTATTAAGTCTTTTCTCATGACTTCATTTATACTTACATTTAAGAGATCTATTTTATTATGTGGGATAGTTAAATTATCTTCTCATATTCAATATTTTTGCATTCTCATTTCAAGTGGCTATCTTTAGTGATTAATTTATCACTCATCAAAAATTGGTTTGGAGCGATTCAACCTGTCTTGATTATCTATTCTAAATATAGATTAATTTTTTGGCATCCAATCCATAAAAGAATAATTTTTAACCACTTAATTATTGGTCAAATTGATGTCACCCACCACTTATATCAAACCAATTCCCAACATTTTTTTTTTATGTATTAAATTTGTCATAACCTTAGCACCTAGCTAAATGAAAATCAGCTATATTAAATTTAAATGGAATTAATGCGTATTAATTATTATATTTAAATTAATAACTAGAACTAATATGAAACGAGAATATATTATTAATTAAACTTCAAGATCACTACCTGATGGGCATAGTTTAACTGCCGGTGATTTTTTCTTCCTTTTAAGCCTACCATATATAATTGGATTTTAGTAATGATTTCATAGGACAAGTTGTCTCCAATTAGTCCAGAATTGTTAACACATTTATAATTATTATTCTCAAAAAGAAAATATAGCATAAGTAATGCATCCACATTTTATCCTTTAAAACTATTGCAGAACATTTTAATACTGTCGGGATTACTATTTCTTTCAGTACTCACATCGCTAATTTAATCACAATAATATTATATACACAATACAATATAATAACACCTAATTCAAAGTGATATTATAATTAAACAAGATATATATTTCATAACTAGCGCGCATATATATATATATATATATATATATATATATATATATATCATCCTCATAAAAAAAAAGCTATATATAAATTTGGTGTCAAACCCTAAATTGGAAAAGAATTACAAATTGGGCTTTGATTTGCCCTATTTTAATTTCAAGAAAAATGAGCCCTACGCCTACATATGATAATAAATGTATTAAATGCATACTATCGCTGATATTCAAATAGTGGAATGTAAACTCAACCCTAATTTAAGATCTAGAGTTTTCCTATTACAAATTTTCTTAGGATTAGCCAAAGAGGAAGGCTTATCCACGAGAGGCCTCGTCTTGTCCCTCGATCTATCCTCATGTGTCAAACTAAACGAGTGTCTATCTTGTTGGAACGGAACGTAGTCGTCTAGGCCAACGCACCATCTTGAAATTTCAGAACTATTGGCACCATGATCTGCTGGACCATATGGACCAAAACTGATTTGTGATTCCTCAAAAACTGAAAATTCTTGAGGGTTTTGCAATTGGCATGATGGATCATAGAACCATGCAGGATTGGAGCCATGATTATAGTTCAAAGAATGCTTATTCCTATGTTGAGTAGTACTGTTGTTGTAATTATAGTGAAAAGGCTGAATGAAACAATTGATGTTAGCCTTTCTTGCTTGAAGTTGAAGCCTCTTTTTCCTCATTCTTTCCTTCTTGTGTGCATTTTGGTGACCCCCTAAAGCTTGTGAGTTAGTAAACACCTTCAAACAGTATTGGCACTCAAACTTCTTATCCTCCGGAGGCGGCAGCGGCGGCGAGCTATCTGACCCGGGCTTTTCCGTCACAGTGGAGGAGGCCGACGAGTTCACGCTCTCATCCCGTTCCACGAAGCCCTTGTCTAGATCAGACTTCTCGAGCTCGACTCCGAATAGTTTGAGTAGTTTCTTCTTGGGATTGGATTTTGTTGTGTAATCTTCAGAAGAAGAAAGACTATTTCTTTCCATTGGAATTGAAATGATATATGGATGAGAGAATAATATATATGAGAAGTTCTTTTTTTTGTTTTTGGGGTAAGTGATGCACAAATAATAATGGTGTGTACCCTCTTATATAGCAAAGAGAAACCCTATTGGTTATTGACTATGCATTGCATCTCCAAAACAAGAATAGTTTTAATTAATATAAAAAAACCAAGAAAGGTCAACAAAAAAAGGATAAAATTTAAAGGAATAGTCAGATTAGGGAAGTTTGTGTGATGCAAGATTGCTTTATATTAATGAAGTAGATACACCATAAACTTTTTATCCCACGAAAGAGGATTGAGTGTGTATAATATTTAAGAAAGAAATTAAACCATGGTTTGCAACCACTTTAAAATCATATAAAAAATGTGTAATTCTAGTACCACTTATGGGATTAAAAAAAGAAGACCAATATTCCATGCTTAGAGAGGTGGAAAAATGGGTACCTTATTTAAAATTAAATAGCAATTTAACTTAAATAAATGGCAATTTAAAAAAAGAAAAAAAAAAGTCAAAAGAAAGATGGGGATGCAATCACCTGGAAGGATGGCGATCTAGCTTTGCAATAAATCTTCCCACACTGTACTTAAAAATACTTAAAAAAAGATTGCTTTGATTGACCAACTAACTAGTGGATTCATTGATCATTATTCTCTAACCAAAGCATATAATAAACTACATAATCATGATTAATTAACTATATATATATATATATATATATGTTCAGGTGCCTAGTCCCATCTCCTACAGTTGATTAATTAATAATAATTATTAATCCTGTAGATTTCTGATTATTCATCACTTTGTCGAAGGTTCTTCGTAATTATCCACACTCCAAGAATGTCTCTATTTAAAATTTAAAGAAAAAATTAAAAATGGCATTACATATATAATACATGTTTCAATCTTGACCATGTTTTATGGAATGTATTAAAAAAGGGGAAGGATAGAGAGAGAGAGGTGTTTGCTAATTAAAAAAAGGAATATTAAGAAGTGGGCAATGATGTAATATTTAAATAATTATGATAAGAGTCTTCAACCAAATCTGGGCATATCTTCTTAGAGCAAGCAAAAGTGCAAAACCCTGTTTTTTAATACCCAAAAGCATATGTTTAAGGTGAATCGAGTCATCACCTAGTATTAATCTAATGGATTTGTGTTGGACAGTTGTTGAAATCTGGTCCCACATAGGTTTAATTTTGGGGGCATGTAAGAAAAATCTATATGTTATTTAGATTGTGTTGTCATTCCATTGTCTATTATATATCTTTTAATTGGTGGACTATCTTCCACCAATTAAGTAATCTTACATTCTCATCAATTCAATTCCCACTCCTTTATTTTATTACTTTTGTATATTAATAAAGTTTTCTCCTCTCTTTCTAGTCCATTCTCAATTCTTTTATCCATCTTTGGGAGGAGAAGAGAATTCTAAATAGGCATGCTATTATATCTATTATATATGGTTTATTTATAATTATCAAAAAAATGTATAATTAGTTATTGTTCATTTATATATATATATATGGATATGTATGTCTTTGTATACAATTAGTTATAAGATTAATTGTATGTCACATCACCAATTTTAATTAAATTTCATTTACAACATGACATTTAAACGAAATTAATTTAATACAACTGCAAGTCGTTACCCTTAAAATCACATTTGATATTTTGAACTCTAATATTTGATGTATAGTTGGAAATATGTACGTAGCCTGATTAGCAATCCACGTAAAATACTAGCGTCATGCATCCTTCACCTAACTCACCAAAAACACTATTACCACCTCCAAACTCTCATAAACACAAAATCTAAAAATTTTACCAAAATAAATAAAAGTTACACCAAATCACCCCTTACATGCCCATTTCAAAATCCAAACCCATCAAGAATCGAGTTCTAATGATTTTTCTTTTCTTTTTAAATGAACTTGATTCTTTGATAAAATTTTTGAAATGAGTCTAAAAAAAATTAAGTGTTTTGACATAAGTTTCATGAGTTCTCGTTAAGAATTTGAGATTTTGTGTTTTGTGAACTTGGAACGGTAATGATGCGATGAGTGAAGACGCAGTTGAAAGTGGTTTTCCTCGTTGACAGTTGACAAGAATATGTACACAAATTTATGGCTCCACTTGAGATTGGAGCCCGAAATGTCCATCAATGTGTCCAATTAGTATGGTTTAAAGGTGATGGTTTGCAATGTTAATGTTTAAAACTCAAATATAAATATAAATTGATTAAAATGGATGATTTGTTATATATAATTAATCATAGCTGGGGTAAATTGGTAGTTCTATTTTATAAGATATATAATTAATTACAAAATTAATCCAAAAGAACTCATCATTATCTTTTTATTAATGAGAATGTATGAGATTATGTACATACGTTAATTATGCAAAAAGACTCATCATTATCTTTTTCTTAATGTGGAATTTTTGTTCTAGGGTGATGATCTAAGGAGGGACATAGATGGGGTTAGGGTGGGTGGGTGGGTGGGTGGTTGGTTTAGTTACTTAATTGAATAATTTCTTCAAATTTCATTTCACATATCTATTCTTTGATAGATGTATAGATAGATAGATAAGAGGATGAGAAGGTGGGCCATTGTTATTCACCTCCCCATTAAACCCTATTGATCTCATTCATTGTATTTTAAAGCTCTTGAGCTTAAATCAAACAGCATATAAAGTTTGAATCAGTTTCGAAGATTTTGATTTGACGTGATCAAGTATATTTTATTGGTGCATGAGGCAGTATTATTTTATTTTCATACCTCCTTTATTTTTATTTATTTTTATTTTTTTTAATTGGTCACGATAATCAACTGTTCATACTTATTGATCATTCTTTTTTTAATGATAATTAGTATTTATGATGTATTGATCGTGTATAATCTAATCACTTCAATTCAGTCAGAAAATGTATCCAAATTCATTTTGTTTTGTTTTAAAAAATTTATTTTATAATCTTTTTGTGAACAGTTTTCTTTACCACAATAGATAAGACTCTAATCATATTAGATTAAAAGTTACAATTTCCGTATTTTATTGAAATCACTGTCAAACTATGAAACTATCTTTGCTTTAACATATTCTCCAATGATACTGAAAACAAAACCAAACAAGGGGCTAGTAATAGGTCTTACCAATTTTGAATTTTCTAATGTAAAATTGGGAACAAATTCAAGAAAGTCAAGATCACATTAATTACGTCTTTTGTTATGAATATGCTCGATCGTCAATCAAGCAAAATTAATAATATTGCAAAAATTTATAATTAGTATAATACTCAACTTTACAAGTTCCAAACTTCCAGATACGTACTTTGAATTCTGAACTTAAATCATTATTTAATCTACATTTTTGAAATTGAAATAGATTTCCAAAATTGACCCTACATAGAATAAAAACTGCATTTGATTGCGAGAGAATCATTAATGATAAGAAAAATAGGAAAAGTGGTGTTTTAGATGTGGATGTTCCTTTACAATAATAATTTTTAAAGGCTCATCAACTGTTAAGGTTTTGTCCTATACATAAAAATTTCAACACACATTTAAAAATTAATTCCCCATTTGCCTGCCAAGACTCGAGGCTTTTTTGGCAAGCTGTGGACATTGCTGCCCTTTTTATTGACACCGCCAACAACTCTCTCTCTCTCTCGAAAATGTCAATTGATTTGAAATTTAAAAGCATGCAAAAAAGATCAGTGCAAAGCATGCTTTTTTTTTTTTTTTGGGCTTATTAACACAGTTCAATGCAAATGCCTTTCATCTTTATGACAATCCCAACTCAATCCAGGCCCTAAAAATGCAATGCAATGGTCGGTCATTAGGTGGATAAGTTTATTGAGTTTTTTGTATAGTTTATTCTAACATTTTATCTTACAAATGATCTCTTATTTATAATAGTGAGATTAGAGACAAAATATGTATTTTTCCTTGAATTGGGGATCTAAAATACCTAATTTGATCTTGATTAGATAGATATCCCCAAAATTTTGGGGAACTTGTTGAGAAGTTGATAATCTTGTCGTGGCTCGGCTCTGCATTAAATGAAGGACGATCAAAGTGACACTTATGTTGAAATGTCTTTAGTGGTAGTTGTTTCAATGGATGTCTAATATTACTTACTAGTCAGTAGAATGGTTGTTCTTTGTCTCTTATAAGGTGATAAGGTTAGTACTCGTCTAGGAGTCGGCTCGTCATTATACCGACTAAGGGAACTTTTTCTTCTAGAGCCTGATCGATCGGTACATATGCCACAATATTTTCACAGCATATTTTACATAAAACTATAGATCATTCTTATATAAATTCACTCACACATGGGTGTAGAATGTTTGACAATATACTTTGAGAAGATTGCATCGGGTGGAGACGTAACTTGTATTCTACTACTAAGCTATAGTATCTAACAACAGTTACTAATCAATGATGTAACCACACCCCAATCCTCGGTTCTCTCTCTTTAGTCTAAGAAAATTATGAATATCAAAAGTCCATTTTATTTATGTTTCTCTCTCCACGAGTGTGAAATTGTGTGTGCGTACAAGATTGGATTAGGGGAATGTGCAGGGAACAGTAATAAGTAAAAGGGGTGATGAGAGTGCAAATCTATCAATTCTCCACTTCAAATAAGTCAATAGGATCGATCCTATGTGCAACTAAATACTGTACCAACATCAATCAGTTGACAAGCTTATATGTGCATATGGAACAATGTCAATTTGACATCTTGCACTGTTAAAGTCCTTCGTTGGTTTACTTTTTATTATATTATTTAATATATACACTTTTATTTGTAAAATTCAGTGTTTGCATTAAAATGTGGTCATTATATGAGACATCGATCATTTAAAATAAGGGCCATTTCAATGCAAAAGAAGGTACATGAATTCAATATTTAAAAATGAAAGTAGAAAAACTCAGTAATAAAAAAGAAATTGAAAACAAAAGACATGCTTTCACCATTAAAACATGATTATAGATAATAGTCACCCTTTTCATTTCCCAGGAAAGAGATAGGAAAATGGTGTCAATAGGAACCAAACATGTAATACGTGCCATATGATTGAATTAGAAAATGTACAGGAAACCAACATTCTTTTCGTTTCCCATTACCGAAATTTCCTGGTATTTAGCAAAACATGCATGAATGTCCAAATACCAAAGTCATGTTTGGCTAAGTACCAAACGAATGAAAACTGCTTATATGATTAAAATCATAGTTGAGATTGACTAAATGTTAACGAAGAGAAATGAGTCTGAATTATTTCATTCTCATCTGACCTTACAGCAACATGCAGTAAGCAACAGTTCAATCACAATGTGAAAGCATATCCATCTCAAGATTATAATGAAATTATATATGTTGCACAACTGGTGTAAAGAGTGGATAAGCACTAAAAAGTTAGAAAGGTGAAACAAAGAGAACAGTGATGATTCTCAAGATAAGAAAAGATCAACTCCACTCTCTTGTCTTGTGAAGAAAACAGCAATATTTTAATTCAACAGCTAAAAGGAGCTTAAAAGGTAGTATATTCTTTCAACTGAGGGGCATACCTGACCGACACATCTGACAGCTAAGGCTAATCTGGCAGTGGTATTAAACGAGCAAATAACGTATAGAAAGACTACAACTACATCAGTGTGGATATACTGTTGAAGAATAATAAAAACAAAAATTTCTTATGCATCAGTTCCTTCGGCTGCCAAAGATAGAACGAGGTGGGCCCCTAACATATGCTAATTTGTGCATTGTGTTTAAATGTGTTGGATACTGAAGAAATATGCATCCAAGAAGAGTTTAAACCAAGATATCACAAAACAATATCAACCAAAAAATCTGTTACATCAACAAGGATATGAAAAATATTTCCATGATTTAATGATGCACACCAAAATGAGTATCTTGGAAGCTAAACTAAGCAACGAGTGATTCATTTGCTATATTCTCAAACTAAACGCACAATAATGGCAATGATGCTCCTGCTAAATCTCATGCGCTTCAATTACAATCATCATGCTTGTTGTTTCATACGAGGCTGCAACGAGAGAAGGATTTTCTTCCTTGGTCCCTACAATTAGTAAAACTTCTATAAGTGAAATAGGAAACATAAATGAAAAAATTGCAATGATGGTTAGCAATTACTCAGTCTGGAGCAAGGGAAGTCATTGTTTTTAAAGCCCATCACAGCATCAACAGACAAAAGTCCAACTTTACCTTGATGGCAGAAGAGCACCACAGGCAATTTTGGTTAACCATGCACAACCTAGTTCTCTAGGTAATAATGGATCATCTAGAGCCTATATAACAAAGTGCCACAAGGTCTAGCAGATTGCTAGAAATATAAATCTAACTACATTTGTACAGCACAATCGAGAGAATAAAGCAAAACTACATACAAAGTGTGTTTGACAATGTTCAAATTAAACACATTCAAACATTTCTAAGATGTCACAGTTCATGTTCAAAAGTAGCTTTTAATTTGTTTTGCATAGATGACTTCCAAGAGCTTCCAAGTATTCCCAAATAGTTGGAAATGGCAGTTTTAAAATCACATAGCAACAACTAAGAGGTTTTGGTGTTTAAGAAACGAATTAAGAATCTCCTTAAACTTGTTTATGCCTGATTCATTTGGTCTTCTTACTTATTTTTCCAACAGTCAAACTATCTTATAAAACTCAAACAAAAACCCCTCTTAATGAACCTTCAGTGTTATTGGAAGAAACTGATAGACCGCCTGTAATCGTGTATCGAAGACGGGCGAAGAAGATAATCACTTGAAGATGTTTATGGATATTTCCGTAATTATTTTATTAGTTTCTGCAGTATTTTTCATTATTTCCAAAAGAGATATTATTAGGATTTAAGTCTTATTAGGGTTTTTATTAAGTTTATTAGCATAGAAGTCCTAGTTCTAGTAGGCATAGGAGTCTTTTCATCTTCTATTTATACGTTGTTTTCCCCATCGTTTAAAGTATGCATAATTTTGAGTAAATTGCAGCTTAATAGCTTGTGCCAGAGACGAGTCTCTGGGTTCCTCTCATAAGGAATTGTGTGTTGCTTCGTCTATTTTCTTAACTCTATCAGAAACATAGGCTATGCAACTGTAGTTCCAAGTTTCACATCTATAAATTGTTTTATACAGAAAGTAATTTAGACACAAGAACAAGAAAATGCATTTGATTAGAGGTACTACCATAGGTATTCCCAACTCTTTAAGATCTCTTTCCGACATGCGCTTCAATGAATACATGTCCACCTGCATTATGTATCAAACTTAATTCACCGACAGGAACATCATACTTCCAAATTCGATAAACAAAATGTCTCTTCACAACTGTAGCAAAGAGCAGGTAAAAGAAGACAACATGTGGATGGAATGAGATATCATGCAACAACCGGAAAAGTGCATTTTGAACAGTTTCCATGAATCACTAAAGCATCAAATTAACTATTAGCATTATTTTTTTATAAGCTCCTTAAAGACCATCTTATTTCTGCAACTCTTTAGATCTTCTATTTCGGTTTCTTAAAGACAGAATACTGGGCCATGAAACCTGGACTATGCAACATGAATAGCTACCATGGAGCATTGAAAGTACACAACAGCTGAAACCATTGAAGATTACGTACTTCCTCAGCCTTGAAGATAATTGAAAATTTTTCAAGACCCAATGAGCACAAAAAGCTCTCAACATTAACCTGTTCATCCACCTGCAAGTATTAATAATCGATTATTGAAGAAAATGAAGGTCATCATAAATACAACAACAAAGGTCTAGAACATCTCTTCAATCTTTTCCACAAAAAAAAGGGAAAGATTCCACATTTTCACACATTGACAAAGCTGTTGAATGAGGAATTACCAACCCTTTGATTGCTTGTGGAAAGAAATACCACAGCAACTGAAAAGACAAAAAATGAAAAGACACGTTGTATGAATGTTTTCGAGATGTCCATTTGCAAGTTGCAGTTCATCATTGATGCAACCCAATAAACTAGGCGCCTGAAGCAATATTATTCCCAGCAAAGAAAGCACATTGATGTTCCTCCTTATATTCAAAGATATAAACTCAAATTCATTATCTATTTATGTTTCAAAAATAGCACAGCATTCAGATAAGTAGAAGACCATGTAAATTTCAAGTATTTTTGGACTAGAGTGTTGGTGGATTTTACAAGTTTAGAGTTAGCATTTTTCAAGTCTAGATTATAAAATCTTGGTCTGTTTTGAGATTTTATAGGGTTGGATGTCAGGTCACAGTGGGAAGGGTTAGAAAAGTTGATGTAGTTGTATAATGTTATTGTGAAAAGTTATTTAATATTGTGTTGATGGTTGGTAATATTTCATACATCATTGGGATTCATGAGAAATTGGAGGAAAAAAAATTTAGTGTTGGGGTTGGGTCGAGTATCCTAGGACTGAGTAAATCTCATTCCTAACACTCTGTGAATGTGGCCCATCCGTATTGTAATCAAAACATAGCCAAAGATTTTCCAATCAAACAACAAATCCAACTACTTGATAATAGCACTATTCTAGATTTACAAAAAATCAAGATTTTATCATCATTTCTCTCTTTTACATTCTTACCATCTTACAGTCAAACTGCGTGCTAGCCAGTTCTAAACTTATTGTGATTAGGCAGCAGAGATTCATATAGATAACTAATGAGGTCAATATGCATGCAACAATAAAAAGAAGTAATCACATGAGAAAATGCAAAAGTTAAGTAGGCTAACCATATATGAACTTTTCTGCCCAAGACTCCCAGACGTGGGAAGTGGGGAGGTGATGGGTGCCATGGTCTTCATCTGCCCAACAGGTGGAGCCATTTTAGTCAAGTTAGATGCGCTCATGGGCCTGGAAATGTCAAAAGCATCTTTACTCATATATGTGCTTGTCATAGCATCATCATATGCCATAACTGCATATCTTCTCTGAAATACTTCGTCTTTCTTAGGTGCAATGAGACCTCTTGAAGTCGCCAAAGATTCATCTGGTGATCTTTGCCTTAAACGTTCCAGTGTCCATGGAGAATAAGATTTAACCCCTTCTATTCTGGTCACAGAACTTGAAGATCTTGGCTCTGGTACATGATGACCAACATCTTTTGACTCGAAAATGCTCTGTTTACCTTCCCTTTCATCCAGAATTTGATGTTTCCAAGGATCAGGTGCACGCCCAACCCTAAAATCAGGAATGGGCAGGCTAGAATTTCTGTTTACAGGGAGCAAATTCCTACCATCCCTAGTCTCTGTAAAGTTCTGTCTGCCATCCGTTGGTTCAAAATAACGTGGTCTTGTATCCTTTGGCTCAGGTTCCAAGTAATGCGGTCTTGTGTCCTTTGGCTCAGGAATCCTCTCCCTTGTGACTGTGCTATTTGTAGAGGACTGAGCAGGCCTTGACAGGATGTTGCGGAGATCCCCACTGTTCTGCTGGCCGTTTTTACTTTGCTTCAGTATTTTTCTTTGCATGATTTTGTAACGAAGATCATCCTTGCTCAGATGACTGTCTTTTATTCAATTGAAATCACCAAAATTTAAGAATTATTTACTATACTAAACCAAAAGGAACAATCAAGATTTTAATCTCAAGACAAGCCAGTTACCATAAAAAGCATTGGCAGTCCCACCATCTCTGCGCAGTCTGCAAAACATAATTACAAATATCATAAGTCTTTGATCAACCAAAAACATCTTAGTACTGTCCACTCCTTCCTCATTTTCAATCTTATGACCAATTTATTCTATGATGACAAGCAATAATATTAGGCTCCTAGGAAAGTTGAAGTTGCTTAATCAACACTTTATCTGGTAAAGAAACTATGGTAAGTATAACAAATGTTGCTATACTTATGCATACCAAGCTCCTAAATAAACGAAAAAGGTAGTCTTGTTAACTAACAAAGAGCAGCAGCCAATTTTGAAGGTTACACCTCAAAATCATAATCACAAAAGATCCAACCAACAAATGAAGCAAACCTCTTATTATTGACTTCCGTAGATGAATCAACATTACTGCCAAGCCTTTCTCGAACAGGCCTTTTGCTTCCTACAGCTGGATGCTCATCTTCAAAAGAATTACTCAATGAACCTCCAGTTCTTTTCACAACCTACAAACAGAAAGCAATTAAGTAACACAACAATTTGGAGAAAGCAAGAAGAGCACATACATAGTAAACATTTCCCCCCTACATGCAAACCACGTTTCAATCACTCAATTTCTGCACATAAAATCTCCGGCACCACACAAACAACCATCACCGTACACCAAGATCAGAAATAATTATGCCATCACACAACCATAGATCAGAAAACATTAACAGACTATTCGATCGACAAATATCAAAACTTAAAAATAAATTAAAAAGTATTAGATTGAGAACCTTTAAATAACAAGATTACCTGCCCAGCGCGCCCGAGTGTGATGGTCACTCGAGACCTTGAAGTCTCTGACATTTAATCTTCCGAAAGCTACAGAATTAATCAAATTGAAACAGAAATACAACTCAGAACTGAAGAAAGAGTGCACCTATGTCAAATCCAGAACCCCAAACCAAAATTTCTTCCTTATTGACTCAATGTTAGGGTTTTGCCTTCGCCTTTCTGCACGTGTGAGAAGGAGATATTTGCTTTGCTGGAAACTGGAGACGTAAAGACGCAAAAGCGCGTGAGAAATTGGGCGCGTGTGAGGGTTTTTATAGTCGCTTCCGAAGCACAAACGATTAAACGCGATGTGCTTGTAAGAGAATGGCTTTTATTGTCATTCTCCTTCATTCCATGTGTCTCATTGATTTTCCTGTAAATTTAAAATTAAGAAATACAGTTTAAAAAAAAAAAAAGGAATGAGCTTCCAAAGAGAAAAACAAATAAAACCCTTAAAAGCTCTAAAGAAATTATCAAAAAAAAAAAAACAAATATATATATCTATATATATAGAATAAATAATTGAAGGCAATTGTGGGCTGTAACTTTTTTTAGCCCAAATTCGGCGCCCAGCCCATTTAACGGGAAGTGGCAATGTAATGGTAATCATTAATAATTCTAATAGACGGGTCATGCAAGTCTTGGTTTGGGCCTTACTCCAAGAAAAAAAAAAAGCCATTCTTTGGGCCTACTAACTTAGAATATTGCCTAACAACTTGAAATTGTTTAATTTATTTTAATTTATTTGAAATGGAAAATTCGATTCTAAAACATTGTCCTTTTATTTAAGCTAAAATATTGAGTGAGCTGGAAATATAAGTTAAATAGATCAATGAGTTTTTTCTTACTTTTTTTTTTTCTCTTTTATGGTGGGTTGAAAAATTTATCTTTACAGGATCACACTTTAATAATATATATACACATATATATGTACATATATAAATTAATGTTTATAGATATAAATTAATGTTTATATGTTACTGGACATGTTTTAAAATATACACAGTTGATATGTAAAGATCATATTTCATTAAATTTTATGATTTTAAACTAATAATTGTATTTGATTTGTGAGAAATAAAGATCATATCCATTAAATTTTATGATTTTAAATTAATAATTATATTTAATTTATGACGATGAATACATTAATATATTAATGATTTCAATACGATATCTGCAGCATATTAATGCAGTCACATATAAGATGAACTATTATTTCACAAGGAAAGATAAGTCCCAAATGTAAATAGGTTTAATGTGATTTAACGCGTAATGAACAAGTTAAATAGGAATTTTGTCCATTTCTTAAAATAGACGTAAAAGTTGTAAGATGAGTGAATATAAATGTGAGTGATTATTGGATAAACATGTAATTTCTCCCTTAATAATTATGAGTAGTAGTACCTTTGTATCAGCAGGCACAATCATTTATTGGCAGAAATCTCAACCTTCTAATTAGACTAAAACAGTACTACTCCCAGATTACGTAACTGGAATTCCATATAGAATAATTACATGACAAAACACCTAAATAATAAATCATTTCAAAAATTAAAATGATGATACTATAACCACCCACTACTTCTTTTTTATTTTTTAATCTTGGGTTTAATTCCGCGAATTTTTCTCAAGCAACTATTCATGTAAATCTATAGTACATAAGTTGAGAAAATCTAAAAAATCATTGTCGAATATTTTATAATGTTTTGCAATATGGATCAATTAATATTGTTGTCTATAGCTATTGTTATTTAAACTAACATGTTTAAATCATCAGAAAATAAAAAAGCAAAATTTTAAAAGTTTTGGGTAGATCCTGCCATAGTCTTTCTGATACATACAATGAGAAGTAATTTAATTATTTTACCACCATTGATCTGGGAACAAGAACAAGATTTGGTGGCTGTAGATTAAATTAATCTTGGATGACAACATGTTTAAGATTCAGAGAACAATATTCAAACCCTAGCGATATAGATTCAACCAAGTCAAAGTACTAGCTACGAATATTAATCCAAACATCCAAATAAAAAGATTAATTATCACAAACTAATCTTGTCTAGTGCTCCACAAGATCAACATGAATTCATAAATTTATTAATCCCATGATTTAAATTTAAATTATGTATGATTTTCAAAACTAGCTACAAACAAACACAGCATTATTAAGGGAAGAAAGAAAAGAAACAGATCTAGAGAGAGAGGGAGCAAAACACCAACAAGACTTTCTTTTACCTTTTCTCTTCAAACATCTCAACAAAATCTAGACCTATAACTGTTTAAAAACTGAAAACAAATTAAAAACAAGAATAACAAAGTACTTTGAAATGGACACAGAAAGAAACATAGATGGAATTAAAAATGGTTTATAAAACAGATCGTCATAAACTGTGATGAATAGAGATTTTCTTAGATAGATGCAACGAACAATCGGACCGTTACGCTTCAATTCCCCGGAGAGAAAACAGAAGAAGGAAAACCATGATCCAGGCCTGCTGAGATCATCAGGAATAGAAACTAGGGTTTCTTCTTCAAATCTGCTTCTTGAAAGAAATAATATTCAGCCATTATAGATGAATATATTTTTCATTTTCCAAGCTCTCCATTTGATCTTCCTTTTGA
The DNA here is from genome assembly GCA_028654395.1 of Scutellaria barbata. NCBI lineage: Eukaryota > Viridiplantae > Streptophyta > Magnoliopsida > Lamiales > Lamiaceae > Scutellaria > Scutellaria barbata. Next base: position 41,076,183 of record CM053644.1, read on the forward strand.
GGGGATTTGAAGATTGAGGTTGAAGAAGAAAGTGGTTGAATTAGAAGAGGGAAAAGGAGGGTCATGTTGTGATGATGAAAGTGAGGAACTAATGATGAAATGCTGAGGTTTGAGGACAACATTATTAGTGTTGCTGATTTTAAGTGAGGTATATATATATATATATATATATATATATATATGGGGTGGAATGTTATCTTACACAATTCATGTGAAGACCCCGTGAATATCATGTAACACTAATATAATTGGAAGTTTCACGCTGCATCTGCAAGTAGTGTTTGAAAAGTTAGATGTGTGACACGTGGCAAAGGAAAGAAAAAAAAACATATGTAAAAATCTGTTTTTACATCTCCTATATGTCTGTGACAATGTATTTCGTGTATATGATAAAGCAAATCAGGAAATATTGCAAATTGAATATTTATTTGGATTAAGCTAAAGTGGATCCAAATTAATTTGTAGAATTACTCACTTAATTAAGTTAATGTTATTTTGGAGGTTTGGTGGGTTATTTGAATTCAACGTTAAATTTAAGACATCCGTTATGAATATTCCTGCATTCATGAACAACGACTTGAATTTCACAAACTTATAGCTAGTCCTGAAAACATTGTGTCTTGAACATGAGTCTTTTCCATATTTAATTTTTGATAACATCACTAGATTTGATTGATCATGAATCATAATTTGATGACACTTCTTGCTAAAAAAAGTTTATTGATAAATCGCATCCATATTTACAAGATTTTATTTTGATTGTCAAGAATATAGATTTGAGCCCTTGGTAAAATTTGATTGGTTAAAAAATAATAAATTAATATATATTATTATATCTCCATTGCTTTAAAAATTAGTTTAATTTAAATTCCAAAAAATATAAATAGAAAATAAATTTGAAATATATGATTCTGCAGCAGTGCACCTCTCAATTATTATTTTTTTTATCTAAAAAAAAGGTCTAGTTTATTTATGACTCGATAGTTATAAATAAAAGTATAGGAAGTGAAAAAATCACATACACCTAAAATGATTACTTGTGCATCCATTTGTGTACCACTGTGCCAATTTTGGGGGGGGGGGTGCTATTTTCTCTAATAATTTTTTACATCATTACCAATTTACCATATACAAGTTGAAATGATAGATGCTCGATGGGGATTAGCAAACTAGTATATATATATATATATATATATATATATATATATATATATATATATATATATATATATACGACTTAATTAATAACGAATTACTCAGTTATTAACATTTTACACCCAATTTATTAACCAGAGTACAACTCTATATATATAGTTTAATCTGTTGATATATCGATTATACTATTTTAGTGAATTTTGATGATGTTATATGATTCATTAGTTATTGTACTGAAATCAATTCAAAAAATATTACAACATTGTATTCAATACAAAATAGCTGGCTGGTACAGGACATCAAATCAAGAAACTCACAAAAATATTAGTATCATGTCGGGTCGTGTACAGGATATCTACCCGATCCATTTATATGTTAATTCAAATACGATTTCGAATATTGTCATTATTTTTTAACAACTAAATCTATACATGTTTAATGAGATTAAAAAAATAATAGACGATTACAGTTGAATTATAATATAATAAATCAAATTTATATCATCATACATACAAACAATTATCCCGATTTTGTTAAATAACAAATAGTTTTTTAAAACAATGCGTTGCATGGGTTGCTATAAAAAAAAAATTTAAATTATATATAAAATCCGGAAAGAGTTTGATTTAATTATATATATTAATGAGCATTAGCTAGCAAGTAAATTTCTTGATGGCAGAATTTTCTTCCAATTAGCAAGCCAAAATGACTATTGAATTGTGTGGAATAAAATACTTTGGGCCATGGAAAAGACTAACAGTATAAACTTAATAGTACTGCTAAACTATTGGATTATGAAATAAATTTTCATCACAAGTACTAATTTGTCAAAATCACAGGAAGATTTGGTTTGACTTTGTAATAAATCGAAGAAAATCACCATAATTATTCTCTTTTTCCTCCTTTATGTTTGACTCTCTAAAAGTTCCCACTTCCAATTGTTTGCCATCCATTATTTCCCAAACTTTCTCCTTTATCTTTCTGCTTCATTTTTCAACCTTATCATATTAATCTAAGTTGTGTTTATTCAACCTTATCATATTAATGATTGGATATATATCCAAGTATTTAATGATCATAGAATAGTAAATAGTATAAATAATAAATATAATATATTTATTTGTTAATAAATAACATTTTGATGGAATAGTAAATTCACTAACAAATATAACAATCCGCGCCACACGGAAGAAAAGCTAGTATATTCAAATGCAAATTAATGGTTTTCTAATATTGATTTCAAAGTCTTCCTCAAATTTTGTTTAGTATTATACATTAACTGTTTCTATTAAATACTAGGTAATATGATCATTTACACAATAATTATATATATTAAATGTTATTCTAATATTTATGAAACAATTTTAAATTATTTTTAATATACTATACCCACCATCCTAATTATATAGGTGTAAATGACATTTATGCAGATAAATTTGGGTTTTAAATATATAGGGGTATATTAACTAGTACTGAAAGAGCAGATGAAGGATAATTAAATATAAAAATAAGATATAATTATATTTAGATATCGAAAAAAGAAAATGTAGCCTACATAGGGAAAAACTAAGAAACCAATACTCGTTAGCAATAATTTGGATAAAGTTGATACTTCTATAATTTTCTGCAGAAACAAATATATTTCACGTGACATTCCATTTTTTTTTTTTTACTATTTATTTCGTCCTCGTATGCACTTCATACGTATGTTATAATTGTAGTCCATAACCTTCTATAAATATAGTCTATAATTATAGTTTTACTATTTTTTTTCCATATTGAGTCTTTAACCTTCTCCAAACTCGAACCTGAGTATAAATATATATTTCATTTACATGTATTTTAATGTAGGCTTATTTGGACACTTGGTTTTAGAATGAGCAACGTCTAGTGCCTCGCTCACCCTGATTGAGCATGTTAAGTACCATACTAATTAGATATGTTATATGACTATTATGGTTATATAGGCATTAAAGATTGAATAACAAAAATGTTTAGTCACAGTGGCATCTTGAAAATTCTTGATTTAGGAAAAATTAATTAGATGAGGGTCCCTATTTATTTTATTGGTGAACATAAATTGCTATCAGTTTAAATTTGGTGTAGTAGTGGTGTCATCTCATTCGCATTTTCATCATTACGTCCATCTTATACTTAAGGCAAAAAATCTGAACCATCGATATATTAATTATATTTCAAGTTTCAATTCGTATTTATTATTTTTAGTATATGTTATGTGTTAATTAATAATATTATTTAATACTTGTGGTATATATTTGTTAGTTTAAAGACAAATTTTCCTATGCATTTGGTGTATGGATCTAAAATCCGTGCAATCCGGGTCAACCCGACCCGAATTCGTGAATTTTTTTTTTTCTTGAATTTTATGTTTTGACCTTTATGTACAAATTCGGTGACCTTTATGTACAAATGTTGTGACTTTTATGTATAAATGTTGTTATGCATTATAATTTAGGAAAAAAATGAAGAATTTCAACAAAATTTGTACATATATACTTTTATGTGATATTCATGTGACTCTTATGTATACTAGTATTTTCTCCCGTGCGTTGCACGGATTATAATATTTATAATTGATTTTAAAAATCATGATATTAATGTATTCAAAACTTTATATTCGCTAAGTTAGAAAAAAAACCAATATAATATAAAACAAATAATGTTTACAGTAATAACTAAAATATAATAATTACAAAACTCACAAAACTTCTTTATATACAACATTAATTGATACATAAATAAAGTTATGAATATAGTTAATATTAATACATAAATATAAAACTAAGAAACAACAATAATAAATAATTGGACCATAATTTTTTTATTTCATTATGTCCCAAGGATTTGTGTTTTTGTAAAACTTTTTGAAGATTTCACTTGTTTATGTATAGATATTTAAAATAACTTTTCTGATTATTTATTATGAAAATTTTAATGTCATTATTTTAATTTTTTTATAATTTTGATATTTAAACCTTACAATTTAATTATATGAAATGGTTATATTTAAAAAAGAGTTATTCAAATTATTATGGTCTTTTTCACTAAAATTATATTTAATTAAGAGGATATGAGATTTTTGGAGTTGATTAAAAGTGATCAATTAATAATAGAAATTTTGAAATATTATTTATATACAATATTTCTCATAATTACCAAAAAAATATCTTAAAAAATTTTTAACTTTAAAATTGATAATGAGAATAATTATGGATATTAAATAATTAAAGTTAACAAAATTTAAAAAAATTTATTGTTCAACAATGAACAACCATCATCGTCAACAACAACAAATAATAATAATAATAATAATTAACAATATATTACATGAAAAAATGTCCTAAATAACATGAACAATCTTCTTGACAAAACTAATAATTTTTAGAAATTTTTTATTAACCAAAATAATTATGTGACATCTTTAAGAGGGAAAATGGCATTCTTGTAATATTTCTCAACTGTCTTGCTTTTATATAAGTATAGATTCATGTAAGATATGAATATTTGTACATAAAGGTCACATGAATATACATAAGAGTCACATGAATATCACATAAAAGTATCTATATACAAATTTTGCTGAAATTTTTCATTTTTTTCTAAATTATTAAATATAAAGGTCACAAAACTTATACATAAAGGTTACAAAATTTGTATATAAAGGTTTAGCTTGGAAGCAAAAAAATTTAAAAGCACCCGAATTTAGGTCGACTCTGATCGACCCGAATTGCATGTACACCAAATGTACATGAGACATACTCTAGTTAGTTTAAAATATAAATGAAACTAGAATAAAAGATCTTTATCATGTGAGAAATAACATCTCATGTTTTGAATGAGCAACTATTATCTTTTCTTTTCTTTTAAATTTTTATTCAATCCTTCCTTTATTATTTTGTGTGGATTCTTCTATATTTTTAAATTAATCTTTTCATTTAATGTGGAAAAGATTAATTTAAAAGGCAAGCTGAATATTGAAGATATTAATATTTTATATGGATCATATATTTACCACGGGATGATTAATGGAATAAAGTAAATTGATCTATGGGAATTAAAATATTCTGGTCCCCATAATTCACTTCAATTATAATTATCCCCGCAATTGTATATGATTAATTTGTAAACTAATTGACAGCACTTCTATCCAAACTCAATGGTCCCAATATCGTGCAGAGTATCTACTGACTAAACAATCTATTTATTGGGCTTATTTCTGGGCTATATATTAGGCCTCTAAATTATTGGGCCAATGTTGGACCTAAAGAATCATTTCAGGAAATGCTAGTTTTATGCCTCTTAGATGTTTCACTTAGAATGATACTTCAGTTTGATTTAATTTTTAATATTTCTCTTAATTAACTCTTAAATAAATATTTTATGCACACACTAGGGCTGGAAATAGGCTAGGTTGGGCTGGATTTTCTTGTGATCGGCTAAAACCTTTGAAATATAAGATCTAAGTCTGGTTTATTATATATGATAGGTTTTTTTTAGCTCAATTTATTTTGTAGATAAATCCGATCTAAAGCCTATTTAAAACCTATTAAAAGTCTATAAACATAACAATACTATACACTTAAAATTCATAGATATTCGGTGTTTAAGCTGTCAACACACAAGAATTGACAATTTGAGCTACATTTCAAATTTTAGTCATTTTCTCAAGTTTAGTACACTTGCATGATGAAAACTAATTACATTGAAAATAGAAGATAAATATCATTGATGGAATTATAAGAATATTTGATGAACAGTGTTGAGAGAATATGGATGAGTATATAATATGATGTTACTTGTATCAATAAATTCAACGAGCCATTTCTTGCAAATACTACACCATCAGAATCTAGGGTACAATTAAAAATATGTATTATATATTTCTACAATAATACATTATAAATAGGCCGACCTGTTAGACTCTAAAAATCTTTTTTGTAGCTTGAGTTTAGCCTATTTTTGTAAAAAGACCTAACAAAAGATCTTGGTCTGCCTGATTTATCAAATAGATCGAGTCGAGTTGGGTCAATAGTAGGCCGAGCCACAAGTCCCTGTCGAGCAACCCGATCTATTCTCACCCCTTTTATATATATATATATATATACACTCACGTTCCAGAATTTGTGATTGTATTATTGGGGTGAAAGAAGAAATATAAATTCGCCTAAAATCGATTACAACCCAATATAAATACAATCTACATATCTATTACTATCAGAACAGAAAGTAAAGAAATATGAATATTGGAACTCGAATAAAAATTCATTTCAATTGCCGAGACAAAAATTGAGTCCTAATTAATGAATATGTAAATAAGATCAATTTTTCACGATGGTGACATTTGGTGTCATATTTTATTTATAGATAGTCTTAGTAGCAGGCAGTAAAATAATATCTCGACACGTTTACTTCTCATGACGATGTCCAAAATTTAATTACCTATAATTGTAGATCATGATAACATTTTTACGTGTTTTAATCTAAATACTTATAGACTTGTAGCTAGTATTACAATATTCAAATCTCATGAAAGTTCCTATGATGAATTTCGCCAATAATTTAAAGGACACGAATACCAATAAGATAATTGTTCTAGAGCAACTTTTGCGAAATTAGGTACGAAATTTAGACTCAACTTTTTTAATTTAATATAAATATTGCTCAGTTAAATTTTGTTCTATGTCCCAAAAGTTCAATCTATATATGGAAGAGGGATTTTTTTTTTTGTCCAAATAAAAAATGCAGGTTTGGGATTTTGGTTAAAGAAATAGGTACGACCCGGACATATAATTGGATATAAAGGTTGAGGCTTTTAGCCTAACTCCAACCACTTGATTTAATTAGTGGGTCAAAAGCATCCGTAGTTGGAATATAAAAGATATTAGGGTAAGAATGAGTATTTTGAGATAACATCTTGTAAGAACTCATGCTAATGATAATTTGGGAGATTAGGTCTTATTTTCATAACCAATATAAAAATTCACTATGAAGAAATAGTTATTTTCCAATTGAAATAAGGAAACTGGATATAACATTTTGAGGAGAAACCATGCATGGTTCTAATAGATAGGAGTAAAAACATATTATTTCATGCATATTGGGTAGAAAGGGAGGCTTATCGCGAATCCTAGGGTCTACCCCCGATCCGGCTCATCATAAAAAATAAATTTAATTTTTTTTTGTTTTTTTTTTATGAATGCAGATCCTAACTACTTTTCTTCATCACCGACTTCTCTCTTCACCATGCCTTGTTTCTTCTCTTCATCACCACATCTTTTTTTCACCACACCTCTTCATCATGCCATGTTTCTTCTCTTTATCACCACATCTTCTCTTCGCTTCACAACGCTCCGTTGTTGCTCTTCTCTTCTTCTCCATAATTGTAGTTTTTTGTTTCTCCTTTATCTCTTCTTCTTCTACTTGATTTCATATGTTAGATTACAACCTATATGTTTCAATTCAATCAACTTTTTCTTCTTCCTTTTCTTATGTTTGATTTTAATTCTCAAAATCATGATTTCGGGAAATTGATGATTGCTTTACTTCAATGATCTTAGACATTGAAGAAACATTTATTTCAAAATCTGAAATAATGTGCGATAGAATGTTTAAAATGATATTAGGGAATAAGATTATGAGAATGGTGCATTTGAAATTTCAAATTTTTAAACTTACAATTTACATTACACTGAAACTTTTTGAGTAAATGAGTAATACTTTAAATATTATTATTCACTAAAATAAGGTAAAACACAATAATTATTACTTTAAATAATACCTTATAAGTACGCAACTAATACCTTATGAATAAGCAAAGTAATATTTTTTAGATAGATAAATAATACATTTAAACATTTATAAGTACAAGTAATACATTTCCATATAATAAGTAATACATTCATGTATAAGTAATATCTTTAGATCCTTGTGATTAAAAAAAATTTATTTTTACATATAAAATTTATATGTGTCTTTAGATAAAATAAGTAATATTTTTCACTAAAACAAAGTTAAACAAAGTGATATCTTTAGATAAAACAAGTAGTACCTTTTGATAAACAAGTAATTCATTTTGATTGTACAACTAATACATTTCATTGAATAAGTAAAATCTAAACATATATATTTCAGTTATACAAGAAATTCTTTATGAGTATATAACTAATATCTTTTAATAAACAAGCTTGTAAAATATATTTTAACTATACAAGTATTATTTTATGAATCTACAAATAATACTTTATAAGTATATAACTAATATATTAGTTGGAAAGAATTATGTAGATTAGATGGTGTGTGACACATACTAGCTATGATGTGGCCATGCATGGAACGTGTGGACGCACATAGAAACAATCCACATGTCAGGTCAAAGTAACTTATTATCATATATATAATTTAAAATATTGCTCTAGATACTTTATTCTGAAAATAGAAAAAAGAAAAAACAATCTCAAGGATTAGATTGCAAAATATTGAAATGAAGACGAAATGATTCGTCTCTATTTATAAAACAGCGATCACTAAAGTATATTAGTGACAACTATAAAACGAAATTGTTAGTAAATAAAATGTTGGTTGCTAAAATTTAGAGAATACAAATTTCTCAGTCTCTAATTTAGGGATCATACTACCAACAAATTGGAGATGAAATAGTCTCATGTCTATAATATTATATCGTTAATTCATCGCTAGTCAGATATTAAAATATTTTTATGGTTTTATGTCATTTTTCTATATCTACATTGTCTTTATTTTGTCATAACTTGATACCAAATGTTATCGACCGTCAAATTTCATCTCTCATTCATTATTTCTCTTAGAGCTAAACACTTGAACTAGCTATGACCTAGGCTCCTAGAATATGGTATGGATTGCAAAGCTACAATATGGGACCTAGAGGTGCCCCGTCGGTTCCGGTTCTGATTTCGGTTTGTCGGTGAAACCGACAATTTTTTTAAAACGGGGGAGTAAATCAGAACCGAATAGTGGGAGTCCGGTTCCAATTCCAGTTTGAAAACTGGCGGTTTAGACAGTTAGTTTCCCGGTTTTTTTTTTATTTTTATTTTTTGCTATAATTTGATCGGTTTTGAAATATATTTCTTTTTTTTGCATTTTCGTTTATTTATTTCATCATAACATAAACTTTTAATTAACAAAAATGCACAAGATAGATTAAAATTAAAATGAAATGAGAAGAAAAAAATAACAAGTCACAAGTTAAAAAATAAAACTCAAGTCTCAATAGTTATTACAAATTTACAATTGAATATATTACAATTACAATGATGAATGAAAAAACAAATTACAAGTTACAACTCTCAATATATTACAATCATACATCAATATTAAAGTTAAAAAAAATTACAAGTTACAATTAAGTATAACTAGAATTGAGAGAGAGATTGAAGCTAGAGAATTGAATGATTTGAAGCTTGAAATTGAAACAATGAAATTGAAACTACAATTAGCACAAATTGAATGATTTGAAGCTTGAGAATTGAGAGAGAAGATTGAGGAATGGTGTGGTTTAAAGTAAAATGGAATGAGGTATTTATAGAGCACAATACACAATTTTTGCAAAAAAAAAAAAAGGTTCGAACGGTTAAACCGCCGGTTTGCAACGGTCCTCTGATCAACGGTCAAACGATCTGATGCGTACATGTGACATTTAAAAAAAAAAATATTAAAGGCGCCGGTTTGAACCAGCGGTTCTAACGGTAATATCACGTGAGCTGTTAATCATCAACGATCAAACGATCTTAACCGTTCACGTGGCACATTCAAAAATGCAAAAAAAAAAAAAAAATCGACGGTTTAACCGGTGGTTCCAACCGCTAGTTATCCATTTTTTCCACACTTGAACCGAAACCGAACCTTGGTGCATACGGTTACGATTTTAATTTGAAATCGAAACCGTTGATCGCCGATTCGAACCGACTCGATTTCGATTTTCCGAACCAATTGGGCACCCCTAATGAGACAAATGAAATCGAGGACGTTTTAGAACATTGCAAGTAAGTGAAAAAAATTCTAAGCTAATATTGCACTTATGACAGATAACCAATAATGCTTCATTTTTCTTCTATAATTTATGTTATTCAACGTGTTTGGTATACGATCACATCAAGAACAATAATCTCTCATGTATATTATTAAAATCACTGAAAAAATATCATTGTACAAAACGATTTTCTTATATTCCATGTTATAGAAACAAGAAAACCGACAGCTAATTAACAAACCAATGGAAATGAGTACGAGTGAAACTAATCAAAGTCAAATGGAGAAAATGCAGGTTTGATATATATGTAATTTCCTGGCTCAACAATTTGTAGTCTCAAGTGATATTTGCTATTTTAAAATCTATTTCATCTCTTATTCCAATCATCGAATTATTATAATATAATTTAAAAACCTTATATATCTACTATTCCACAAATATAAGAATATAATATCTTGTTGTTATGATTATAAGATCTCGTCTGTACAAATTCAGGGCCAGAAAACCAGATTTTCACATTCAAAACCTTTTAAAATTCAAAGATCAACTATAAAATACTAGCCAATAATTGCCTAAATTCAAAAAATAGCAAATTTCCGCACCATGGGTTTGAATGTCAGTTTGGGCAGAACAATCATTACATGATATACTCTTTTCCTTCCAAATTTAGAATTCACATTATAGTACATCAAAGTCTTTTATTATCCTCATCCTATGAAGAAAAAGAATCTCCTCATTCAAATACTATTATTACAAAACCCAGTTTAGTACTATCAATACTGTACACAAAACACAAACTTAATTCCAAGAATTAACCAAGTCAGAAAAAAATGTATACTATGAATTCAAAGTATATTTTCAAGAAAACGCCTAATTAAAACTAACTGACCCTAATTTTCCAAACTTTAATCTCAAAACCCAAACTACCACTGTAAATCAAATAACAACTGTCTGAATCATTCTGTGATGTATCCATGGCTGCTGCCAAACACTTAACAGGATTTCTGTGGCCTTCAAAGACAGCCAAACAAGAATAGCTCTTCTCACTCCCTCTCCTCCAAACCCTCACTGTCTTATCAGCAGACCCACTGCACAACAAATCGGACACAACTGTCAGACACAGTATAGCCTTCGTGTGCCCCCTCAGCGCCCCCACCACCGCCATATGGGCGGCGCCGCCGTCCTTCTCCCACACTATTATCGACCGGTCGCAGGCGCCGGAGTACAGAGTGGAACCGTCGCTGCTCAAAGCCAATGCATTCACTGCGGATTTATGCTTCTCCAGAGTGGAGACAAGTGAGTGTTTCTTCTCTCCCTTTTGCCACACTTTGATCCTCTTATCTGCTGAGCCTGTGTAGAGAATCCCGTCGGGGGATAAAACGACTGCGTTTATGGCGTCGTCGTGCGCGTTTTGCACTGACTCAACACACTTGTAATCGGAGGTTCGCCATAGCTTGAAGGTTCGATCCCATGAAACGGAGTAGAGAAAAGAGCCATCTTTGGTCAAAGCTAGTGCTGATACAGCGTCCACGTGGTGGACCCACGTGCATTTCTTGTGCCGTCGGATTTCTACGTAGTTCTTCGACGATAGAAGGCGCATACACCGATCGCTGAGAGTGGGTAGGACTGTGATCATGGAGTACTTTTGATAATTGCCGATTTTCCATACGCGAATCTTGTAGTCGTTATGGGCGGTGAAGAGCTTGTCGCCGGAGATGACGATGGATTTCACGGCGCTCTGGAGGCCATCGGAAACTGTGTGATTGTCGGAGATTGAGCTGTAGGAGGAGGGGTTACGGTCCCACACGCGGATTTCGCCATCGGAGGCGCCGCAGTAGAGGTGTTTGCCAGCCAGTGCGAGGGAGAATACGTAGGAGGAGTTGCCTTTGAGGGTGGCGACGCAGTGGTGGCCGGAGGCGCCGGCGGTGGTGGTGGGGGGCTCGATGGGTGGTGTTAGGGAAGGGACTGATGGGAGGCTCGGCTGTGAAGCGAGGGATGAGTTTGAATATGAATCGGAATGGACATTTGATTGTAGTTGATCGGAATATTCTTCGGCTTCGCCGGAACGGGGAGGCAGAGGGCACCGGATAAATCTGCTCATTATTTTAATTATTTTCTTGAGAGAGAAACTTGAGAAGAAGGTTGTTGAATTGATTCGATTGTAATTTTCACAGTTAAAACTTGACTCAGAGTTGCTTTTAAAGATGGGTCGGAGAAGTACTGGCGCATTTTAGCACAGCCGCTTATCTTAGCAGATGATGAAGAAAATGTTGTTTTAAAAATAAAGCTTCTATTACTGAGTTTGGACGAGTGGCAGCACGTTAGACAATAAAAAAAAAAGAACTTGTGTAACTTAAATTTATAATTTTTGATTATTTATAAAAATTATGTTTCACTTGAACTGCAAAGTTTATAGTATTTAAAAATAAAGTTTAATTGTCAATAAACTCATGACTTTTTCCTTAATTATAAATTTAATCAAACATTTCAATATTTTAAAAATAATCAACAAAATATTGGTTAAAATGAAGTTTTAATTGTCAATAACATCACAACTTGTATTTCCTAAATTGCAAATTTAACCGAGCATTTCAATATCGCAAAAACAATCACAAATTTATATATAAATATATATATATATATATATATATATATATATATATATATAGATTTTCTGTTTGAACATCAATTGAGTTTTTTACTTTAATTAAACTATTATATAATTTCAAGATATCCATGTATTACGATTGTTTAATTACAAAAAAAAAACTATTTAAAAAAGAAACAATTGATGTCAAAATTGCATATACATATATATACGATATAATTATTTTTCCGATATTGAAATTTTGATTAATTTACAATTTTAGGATAAAAATATATGATTTTATCTTCAATTAATCTAAATTTTTTTTTTTTGAATTAATTAGTTTTGCAATCGTGGGTTACGGATGAAAAGTGATAAACAAAAGTGTTTTTTTAGCATAGGCTAATCATCCTCTATTTCTTAAAGAGGATATAGAAAGGATTTCGAAATTCAAATCCCTCTTCATAGGGATAATTGTATAGTCCCATCAAATTTGTTGCCTGTAATATCAAGCAATCAATTTCAATTAATGATATGAATTATAATCCTCGATTAATTAAATTGGCCCATTGGCCATAGGCCAATAACCACCGTACCCACCACAAGTAGTTAGTTATGCACTAAAATTAATATAATTTCTCACACACAAATGATTATTTCAAATCTCCATTTCATTTCCACTGTTTTGAGGGTGATCAAAACAGAAAACAAAACCAAACTAAGATATATATATTTATTGATACTATTAGGTGGAGAGTTGTGCGTACATTAGCAAAAGAAATAAAAAAGTGAATAGATATGGTCAATGGGGCCAAATGGAGTATTGAATATGAAGGGATAAAAAGGGTACATCAACTGGGGGGTGCATGTAATGTACTCGGATTTGGGTTTACCCAATTCTATCTTCATAAACTCAAAACAGTGTTTTTTATTGGACCACATTCTCTTTTTGGGGCCTAACCAAATTTGCTGGATCCAACTTAACAACTATTTAAAGCCGTCTTTTTGGTTCGCTAACTGCAACTCATGTCCACATCATTATCAAGAAATCCTTCACTTGAAAGGTAAATCGACAAATCTCCACAATATTTTAGTAAAATTCTACTTTGCATTTTACCAATTCGATTATGTGTTTAAAAACCTTTGATTAGGAAGAGATTATATGAGGTTTAAACCTGTATAATCGGGATTACTTCATACATCACCATAAATCTTATCAATTTGATTGTGTTTGTGAAAGTAATTGGTTGTTAAATTATTTTAGCAAGTTTATCAATAGTTTAATTGTAGTAATTACTGATTATTTATGCAGTATTGCGGATCTCGAGATGACAAATATAGATGGATTAAGGTAATCCAAATTTGTGAATAACTTAAAACGCTAGTGTGGATTATTTAATGTATGTGTCGGTAGATGATGCAATTCATGTTATATCTTTGTCGAGGATTATTAAATGTGAAAAATGGTGCAAAAAGTATGTAATGATATTATTAGAGGGCAGTTGTGCAATGGACCAGTTTGTAAATATTGTCTTTTTTTTTCTGGATCACACGGAATGCCACTCCAACTGTCCAATTTGGACCCTTCCTTGTCTTGCTTATTATTGTTATTTACTTTACTTCCTATTTCCAGATCCATTTTCATTGTGACAAGGATCAAAAAATATACTCCCTCCGATTCAAAATAAGTATCGTTTTAGAATTTTGTAATTTATTCTTTTTAAGTTTATTTTTAAAATTGCTCATATACTTAATTAATTAATTATTTATTATGTACACATTCTCATATTTTAAAAAAATGTATACACTTTAAGTAATTGAACAGTCAAGAACTAATTAAACTCTCATGCATGAACACTTTGCCATAATATTTAATTATAGTTGAATGAGAAATAAATTATGCATTGATTAATATTTAATTATAGTTGAATGAAAATGAAATGGTTAAAAGACAAAAATAATAAATGAAGGGTATAATAGAAAAATAAAATCATTCTTAATTTGTGTGTAAAGTTGGAGAACAATGCTTATTTTGAATCGGAAGGAGTATAATTATTACATTTTAATTGAGTTTTGGTTTTTAACTGTAATGTCAACTTAGAAGACAAACATATATGTTTCATATAAATGTAAAGATAATATATATTCGGCCAAACAATGGTGATATTTCAAATCAAGAAAATACTAGAGAATATGAAAGAAGTGTGGAGTATAAATAAATGATTGATTGAGGGTTCACAGCGGGCAAGTTGTATAGAACCTTCCATTTGCTTTGCAAAAGTTTCTTCACCTTATATGCCAACACAGACTATTGCCTCTTCCATTAGGGTGTTTGTATCCTAATTTCGTTTATTTGAATTTTGGATGTGTTCAATTTAATTTAATGTTTGGATAGAGATTTGTGAAATCTTACAATCATATCCTACTTTTTTTTTCTATGATTCTCAATTATAACTTCTATTTTTTCTACAATTTTTAATATAAAAATGACATTTAAATTATAATTCAATCTTACGAAATTTCAAAACAAACACATGATTTTTATTTTAAAACCTAAGTTCAAACTTGAAAAAGTCACCTTAAATAAGTCCACAGTAATCATGGTTTTAGGGTTGTATTGGCGAAATTAATTAAAGATTTGAAAATACTTGATTTTAAATCTAATCTTGAATATATTTTTTTAAACGTATGACTTGAGTACAAATGATAATTTTATATATATATATATATATATATATATATATATATATCTTGGGCAACATGGGGCGGAGATTTCCCATTTGGTTTCAGGTTAAATTATTATTCTTAAAATTTTGCTTGACACTCATTGTAAGGACTCAAAACACACCATATTTGTGCACATGACTAATATACTCTTAAATAATTAAGGAATTTAAGATTTAAAAAAAAAAACCAAATTATTCCCAAAAATAGGAATTCCAATCAAATGTCTAAACTTAGTAAAAAATGCACATGTTAATGGTTGGAATTAGGAGTTTTTGTGATTATCAATAGGATAAATTTAAAATAAAATTATATAAAAATCTAAAAAACAAATTATTCAAAATAAATTAGTTAAATTTTGGAAGACAATTTTTAGATGGGATATCTTTTTATATAAAATAAATTTCATAATAAAACTCTTTATAGATTAGTTCTCATTTATGGACCCAAATTTTAAAGTTTCTCAATAAGGGACTCAATTTTACATTTTTTCTCAATTTAAGGCTTGAAATTTAGATTGAGTTCTCAATTGAAGACAAAATTTCATATTCTTTTTTATTTATATTTATAGATTTATTTATATTTCAATATATATTCATATTTTGGATAAATTAAGATAAGTTAGTGCACTTTAAAAACAATTTTCACTTGACTTATTTTAATTTATATGAAAAAAATAATTAATTCAATTCATAAAATATAATTTATATTAAACTAATTAATATTAAAATAAATTTTCTATACTTTTATTCATAAAATTAAGAAAATAAAGGAATATTAATGTTTTTGAATTGCATTTATTATATATATATATATATAAATAATATAAGTTAGATGAAAATCGTTCCAAAATTACATAAAATTGTCTTAATTTATCTAAACTATAAATATATTAAAATATAAATAAATTATAAATAAAAAAAGAGAAAAATGAAATTTTATTTTGAATTAAGAATTCAATCTAATTTAGAAAAAATGTAAAATTAAATCCTTATTAAAAAATTTTAAAATTAGAACTAATCTATAAGTTGAGTCTTATTATGAAATTTATTCTTTTATATATATATATATATATATATATAGACCCACTAAGAATTAATACGGGACAATACATATGATGATATTTTATTAGCAAAGAAAAAAATCAATTAGTCAATATACATTAATTGACATTTGACAAACATAACATGCTAAAGATTAATATATAGCCTGAAAAAGACTAATCAAATATAAGTGTAAAGTAAATGGATCCCAACTTTTAATATTTTTTCTTCCCCTACTCTTTACGTCTAATGAAAACAAATCGATGAGTAGATCCATGTATTGGATGTCTATCTATTTATTAGATTTAATTAGGGGTGACAATTCGGTTATTTGTGTCATGTTCGTGTTTAACTATCAAATACATTTATTTATTCAGTTTATTCGGTTATTAACTTGAAAATATATACATATAAATTTCACAAATGTTTAAATTTTATATTTTCTTATCATACCTTATTATGCATTTATCTCTATAATATGTATCTTAAATTTTACAATATTAATATTATGCTCTCTTCATTTCAAAATAAATTTCATGTTGGAATCAAAGTTTTATTTCAAATTCAGTGTTGTTTTAGACTTTTATACAATTTCATTCTCAAATTATGCCTTTTGATACTCCTTAGCTAAAATATAAGGATTTAGTATGATATTTTTTATGAAATTAATTTGATTCTCTTTTCAATTTTAAATTCTAAATTTCTTAATTAATTAAAGATGTATTCATCCAATTTTTATATTTCTTCTACAACAATAGTTATTTTGAAATAAAAAGACTTCTTAATGTGTGACAAAAACTGTAAAACGACACTAATTTTGAAATGGAAACGCTGTCCGTGCAATCCGTAAGCAAGTGGTTCACTTTTTATCCATTGGTTGTCTTATTGAGAATGGGTGTGGACATAGTGTTCCGATTGAACGTGACAGTGCCGTCCTGTTTTTATTTTTATTCATTTACCATTTTCTAAAGCTAACATTCTAACCAATCAAAAGAAGAAGAGATGGCAAACATGGCTAAATAGTTATTTGGATAATAACAAAAAAAAATAGTTATCAGTCATCATGGAATACTTTGTTCTTTACTTGTACAAATTTATTTGCTTATACAATTGGTACACTTTGTTTTTTTACTTATACAATCTTATTTTAATTTTGAAAGTATTTATCAATAATTTTATACATCATGAGTTACATTTTTTAGTCTGATATTGTAAAGGTTTTTGTTATTGTTTTTACTTATTTACAGGTAGATAATATGCACTTTATTCATAATGTCATCTTACATGACAATATAATTAATTATTTTTTTGTGAAATTCTTCAAATTAGTGAGTGTGAATGGAGCAAGATCATATCATCAATTTATGTGAGATTGATAATAAAGGGCCAGTGGAAAGTAAGCAAATGAAACCCATCATTTATATTGTAGTTATTATGCCCTTACATAACTAAATATATCTCAATCAAATCAGATGACAATCAAACAACATAGGCCCAGCACTTATATATATATATATATATATATATTCTTTTTCAACTTAGGTATAAGATAATCAGTATATTATAATATTATTGATATTAAACTGATTGGGCCATATATTGAAGTGATCTATATGCAAAATCAGTTGATTAAAAATCTGATTATTCAAGACAAGCAGACACATCACATGAAGCTATTCATTTGGTCCATTTTTTTTTTTTTTTCTCTAGTGAGTGATGGACCACCAAATAATCAACTTTGGATAATCTACACAATCTTAATTAACTCATTTGCATGATTTTATTTATGTTTTAACAAATCAAACAATTTCACAATAAGAATTTTGTCTAAGCTGTGGGATGAGACAAATAGACCATGTCCAAACATTAGGGATATGTTTAGAATGGAATTATGTGAGATTAGGAAAATCCTATCATTAAAATCTGGATTTTGTAGTAAAGATAAATAGTAAAAATTTATGTTTGTTTGAAGATTTAGTAGAGTAAGATTATATTGTACATGTCAAATCGATATTGGAAAAGTTAGATTGATATAATATTTTATTGTGAATAGGTGGGTTGATGTGATATTTTTTTATGAAAAAATATATTTGATAATGATTGATTATTGTAATATAAATAGTAATGATTATATTTAAATTTTATAATTTAAATTTAAATATAAAAATAAACATATATTAAAATTTTAAAATTCAAAATCCTATCATATAAAATCTCTTCCAAACATAAAACATAGGAGTCTATCTTCCACATTGTACAACGATAGTAATATATTTAAACTTTAAGGATTATATAGATGGACCTTCATAAGCCTGGTCCAGTTGGTTGCTAGAATGGTCCAATCCACTTTCAATAGTTAGTTCTATGATGGGCCAACATATTCCCTTGTCGTCCACATTTAACCCATTTCTTACCGGGCCTTAAGCTTTTTAAGAATGGTAAATTAAATCACAACTTTATTGGGCCTAGGCCTACTTTTATGGTAATTAATTAATACAAATTTGAAATACTTATTTATACACAAAATTACTAATTAAACTAATTATTTTACCCTTACTATCACAAATTAAGATCTCCAACCATCTCAATTCTTAATTTTGGAAACAACATACAATTGATTCTGACCACATAAAATACTATTTCTTCAAGAATAGATTAAACAAGATAACAATTGACTTCTAACTTTTATTTATAGTCAACATAACTTTTATTTTGGTAACTTAATTTGATTCGTTTATTCTTTTATTTCAAAGGTTCTCAATTCCAAAATGTTGACCTTTTCTTTTATAAAAAGTAAACACGTATATTAGAATATGCAGGCTCGCGATTTCAATTAATGTTCCATTTGCAAATTGCAATAAAACATTAATACTACTATTTGAATCTCAATTAAGTCGTACATAATAAAAGGACTACAATAGTACTGTAACTTATTTATACAAAAAATTATATTACATGTATAATTTATATATAAAAGAACATTATAATTTACATGAGTAAATAATATTTTTCAATAAAAAAAAATTATAATAACAATAATCCAACAACCAATATGAAACATCGGCTCCAAGAGTAGTCCACACGTGGAGCTCCATTCGTATCGCTCTGACCCCTGGGAGTCAAAGTGCGCTCCGACCCGTTATAATTCGGGTTAGACCCATATAATTCCTGGATACCCATGACGTCATCATTGGCCAGCTCCACTTTCCGAATACCCGATGTAATGGTCGGGTACATAATGGCCTCCTCAACAGAACTATGACCCAACCCGAGTAAATGCCCGATTTCGTGAACCGCAACCGACTCCAGATCCACAGCCGACATCGGAGAAGAGTTTATAAAGTCACCGTCGATCACCCAATTCTCGTCACCGTCCAAGTGGAACCTTCCAACTGGCGGCGCAAACGCGTGCGCCAGCGTTCCCAACACGCCGTCAAACGGCTCACCGTCGCCGTGATCTCCACTATAAAACCCGATTCTGATATCCGCCCGGTTGAACGACGTCGTCTCGACGAAAGTTAGTGGTGTCACCTCCGACCACCGCTCGAACGCGCGTGAGAACACGCCCTTTATCGCGTCCGAAAGCTGGTTCTCTGGCGAGAAGGCGTAGGTGAGCTGAGACCTCTGTGGCGGCCACCGCGGCCTGTTGGGGAAGAAGGTGTAATGCGCCACGGTGTGGATCGTTGGGTCTGCGCTGTAGGTGTTCGACGGTTTGCCTGAACGCATGGTCGAAGTGCCATTTACGATGTCGGCGTTGCCACATCTAGGTTGTACGATATGCTTCAATGTGGAGGCGTCGAGCTCGCCGGTGGCGTTGAGGTTGAAGTTGAGCTGGTAGTTCTTGACGGCGGATTCGAGGTAGGTGTCGAAGTCGTCGGAGAAATCGTCGTAGGAGGTGTTTAGGTAGCCGAAATGTTGGAAGTATTTCTTGAGTTTTGCTAGACCTTGAGCCTTCACGCCTTTCTGGCAGCCGGAGAGAGTGTTGAAAGCATCCCAGATTGTAGCGTTTGGGATTAGAGAAGAAGGGATTGATGTAATATTGGGGAAGAAATGAGCTGAAACTAGACTTGGATTCATGGCGATAAAGAGTAACAGTATATTAACAGCGATTATCCAAATTCTGAGTTTCATGCCTGTTTCAAATTGGAATAGATAAATTTTGTGGTGGGTGTTTTAATTTTAGCTGTTTTTGGTATATATGCAGGGAGGGAGGGAGGGAGATGCTCAATTTCGCAGCAAATGATTCAACATATTCTCTCAATATTTTTTCTTGTCTTTTTTCCTACTTTCAACCTTTTAATTTAATTAAACTAGTATTATTATTTAACATTTTTTTGTATTAATGTGTCCAAATTTAAAATTGGATTCGGCATGGGGAACTAGACATCCTGATCGTTGATATGTGATGCCCAATTATGGGGCCAACTAGATGGACGTTGAGATGAATCACGAAAATCGTATTTTTGAATTATTATTGCAATATATTAAGGAATGTGGTGATGTAATTAAACATTAGCTTGTTTTTCAAAGTAATAAACTTATTTATTTTTCAACTACAAATGGCGTAATGGTGTTTGCTTGTCTTATTTCCAAGTATGAAACCTAATGTCACAGTGTCCACTTCAAGGGGGTTGAAGTTTGGTGCAATTATAAATTTCAACCAATTAACATTTTGCAAGACAATATGTGTTCTTGAAACTTAAATTAATTAACATTAATTGTGCAAGAAAATATTGTGCTTGTCAATAATGGGAGAAAAGTCGGCTACGTGGAAGGTTGGTTAACTTAATTAACCAAATTTCTGAATGTTATGACATTTTATTCTTATATAAACCACACGCAATATTCTTTATTTTTAGTTATATTTTAGTTTTATGTCTCTTTCAAAATACATTCAAGAACAGATAAGGAAGACTGCTATTAAACTGAAAATTTAAGGAAATCTGAATGGTTGGGAGTAAAAGTAACTGATTATTGGATCATGAGTAGGACAACTAACCGCATGTGAAAGTCCAAAACGTGAAAATTTTAATAAATTTAAGAATATATAAATATGATTTTATTGGATATTGAAATTAGTTCATGTTCATGAGTTAGTTCGAATTGTTAGACCAATTCTTTAGTATGTAAAAGTGTGAAACCAAAACTTGAGCGACAAATACAATACGTGGGATCAATGATTTTGGTTCAGTTTGGTTAATTTAAAATTAATTTGAATTGGTTTCCCTTTTAACCAAATTAAATTATTCATATATTGATTTACTGTCAATATTGAAATGATCGTGTAAGCTATTTGTATGATATTTGCTAATAAAAATAAATAAATGAACGAGCAATGGCCAAACTGATCATATTTAATTGACGAGTCCAAACTCACATTCTTAGCAATAAATCATATTCAACTTCCTAATCAAATTAATATATACTCTATTATTCTAGCACATATATTTAATTGATAGAAAAACTTGAGCCAGCAAAATGTGAAACTTTCCTTATAAACATAATCTTAATTAATAAGATTTCTGAAAACGCACCCACAATAATCATTATAATGGATCTTGTTTGATCATTATAAGCAACATATTTCAAAATAAGATGCTTTTGTTATATAAAAATTAAAATTAATAGATATTTTAGATTTTTAACACATCAGTTATAGACACATTAATATTAATATATGTTTACGGTGTGTAGGTGAGCAACACTAACATATTCCATACCGCATCTCATAGAAAAGAATTATTGTGAAGAATTCCTTGGCGGCCAAGTAGCAAGGCATCTTTCTAGATGTATCTAGAAGCACCTAAACCAACATAATCCATCAAATAAATATATTAAATCTGATATTTTTATTTATTTTCCACATGTTTATTTAAAAACAATTGTGCTAACAGTACCCAAGTCGAACCCAATAAATTTGGTTCATTCTAATGGTTTGGATTTGATATTTTGATCGATATTGAAAGTCAAGCTTTGATGAACAAAAATACAATATCAGATTTGTTTGTCAATATCTACTTGTATTATAATCTCAAACTCTTAAATTAAAACGGTGCAAAGCAAGGTAAAAATTGATTAAAAATAGAGCTAACATGTAAGAAAATTAATGCTATATATCTTTACTCCAAATGTATCTATCTATGTACTTATAGTTCTTTTGATCACATGATTTATTCACGTAAATGGTTTTTGAATCCCAATACTTTAGTGTTTTCAAATCATAAAATCGCCCCAACCATAGTAATATATCTGATTTAGATCGAGCTTAAACGACAAGAAGTTTTGATCATGCTTAATCATAGATAACAGTCTCTTAGGTTTAAACAATGAAATTATGTCATATTTAAATCTTGTCAAGAGTTGAAATTCTTGGCTTCCCCAGTTATCATGCCTGACGACACAGTGACATATTGTAATATATTGTGTAATAGTTAAAGCACCCAAATTGACCAAGCAATGGGGTTTAGGAAAATTCAAAGAAATCATGTGATAATAAAAGTATGGTCAAATGCTGCTAGTCAATGGTGCCCACGCTTCTTCCTTCTAGAAACTACGAACTTGTTCATATATATAATATCATACAATTCATTCTCTTCATCTTCTCTCTCTCTCTCTCTCTCTCTCATTGCTAGCTCTTGTTTAGGGTTAAAAAGTATTGCAGAATTAATGGCGTCAAACAGTAACAGTAGTACTTCATACGAGACTTCGTGGGCTGATCAGTGGGACCCTCAGCCCATGAATAGCTACTCCGCCAACAGCAGTTCGTCTTCCAAATTCTCCGACAAGACGAAGACGGCGGCAACCACCGGCGTCAAAAAGGTCAAGTCCGGATTCTACTGGGTCAAAAATAAATACCAGAAGGCTACACATAAGCAATAGGAATATGGATTAATGCTCTAGTCATCTTACTCTACATTTAATTTATTTCTTTTTTCTTTTTTTAATCTATTGTTTATGTTTGTCGGTGGAATTAAACTCTTTGCTGCATGGTTGGGAAATCATTGCTTTATTGATTTTTGTAGATGTAAATATTATTTATGTTTATGTTTTTTTTTTTTTTTTCCTTTTTTGTAGTAAGAATTATAAAAAACAAACCAACAAATAAATCTAATTTATCAATTCTCTGTCAATAAAAATGTCTTGCACAAATATCATCCTCTTTTTTTTCCTTTGGAATGAGTTATAGAGAGTGAAGAGATGGAATAAAAATTTGAAAATTTACGTACTATAACTTGGTATTGTAAGTTGATTGTAGGTATAGTTGTGGATTAATGTATGATAACAATTATAAGTGATATTTAAATAAATAAATAAAAATATATATATGTATATGATATGGTAATTTTAGATAAAGGATGTGTTTAATTGGTAAGTAATTTCTTATTAAAAGCAATGTTTTACTCTTTATTTATATTAAATGCTTGAATACAACACATGGTGTGAGAGGATATTGATTTTAGTCTATTAAAAGCACCATGAAAGATACATCACATAATTCACATGCTTGGATATTTTTGAATTACAAAATAAATAAAAAGCCCTTACAGTTGTTATAGCCTTCGCTTTGGGCCAACAAAAAAAAAATCATATAAGAATCTACTTTCTGAGAAAAGCTTGGTTCCGTTTTTAAACATATAAGAATCAACTTTACTAAAACAATATTCCTACTTTTTGTATTTAAAAATAAATAATTATTTTTCCTTTTTTTTTTTTGGGTGAAACTTATCTTTTTCTAGATGTTGCAAACTTTGTGAATTTCAAGTGTTACCTTTTTTCTTTGTTGCATCCTACTTTGAATTTAGGTAAGGTGTCTTGTATTCATATGTAGAAAATATATGACCTTCCAACTCTCAAACCATTATAATTAATTAACTAATTATACTACATAAGCTTAAATATCCCAACAATGTATATTTTCCAATTCAGCTTGATTGATGTTTAAAATTTAACCATTCTTACAAATTACTTCACATTTTCAATTAAAATCCACATTAATATTCTGACCATTGGAGTGAGATAGTGATTAGAGCTAAGCCAGCCTATTTAAGGGAGTATTTCTTATCAGAAACTTCAAAATGTTAGTTAATTAAAATTAAGGTGCTATATATGAAATTATGTAACAACTAACTCTCCCGATCAAAACGCACACGAAATCTTTTATCATATTCTAAATTTTATTTTTTTATTCAAAATATTTGTCGGATATCATATTTATGAAATAACATCATTAATTAATAAGTGATATAAATTAAAAATAAGGGTAAATTACAAAATCAAACCATACTATGACCCTTTTTGCATTAAGAAACTTGAACTTTGAAACTTTGTTGTACAACCGTGAATGGTACTAATAGACCGCCAAATGATACCGTCGGTGGAAGATTCCTCTAGAGATGCTTAATCTCAAGGGTGTTTTTGTCTTCTAAAAGAGTTGAGGGGGCAAACAAAAATTTCAAAAATCTGGGTAGTGGTTGTAACTTTTGCAAAGTTCATAGAAATTGCAAATAAGTCTTTATAATCTTTTGAATTCTTAAAATCATGCCCTTCAATTAAAAAATAAATAAAAGAAATTGAGCCATAAAAAATAATAAAAGTTCACATAAAATTGATGCTCAAAACATAAGAACTAAACCCCTAAAACAATTTATGAAAATAAATGTACGGAAAAGAGTTTAAGAATAGTGGTTTGATTTAAAATTTTATTTTATTCTTACTCGCTTCGAGCTTAAATTGAGTGAGAACTAAAAAAAATGAGTTGGAGTTTTGGTTGGACTTGTGGAGAGAATTATTTTAATGCCGATTTTGTGCATTTTGGTTAAGATTTGGAGGAAAATCGATTTTGAGCTTGAGGAGGGATGGAGTTTTTCGGCAACTCTTTTGATGGTATTGATGTGTTTTTTGCCATTTTTTCTAAAAAAACGAAAAAAAAAATGATGTTTGGTTGAATTTCACCCCTAGCTCTTGGATTGAGACGAAAATTTGAGTTTTGGAGGGTTTTCCAGTTGTGTGGGAGTCGGCGGCGAGCTGATAGTTGGAGGAGAAAGATGCAGATAAAATAAATGAAAAATTAATTAATTAATTAAAAGATAAAAATACCCTCTAGAATAAGTATCTTCAGGGAAATATTCAACCGTATCGGCCTATAATACCATTAAATTGACAGTTATACAATAAAGTTTAGATACTTTATTGCAAACGGATTATAGTTTGACATGAATTTTGTAATTTACCCTAAAACTGATGATCATCTATCTACAACAAACATGTCTCTATATATGCATTGTTAATATGTAAAGATTGCATTCTTTTAAATATTGTGAATTAAGTGAATTAAAATTAATAAATTGATATATTAATATATGTTTGCAACAATAAAACTTGTATATACTAAATGCAATAGACATGGAGATCGAAACATTAAATAAAACTAATAAAATCTTACCTTAAAATAAAAAAAGATTTCATGTTTGAATACGACTTCACGTAGAAGAAGTTGTAGAAGGACGCGGACCATATTCCTAAAACACGCTAACTTATACTTTGTCAATTCCAAATAGACATCTAGTAAAACAGTATTAAAAGAACAGCGTAGTTAAGTGTGGAGACGCACACAGACAATACTTTCTCCTACAACTCTTCGTATAAATACCCTAATTCATATCACAATACTCATTAGTCTAAACCCCTCTTCTCTGAAGATCTCATTCAGAATCCAATTCCACAGAATTTCAATGGCGTACGAAGACAATCCATGGGGAGGAAACGCCGCCACCACCACCGGCCCCAATAATCCGACACGGCTCGGCGGCTCCGCCCCCACGTTGTCGGATAAAGTGAGCTACCAGTTCGGCCGAACAAAGGACGTGGCTTCATCCGGCTTCGAGAAAACCAAGGTGGCGGCTTCTGTCGGCTTCGGAAAATCCAAGGTGGCGGCGAGGAAAGTTAAGGTAGGCGCAACCGTCGGCTTCAATTGGGTTAAAAGCAAGCTTGTGCAGAAGAAGTAAATACAACCACGATATACTAATATTTATTTTCATAGTTTTCTTTATTTCGATTTTTTTTTTCTTATTTAAATTTTGGTTTAGATTTTTATTGAGATTTTGTTTACTGGACGGGGTGATTATTTGACGATTCGTGTATATCTGATATCTAATTTTATTTGGATGGTTGATAATTTGATTATTTTTTCCCTTTTGATCTGTATCTATTTCAGTCCCCTACAAAATAATATATAGGTTTTGATCGTATCGATTAATGAAAGTAGATGCGTTGTTGAGTAGGATTTGTAGGGTTTATATTTGAAAGTTGACAATGTTTTATTAAGAAAGTGATTTTACGATATTAATCGTAATCTAGAGACTTAGCATCTAGTATTTAGATTTGAAACTGTGGTCTTCAAAAGATATAGATTTGTAGACAAGGGAAATTAAACATTCAAGTCATCATCAACTATTAAACTTAGAAATTGAGCATACTTCACATTTGATAACGAAAGATAAAAATTTCTAAAATAATCCCTAGTTTTTATAAGATTAAGATGGTCTTTCATTTATTGAAGTCTATCTTAAATTTATATTAGAGTCAAGGATACATGTTGGTGTATTAGATTGGACAAACGCGAAATCAAATTATGACTTGATTAAACAAATTTAAATTTGCTTGATCATACTACATGTCACCTTATCTTTGGTTAGATAAATTGTGTTCCTAATTCACCAATTGGTGGATCTTAAAACTTATATAAGATGGAATTTATATGATATATGAAAATGGACAATTTATTCAACACAATCTTAATATTGATATTACATAAAAAAATCATTTAAAATTTCATGAGATGGTCTCATATATCGGTCTCACACCGGACCATTTAAAATTCCATTTCACATACATTGCAGTCTCATGAGTTTTTCCATTATATATTTAGTATTGATTGAGACACCAAACTACCAAATATTCCTTTTCCGAAAATGCTTTCTAAGAAACAAGAGAAAAGAACAGAATTAAACACATCTTAATAAACTCCAGAGTCTTTTCAATGATTTTTTTTTTCCCCAGTAAAAAATGTCAGAATAGAGGGTTTTGAAAATATAATCTTGTAAAACAGGAAACCACGTAGAGTTTCACAAACTCGTATATATGAATAGTGCATAAATGAAGAGAGTGACTCAGGCTGATTGGACCATAACATTCATGGACATTTTTATCATATTTTAGTGCAACAATCGAAATTGAAAGGACTTGATATAAATAACTCAGGGTTTATCCTAATTGAAAAAAAACCCCAAATTCGATCACCCCGAAACCTTATCCGATGTTGACCATACCTGAAATCCCCCTGAAATCAGGCACCGGAAAACTCCCTGTTTTGGGATTCGGCACGGCTGCCGATCCACCGGTCGACTCAGAAACCACCAGAGCCGCCGTATTAAATGCAATCGAACTCGGCTACAGGCATTTCGACACCGCCGCTCTGTATAATTCAGAGCAGCCACTCGGTGAAGCCATAGCCGAAGCTATAAACCGCGGTTTGATTAAATCCCGTGACGAACTATTCGTCACTTCTAAGCTCTGGTGCAGTGATGCTCATCGCCAACATGTCGCTTCAGCTCTCCAGAGGACTCTCGAGTGATTAACGATTTTCTTTTAAATTTTTTTCGTGAATTTGGAAATTGAGGGTTTATGAAATTTTTGAACTAGTTTGTGGGGATTTGCAGGAATCTTAAAATGAATTACATTGATTTGTATCTGATACATTGGCCGGTGAGTGCTAAGCCTGGAAAAGTTGAGTATCCTATTAAAGCAGAGGATTTTCTCCCCATGGATTTCGAGTCGGTTTGGGAAGCCATGGAAGAGTGCCAAAGGATTGGGCTCACTAAAGCTATTGGAGTTAGCAATTTTTCTTGCAAGAAGCTTCTAGAAATCATGGCCATTGCTAAGATTCAACCTGCTGTTAATCAGGTGAACTGCTGTTATTCAGCAGTTCGTAGAGATTCTTGATTAAGTTTTGCTTTTTGATTGGAAGTATATGTAAAGTTGGGTTTTTTTTTGAATTGAAAGGTAGAGGTGAATCCAGGTTGGCAACAAAAGAAGTTGATAGAATTCTGCAAGGAGAAAGGAATAGTTGCGGTTGCGTATTCTCCCCTAGGGGCATATGGGACATTTTATGGTACAAAAAGAGTAATGGAATCACCGGTGTTGAAGCAAATGGCCAAGAGGAAGGGAAAAACAGTTGCTCAGGTAATAAGGTGAAAGAAAGCAAAAAGATTGGTAAGGTAGAATCCCTGCTTGATTTGAGGGGTTGTCTTGATTTGATTTGCAGGTGGCATTGAGATGGGGTTATGAGCAGGGGATTGGAGTGGTGGTAAAGAGTTTCAACAAGGAGAGAATGAAAGAGAATATCGATATATTTGATTGGTCATTGAGCAGTGAAGAAGTTGATATGATTAGTGAAATTCCACAAGGAAGAGCTTGTCTTGGGCTGGACTACACCTCCATCTATGGCCCTTACAAGACTATTCAGGAACTATGGGATCAAGATATTTAATTCTCTCTCTCATATGCTATGTAAAATTCCTTGATGCCAAGATATTATAAATTCACTTTGAAAGTACATTAACAAATACATTATGAGCTTGCTTGATTGACTTAGCTTGTGTTTTAGCTAACTCGTTTCACTCAATCAAGGCTTAATCCAATCCCAAGCATCAACAGATTAATGCATATAACTCCGTTTTGCAAAACGCTTGGTGCTCTCTATACAATGAAAATCAAAATTTATTGGGATTTCGTGTACATGGTGTTCAAAGGTGGGAATAAGATCATGCTACCATCATTTTTATCTCCTAAGGTCTGCCTTAGATGGGCATATCAACAAGGAGTTGCACTGGTGGTAAAGAGCTAACAAGGCAGAAAGGATGCAAGAAAACTACCATGTCAGTTTATTTGGGCTTCGAATATATATGTTACTGAAATAATGAAGCTTAATAACTAATAATATGGACTCGGGTTTTCTTCTCTTCACCAAATTTCCACATAGTAACAAATGTTTTATGTTAAATAACTGAATCAGTCTTCTATTATAAATAGCAACCCGATAGGGTAGTGTGTTTAGAAGCATAAACTGGAGATATGCACAGTTTCATTACCAGGAAATTGAAGAAGATAACTGCATAGCATGTTTCTTAAGCCAAGAGGAAGATATATTACAAACTTGGGCTCCAGAACATAGTCATTTTCGAGGAATATTTGTATCGCACACATAACAAGTCAACATCGAAGTGTTCAGCAACGAACAGGCCTTTCATAAGACGGAGGTAAAGAAGGGCAATACTCATTCATATTGGCATATGGCTCCAAAGTATTGTAATGTGGAAGTTCCATTTTATACTCACCCAAGATCTGGCAAAATGGGAGCTGATCTTCATCATTGTTACACCAACTTGGCAACCGTGTCATATTATTCTCGAATATTTTGAGCATGTACGCATCCTTGATCTAATATTAGCGAAAGAAGGTATTGTAAGCAGGCATTAGAAGATAAGTGGTCCATTAGAGGAGGCTAAAGTGTAGCTACTACTCACCGTAAACTCAGTTACTTGAATGGAATCAGAGATTGGATGAAATACTCCAGCTGCTTTATACATTGCCAGAATAAAGGCGACACAAGTTGTAGACTTCCCATCACTGTAGACCCATTCGTCTTGTTCAGGGATAGTGAGTAATTGATCGAAAGTTATACCTCGCCGTTCAGTCTCAGCTAGAATATCATGCAAGTCAAGATCCTACCAGAAAAATTAAACATATAAAGACATCCATCAACCTTTAAATACTCAACTTCATCTGAATCAGGCCAAAACGACTACTAACTGCATTTCCAATCCTAAAAACATATAACTGTGAAGATCACTTCAATTTTATCTTCGAACTCATCAACACAGTGTCTCCATCATAATAATGAAGTTATGCCTCACATTGCAGTTTAAGGTGTGCCATATATTAGAGATAATATGTACCCTTCATCTTATCATCGGTAACATTTCACATCTTCCCCTCAAGACCCCCAGCAGAGGTAGTGATTGGAGGTCAAGAACACAAGTTCAGTAACAAAAAACCACATTACCTCAGTACCAAGCCTCATATTGAGAGCTTCATTCCACATGTTTGCAGCATATGCTGGCTGCACTCTTGTCCACATAGACATGACAGAAATGACCTGCAGCCAGTCTGGTAGTCAGTAAAAATTGGAAAGATGAACATTCTTATACTATTTCTGAAATCAAATTATATTCTATAAGTTTTTAAAATGTCTCAGACTTCTAGCTATTGTATAACCGTAATTGGACAAAAAAAAAAAAAACACATGAGAGAGAGAATTTGCATTCATCATCCACAAGAAATTATCTATTCAAACTTAATTTGTGCATGACTTGAACAAATGTTCATGCAAGTGAACATGCACATCCACTGCTCTGCAATGTTACAAAGCAAAAAAGCTGAAGGTATTGAAAGAGACATGCAGAAATCATGTATTTGGCCAATATTAAGATGTCATAATTGATGGGAGAGGATACAACACACATCTTATTCCAAAATAGAAGAAGCATTCAAACCAAGTGAGCATCAAGTGGCGGGGGGTAATTGTCAGCTACAGTGTCAATCCAACTAAAGATCATGTTGTGATAACCATATGGTTTGCCTGCCATCTGCCGAACATACTCCCAGGCAGCACTATTGTTAAACCTAGCACGTACTTCTGGATGCAAGGGTAGCAGAGCAATCTGTGGATTTGAACTATCCTTGAGTGCCAGTTCCCACCATTCATCCCAAGGAATTACATCAATAACTTCTTCACCCTGTAGCAGCAGCAGCAAAGAGACGAGTCAGCATGAAAACATTAATATGCCAATCCTGTGATTTTAATGTGTCATAAGTTTCCAAAAGTTGGGCCCCTTATAAAATTTCCCAGGTCCCACTAAGATGTTAAATATTTTCCATGCATAATTATCCTAACAAAAAATTATGAATTTAACCAGTAAAGAGTCCTGGATTTCGGTTCACAACAGTATGCTGAAAGTGTTTGCTTTTCTTGAATATATTAATAGAAAAATATGTACGAACACATTGGTTCAATCAACAGTCAAAAAGTAAAGTTTTGAGTCTCATCAAACGATGATCTTAGCAGGAGCATATGAATGTCATTTACATGCTGACCAACAAACAAATAGTCGTATATAATTCCTTTCTCCGGAAATTTTCATGTTTGAAGGAAACTTATCAGCTAACATAAAATGTTCAAGAAACTGCTCTACATGAAATTCCAGAGTATAAGATCATAATACCTATGTAGAAGTGTGATAAAAAAAAAATTATCTGACGTGCTTAGAATTTCCTTTATAAAGATTATAAAACCATGTACAAATACAGTTAGGAAGACAACATGACCATAAATTTTAATACATAAATTTTTATACGTCATACCTTTTCATTTTCATGTCCTGATTCACCAACCCAAAGATTACCAAATTCATCCTTCAAGCATACAGCTGTATGTCCAGCGAACGCACCAGTGACCCACTTCTCCAGTGTCTCAAATCCACCCCAGCGTCCACGGATCTTTGAAACAGCTAAAAAGTCACCAGAATTGACATCTTTTGGATTTATAGTAGCACGCCATGGTTGATGACGTTTTTCAAATGTTGCTCCCATGTGTTTTTCCAAGAAAGCTAGATTGGCACTCTGTCCCCAACCAGTGTTAGAGAACAGAGGCAAGACATCAACCAAGGAAAGTAATGTCCCAAGCATTCCAGATGGCATGAGAAAAACTGAAATTCCATGCTGCTTCACCTGTTCAGGGTGTTATCGATGTCAACTTCAACTTGTTAAAGTCACATCTATAATCTATTATTATGAAATAATAATAAATAGATTGTGCTCACATATTCTAATTCAGCAGGTTCCTCCCATGACTCAATCTTCAGTGTATGGTCTCGAGCTGAAAAATAGTAATCCCAAGTGATCCTATAAGGAGTGGCAAATACATATACATCCATACAGGTCCAGCTGTGCGCAGCTGCAGTCTGGTGGTAAAGAAGTAGAGAGTTTAAAACACAGGACTATTAAATCACATAGGCGTTATGAATTACATACGAGTTCAAATAAACAAAATCAGATACATAATCTACAAGAATGATACTATCGCCAGCAGCATCAATATATATAAGCATTTCGATGAAAAGTCAAACTGAGAGTCTAAGAGTACCTCTGATGGATAAACTATGAAGTTCAACTAAACAAAAGCACATACAAAAATTACTAGAATGAACTATGAAGTTCAACTATGAATCTAGGAGCTTTGGTTACTTCCAACATATATTTCAGTTCTATATACTCCACTAAACAACTAGCATAATCAAATGAAACTCTGCACTTAATAAATAGTTAACTCCAATATCCACTAAATTTCTTAACAGGCATAATCAAGTCAAACAGAAAAATAAAAAATAAAAAAAAATCACAGACCGTTAGATGAATGACGCCGCCCCCAATTCCCCTATCACCGGCACCAGCGAACTCAATCTTCGCCTCGTTATCAAAAAAACACGCGCCTTTCCAAGCAATCGTTCCATTATGCGGCGCCAGTGATCCAATATACTGAGGCAGCAAATCAACCGCACTGTGAATATTGTTCAACACAGGCCATGAAACCTGATGGGGCAGCACCGGCAGCACGTCGTTCACTCTGAACGGCACTTTCAATGCATCCCCAAATTCAAACCCTAACCCTAACCCAAGATAAAACACGAGCCTCAGCCACCATAGCTTCCTCTGATTAGATACCATTGTCTGAGTTGATGAATTGGAACGCATTCAACCCAAGCTTGAGGGCTGCGTCTTTGATTTCATCTACTACAAGATCAAGGAAAGGGTTTGAAAAATTGATGAAATTTCGGATCGAAGAATTATTATTATTTTTTTTTTTCCTTGTGGATGATTATTTGAGTAGAAATTGAAAGCCAGGTGTCCAATTTAACGGCCTGGGGATATAGATCTTGTCATCTTGATAGACGAAGACGAAGACTGACTTTTACTAGGCGTGGGAAAGGAGGATAAAAAAGATAATTGGTTACAGTTTCCATTTTTACTAAAGACGCGTCTGCAAGACAACCACGACTTCTTTAAAGAGAAGGCAATAGTCTTCTTTGAAAAACTGACGACTTAAACTTAAGACTTTGGCCAACTCATTTAATATCAAACTAAACCTTCGATATAAGAATTTACAACTATTGCAACACAACCAGAACAAATATTTATGTATCAATGCGTCGATAGTAATATAAATCAATGAACCACACTCTGATACAAAAATAATCTATGAGCAATCATGCAAGCTTGAAGTTTCTATTCCTCTCCGGCCAACTAGAGCCATATGTAGTGATATAGTCTTCATTTGAAGATCTCTTAGCGTAAAATTTCACAACCCGAAGAGAAAGCAGTTAGAATGACAAGGAACACAAAGGACACTTGGTTCATGGCGAAGAGGATGCCTGAATGGATTTATCTGAATCTGTAGAAGATGTGAAAAACATCTCCAATTAATATGAAAATTCAAGGCTGCAATAATTCAGTATATAGTAGAAAGAAACTCACTTGAATTTTGGGAGCAGCGCCTGTTACAGTGCTTATACAAGCAGTGGCCAGATTAGAAGCTTCTTCACAGTAATCGGAAAAAACTGCTGGAACCTTGAGCTCCTTTATTATTTCCTAGATGATAACGGAGATATAAGCATCTTCATGCTATGTTTTGTTAAACAAACACCACACAAATGCATTCAGACACTCACAAGAGTTGGTAACCAGCTCGTGTAGGCAGCAATACCAGCATTTGGGCCTATTATTATATGAGGAAAAGAATCCTGCAGATCAAGCAAATCTTGTGAGGAATAGAGTCAAATCACGAATGAGTGGGTCTCGACCCTCATGACAACCTTCAGTAATTCTCTGTAACAGTCATGAAAATAGCCTGCATGAAGCTGTAATGTGATTGGACTTGAATGATCCGCAACAGAATATTTACAATGACAATCCATCTCATTACACTGAGCATAAGAATTCAGCTCAATCTTTTCCCCATCCCTGGAATACAAATGTGAAACGATTTAGAAAGAAAAGATAAAAAACACATATAGTCAACAAATAATAATAATATGCAAAAAGGGATTCAAATTATAAGTATTTGAAACTTCATGCCAGCAAATCAATATCACTAATCATTTCAATTGCCATAAAACATGGAGGCACTTTGCAACAGACTTTTGGAGTCATTAGAAAATATGGTTGAAGTTTATCTCAGATTAATAAGGTCTTCTTGGTGCAGTTTCTAGGGTCAAAGAAAGCAAAGACACTTAGGGTACATAAGAAAATCAGCTGTTACTGCTACTGAAGTGGGTGACTGGCAGTATCAACTAGTAATTGTATTTGGCAGAAAGTTGTGCACCCTGCCACTCTTTGTTGAAAGAATTACATCTGTTAAAGTTTCGATACATTTCTAGAGAGATTGGCAAACAAATTTTATGCAACTAAAAGGTAAAGTGGA
Organism: Scutellaria barbata; assembly: GCA_028654395.1. Lineage (NCBI taxonomy): Eukaryota > Viridiplantae > Streptophyta > Magnoliopsida > Lamiales > Lamiaceae > Scutellaria > Scutellaria barbata. The sequence continues at coordinate 41,111,312 of CM053644.1, forward strand.
GAAATCTACACAAGTTGGAGTGAAAAGGCAAATGCAAATTAGAGGTATATATACAGTAAGCCTAACCTGAGATGTGATATAGCAGGTCCAACAAGGTCTATGTGAACCTTTAGACCCGGAAAAAGTGCTTTCAGTTCTCCAAAGACTGCCAAACGAAGAAGTTCTTGTTCTGGTCCTTCAAGGATTAAAGTTCATGATGCAAAACTTGTATATGAGAAGCATATGAAGTCATTAAAAGATAATGCAACAAATATAAGAAAGATTACAACAAACTGTATGAAAGAGAGTAAATGACAGAATGTGAGATAAACAACAGCAGCATAAATAAATTAACTGCACAAACTAGCTAAAATCCCCTAACAAAATCCAGACAGCACATTATCTTTATCAACTGCACTAGGACCAGTTTGACTCGATTACATAATTAATTCCTCAACAGCTCAATCTCTAGAACATTTAGAAAGAGACAAATAGAAAGAAGTTTGCAGCTTTCACTGTAAATGCAATACAAAAGGACAAGATACCTAGGTAAAGTATCCTCAGTTCGTTGCAGACTTCAGGAAGCAAGCTTTGAAGAGTCGCAAGTTGAATCGCCCAATATATAGTCAGCGGCTTGAACAAACACAGTCATGGTATTCAGAGTCCAGAGCCATAATTATTTCTAAGAGGTATTAACAAACCTCAAATTCAAGGATATGCATAATAAGCTTGCGCATGTGTTAACAAATCAAGTACTTATAGGTGTATACACTAACATTTATAAAGCATATACACACGCACAAATACATACCCAATGAAGAAGTAAAGCAGCGGGGCTATAAAGAGGTATGCACCTCCATTCATAGTAGTTCTTCCAAGTAGTTAGAAGGTCAGGTATAGGAGAAGAAGGACCTGGATTGTTACACAACACTTATAAGCATCATACCTTGAGCATAACAGAGTTGTTTATAAGCAATGATAAATACCTTTGCAAGGACATAACTCACTGGAAAGATTCCAATTACTAGTCAATCTACGAAGAATTATACAATAATATTAACAGCTAAAACCATTAGCCAGCACAAATCATAAAGCCATGTTAGCAAATCAGCTGAATTATAATTTCTAATTACTATAGTTTATTCAAATATCACCTGTTTGATAAAGATATCGACGAAGTACCTAGAATTATCGAAAATATTAGCTGAGGCTCCACAACTACATTCACATATCCACATTCCTAATCGGTGAATTCCATGTTTTGTTAAAAACGAGCACCTTGTCTCCTACAATCAATAGTATTCTCATATCAAACTCAGTAATCATGTAAAGTAGTTCGATAACCTAACCATGTGCAATCCAAATAATAATTAAATATAATAAAAACCTCAATTCGCGTAGCTTCTTGAGTAAATGTGAAAGGGAATTCAATTAAAATATCAGCGCGCTTCATTTGCTGCTTCAATCTCTCACACTCCTTTTTGTGCACACTTCTGTGCGAAACCTTCAAATTGTTAAACAAAAAAAACTAAGTAAGAGATTCAAAATACATGAGAATTTCTACAGGGAAAAAAAGGAAGAGAGAAAACTTGGTGTGAGAGAGAGCAGTAGGCGACGGCGCTGCAGCGTTGGCAGCGCCTGACGGGTGGGCCGCAGCAAGGCGTTTGGCTTCCCTTTCCGGCGCACTCCATTTTTTCCGGTGAACGAAGAGAGAGATTCTCTTTCGCAGTTTTAAGTGTTCTGTAGAGTTGTGTTCGCGACTTGTTTACACTATCCAAATTTTATTTTTTTTGCTTTTAAAACACGACTTTTAGTCAGTTTTAAAAAAAGTTTTTTTTTTTTTCTTCTTCTTCTTTTTTTAAGAGATGAAAACTTTTGGAAAGTTGGTTTTAGAATGCCATTATGCATTCATACTATACCCATATCTTCAGTCCAGTAAAGTATAGAGATTTTTTAGTTGCAATTCCAAGTTTTATAAACATATAATTCAAATTACAAATTAATTAATGTATGGATTCATTACACACTGACAAGTACAATATACATAAAAAAATAACACTTATTGATATATCTCTTAAAAACTACAGTAGCAATTGTAACAGATTGTAGCAATCTTAAAAGGAGTTGCAATTTCGTTTCTTATACTAAAGTCTGAATCAAATTGTAACAACCTTAAAATCGTATACAATACTCATGTTATTAAATTTAAAGATGTTTAAAGAGCAAGTGGTAAAAACTAGCTTTAAATATATATTGGCCTAAAAATTCCTAATTGACTTATGAATCCTCTTAATTCATTGAATTCTTATCATAGTCTTTTTTTTTTTTGACTTCTTCTCATGGTCTTACATTATGCATTTCTCATGGGATCAATTTTAGTTGCTCATGTTTTTTTATAATTGAATTGATTTGTACATATTAACACCAAAAAAATCGATTGCGTAGATAAAATTAAATCAAGTTCTTTATATGGAAAACAAGTAATTAGCTTTTAACCTTCCATGATTCCAACAAGAAATCCCATATTATTATTTTTCGAGTCTTTTTCCATTTAAGGTTTAAAAAATTCAACAACAAGAAAAACATTTAAAAAACCAAAAAAAAAAAAAAAAAAGGTTGTATTGATAGGACAAATGCCTAAGAAATGTTATAATTTGGCAGCCAAACACGATAAATCAAGAAACAAGATCTGAATGTGCAATGTATTGTTGTTGCGTAGGCTTTAATGAAGTGCACATGACACAATTATATGTAATCCTTTCCATAAAATTATTAAATTGTCTGAGATTTATCCTAACTTCAAAAAATATAAGGGCAAACTCAAGAATGTTTTAAATATTTTTGTTATAATCACTATTTTAAAATATGTAATGAAACATTTATCAAGACTGATGGCTTTAAATAGGAGTGTGCATTTACCAAGTAGAAGCCAACGGATTTTAAACTGAATTCTCTATTTTAAGTTGGTGTTTTATCTTATGTTTTATTATTTTTAATTCATATCATGTGTAATTGGTGATGTCATCTTTTACATTTAATTTGCGGTGATTATTTTAAAACACCGAAGAACTAATTCGATCTTGACTGACTTGTACACATTTATACTCCTTTTATTTAAGGGTGAGACTAAAGGCACCCGAGCATCTTCTAAGGACACCCCATAATAATAATAAAAAAAAAATATATATATATATATAAGATTAAAATGCCCTTTTAGAAAATAACTTTGTTTCGTTCGGCCGAGACAGCCGAACACATTTTCACCTGTTCGGCCGAGGTGGCCGAACACTCTTCTATGTGTTCGGCCAACCAAGATTGAACGAAACTGTTCGGGTTTGATCGATTTTTTGTGTTTTTTAATAAGATTTTCATTTGATTTTCATATATTTATCAAAATCGTGGAATGTTCGTCATTATGTTGGCATTACATTTCTTAAGAAATTAAAAGATTTAACATTAAAGAAGCAAGAAAGATGAAAAATAGAACTCAAGAACCCTAGTTAACTTCTTCTTCAATTTCTCTATTTTTTATCTTTCTTGCTTCTTTAATGTTAAATCTTTTAATTTATTGAGAAATATAATATCAATATAATGACGAACATTTTACGATATTGATAAATATATGAAAATCGAGTCAAAATCGTATGAAAAAACATAAAAAAAATCAATCAAACTCGAACAGTTTCGTTCGGTCCTAATTGGCCGAACACATAGAAGAGTGTTCGGCCACCTTGACCGAACAAATAGAAGTATGTTCGGCCATCTCGATCGAACGAGTGAAAATATCTTCGGCTGTCTCAATCGAACGAAACAAAGTTATTTTCTAAAAAAACATTTTAATTTTTTATTATTATTTTTTTATTATTATTATGGGGTGCCTTTATTTAATTTACCAACTTTTCTAGATCAGCGGCTACAATACCCTTCACATTTTTTATTATTATTATTGTTGGATGAGAATCCCGTGCAAGTGCAAATGTGAAAATGATCTTCTGATAAAAAAATTAATTTTATTCTATAAAGATTTTGATATAACTTTTTTATCAAAATTTTATTAAATATTTTAGTTGGGAATAAAATCATGAAAAAATTAATCTTATTTTATTAGTTTTTGAATTTAATCATTAGAAATATATAAAGGTAGGGTATTTTGCTAATACATTAATTAAATACATATTTAACTATTGCAGAATAAAAGAAGAGACCATATATCAGGAAATTAGTATAGACAATCACTAAAGATGGAACATATTTATTTACTATATTATAGATAATCACTAAAATTGGATTTGGAAATGCTAAGTCATAAAAATACATTTGAGACAATCTTGTGTTGTAAATTTGTGAAATGAAACTACTATTTACATAGTAAACTGATTCTCACATAATGACATACTCATATTCGATTGTGAATATAATAATTAACAAATGTAAGAAATGATAAAAATAAGAATTGGTGGGATTTTCATTTCCACTTTTTCTTTTGTTTATAATATTTTGAAAAAAAAATAAAAAATTGGACTATATTATTAGAAACGTAGTAAATGATCAAATTAGTGGATAAGATTAAAATAAAAGGAGTAGGTAAAAAAAAAAAACTGGTTGGGAATTGAGATGAAGATGATGAGATGGTATATTAAGACGAGACGAGATGTTGAGTTAATAGTGCAAAAGTCCAACCTAAAATAAAGGGCGTATGTTGGTGGGGCCCATGTAAGATTTCGTTGGGGAAGCCCAGATCTTCCTCTCTTTTCTCTTTCTGGCCCTCCCTTCTTTCTTCTTTTGTTTTTTCCACATTAAGATCTTCTACTACTCTATAATTTTCTCTAAATAAAGATGCTATATATGTTTATAATTCAATTATATTTTATTCATCTAATATAGGTGTAGATAATAATATTATTATTATTTGTATTTATAAAATTACGGTTATATATTTTTATGAGACAATATAAATGACAAGAGATACTTATATCTTTTGATGACTAAATTTCTAAAATTCTTAAATATTGTCTGTAACATGCTCAAATGTTAGACAAACACGTCATTTGAATTTATGTTCGGTGTCACATTTAGTTTAGAATAACACAAGCTTCACTTCAATGACCTAACTCATCCTTTTTTTTTTTTCATAACTGTTTCATCAAAATGATGTTGTTCCAATTTTTAAATCTCTACCTCAAAATGCTGATAATTTCAAATATATTAGATAATAAAATTATTCAATCGTAATATTAACTTTGAATATTTAAAACATCAAAGATAGCAAGTGAAGTTACAGATAATGAATTATGGAATATATATATATATATATGCTTAAAAATAATGATTATGTCATACCTCATATTTGTTAAGGTATTGTTCTACTTTATTGAATTATTGTTTTTAAAATACTACAAATTTCATATCATACATGAAATGTTAATAAAATTTGTATACATTTCAAGTCTCAATCTAGGTCCCTCCTAAACACTATATATTTTTCTAACCTTAGGTTTGTATCAAAGTCTATAACCTTTAGTATATATGTACGGTTGACCCATTGTTTCTACTAACAAAAAAAATCATGTATAAAGTGAAACATTGAACTCATAAATTTAAATTAAATGTACTTCATTAATCTATTCAAACCAAATCATAAATATTAAAAACAAAAGAGTAATGAATAAACCAACAGAAACAAATATCAAGAAAATTACAGTTATTAATTAAAAAGCTGTACCCAAAATCTTATGTCCAAATTCACTTTTATGATACTGCAACTAAGATGTCCAACTTTTTGAGTGCAAGGTACAACACTTTATTAGCAGGATGATGGGCTAATCCGTCAACGTGGGCCGTTAATCTCCCCGCTTTAATTGTGACGGCGGTATTACAAAAATTCACCCCACAGTCAAACGACCTTTTCGTTTTACCTTTGCTCAAAATATCGCGAGAAAATAGTGCCTCGGAAAACCTCAAAATCTCTCGTGGATATGGAAAATCAGATCACCACCAAAGTGGATTTCAGAATCTCAGCCGTACGCTTTTTATATATTAGAAAATAAGATTTCACCAGATATGATTTTGAAGGCTCAATTTTTTCATACAATACACATATATAGTATATAAGTGGGAGGAAAAAGGCGTGTGGTATCATATTGTCATATATATTTTCTTACAGACAGATTGGCCATTACCATCTGCATTTTCACAACAAACCTCTCTCTCTCTCTTCCCTTCTCTCTCTGCCATTTTATACAGAGGTTTTGAGCTGACGATTAGAATATCTTGAGGTTTTCTTCATCTGGGCTGTTGGGATTTTCTTGAAAATGGAAAACATTGGGGTGTTCTCTAGAGTAAGAAGACTGGAGAAGAGTGAAGGAGGAGGGGATTTCCCTGCATGTACTGATTCTCATGAAGTTCATGTTTTAGCTGTGGATGATAGTCTTGTTGATAGGAAAGTTATTGAAAAATTACTCAAAAACACTTCTTGCAAAGGTGGGATATGTTTTCTTAGATTTTTTTTTTTTTTTTTTGATGAGATTTTGGGTGGTGAATTTCTGTAATTTAGTTTTTTTTTTCTGAAGTTCATGGAAAATGTTGACAATTTGGGTGTTTTCAGTGACAGCAGTGGATAGTGGGTGGAGGGCTTTGCAGTTTTTAGGATTGGATGAGGATCAAACCTCTGTTGGTCTTGATGTATGTGTAGAAATTATTATAATTCATTTTTTAATTGAGGTTTTTTTTTTTTTCAATTTATGTTGATTAATATGTTGATGAGTGGTTATTTTGGTGTTTCTTCAGGGTTTGAAGGTAGATCTGATAATTACAGATTATTGCATGCCTGGAATGACAGGCTATGAATTGCTGAAAAAGATCAAGGTTAATTCTCTATATTTTTCTCTCTGCAATTGTAAATAATAATAAAAAAACAAAACAGGAAGAGCTAAAATTGTCCTAATTTGTGTTGTATAAACAGGGTTCATCCACTTTTAGAGAAATCCCAGTTGTGATCATGTCATCTGAGAATATTTTGGCTAGGATTGACAGGTAATTTCAGCATTTCCTCATTATAATTGAAGTTTAATTTGCAATAATGGTGATTTATCTTTTCACGAAACATGATAAATTAAATCGATTGACAAGAGTATTACGATATTTTACTCTTTATCTCTGGTTGTTTGTGCTCTGAGCATTCTTTCTGTTGTTTAGCTTTATTAGTGAAAGATTAATTTAGTCCAGTTGAATGGGCCATTTGAATTTGATTTGATCTTAGTTTATGCGTAACTAGTGACTAGAATCAATGAATCGATAACCAAACCAATACATTATCTAAGCATAATACCGAAGAAGCTAATCTAATTTATTCTGCAATATTAAACCTTATCTAAGCATTAAAAAAATCGGCGAGACAAAGTCCAATGTTTCATGTACGAAAATGGCATTGGATCCTTTTAGCAAAGCTTGTAAAAAGTAGTTGCAAAAACCACAAACCATAAATTTGTGGGAACAACTTTTCTATGGCTTAATGCTTTGGATTGTTTAATTCTTGGCCCCCCTTTAAGTGCAATTAAAGGCGAAATCTTTCTAATAACCAATTTCAGTAGGAAAAGTAGTCAATACTTGATTGATAATCTGTCATTGTTTTAAATCAATTATCTTCAATTTTAGATGTTTGGAAGAAGGAGCTGAAGATTTCATAGTAAAGCCGGTCAAATTATCGGATGTGAAACGATTGAAGAGCTGCATGTTTGGAGACGGTCGGATTGAGAGACAAGATAGGGTTAACAAGCGGAAATTACAAGAGAACTCGGAGGTTTCATCATCGCCATCTCAAGACGATGAAGCCATGTCTAGTCCGTGGCCGTCTCTAGATGATGTCTTGATCCCATCAAGTCCATCTCCACCATCCGTTTCATCACCGTGTTCGCCGAGGTCGTTTTCGTCCATACCTTCGACCCCAAGCTCACCCACATCTCTCGACTCTCCAACAAGGGAATTCAGAAGGAGCGACGACAGCTGATATGAATGTAAAGAATCAATCGATGTAAGGTTTTTTCCATTTTCTTTTCTAATTTCTTTGAATGTATTGACAGTTTTGCTCCAACCAACATCACAAAGTCGTCTTAGAAAGAATGTCAAATAGTGAATACAAATCATCAAGAAAGTTAGTGATGATGATGATGATGATGGAAAATGGTTGAGATATGGTGATTAAGAAAATCTTTAATGACAGATGGATTGAATATATAATGAGGATTAAATTGATTTGATTCGGATACGGGTTTTTATTTTAATGTCAAATCTTGTCTGCTGAAAGGAATATTGGATTCGGATTTGAACAGGACACATTGATGTGTTTCCTTTTAGGTCTTATTTATTTTGGTAATATTATTGAATGGAGGGACCTTATTATAATATTGAAATACATTGGACACATACTCGAATTAAAGCATCTTTAGGTCCAGCTGCCCTAACATCCCATTATTTATGGGATTTTCATTACATAACACATTTTTTTGTCTACCCACTTTCTCTCCCATTATTACAATGCCACCCACTAATGCTTCTATGTCAAAACATTAGGATTTGCAAAGATCCTATGAATATGATGGATTTTGCTAATAATGATAGGTAATTTTGAGCACATACGTCATCAAATAGTCAATCTTTGAAAAACAGTTTTGATAATGGAAAAGACAAAATTACTTGTTTGGAAATAGGAGCCATAGAACAACGTAAATAGTATTTATGTTTGGCGGATGGGAATTGGGGTGGGGTTTAAAATAATTAAATGTGCTGAATAAATGAATATAATTAATGTGGAATTGGGGACCGATTTCAGAGGGTCAAAATGCAAATAAATAAAATGGGGAAATAGACAGGCCATGGATCGATGTTTTATGTGCGGGTCCTTCAGGAACTAAATTATTACACACACAACAATTTTTTCATAGTTTAAGGATTTTTTCCAAATATTCGTCAACAGTTTAGAAATATGTTCATATGTTCCTTTCAAAATATTTGTGGATGGCTTGGGAAGTTTAATATGCATCTTGCATTAAAAAAACACAGAAAAATGATTGAATATGTTATGTTAAAATTTTATTAAAGCTTATCTTGGGCCAGGACAAAATCCAAATAATATTTAAACTTAGAAGGATCCCAAATTCGTCCTGCCAAAAAAAAAAAACTATGAAAAAAGGTGTATAATCAAATACATAATTCGTACAAAACATAATTACAAAATCATGGTAAAATACGAAAATAACATAATTGAAATCAAAATTAATTTGTTCATAATACATTGCGCAAATAGAGATAAATAGATCATCATAATCACCGTTTCAGGGACGAAGCCAACAAATTAAGATTGACTACCCCAAATAAATTATTTTTTAAGAGCAAGAGAAAATGATATATTATTGGATAATTTATATTAGTTTTTCTTGAGAGTTTATCAAATTTTCAAATAAATATCAAATAAATCCCAGTTTTTATGAAAATTTAAATTTAGAAACCTTAATGATAGTAGAAAGACAAAAGACTCATGCTACTTTCTAACGAGCAAACTAAAATATTACAATCTGCACCTTGAAAACTTGAACTCATTGATTGAAAACTTGGTTAATTAAGTGGCTTTATAATTTTCGAAACCTTTGGATTTAATTTATTCAGTAATTAATTTGTCCAAACTATGTAAGGGATTTTTGTTAATTGTTAATTTTTTTAAAAATGAATAATGCTGCATAGGATTCTTATTTACATAGGCCGGCAAGTGAATTTATGAAATTAAATTCTCTCTGTTTGTAAATGACTACTCCCAAATTCCCAACTTTCTTCTTTTCCCTTTTACACTTAATTCTGCATCTTTATACACCAAAAAAAAAATTACATTTCTCCCTTCATTTTGTGGTGACGAAGGAATAGTATTTTAAGATATTTAGTTTTATATTTTTAATCAATAAAGAAATGTATAGCCCTTATATGTATTGAGATAAGCCATTTTTTCTCCTTCGTCTCATCGTTCGCATCGGATCTCAGGTTGTCTATTGCACTCCCTAAATAGGGTTCTTTTGATGCTCTTCCTGATAAACAACTAGTTACCGAGGAGGGATGCTCTCATACTTGGTAGACGCCCACAGTCATTTTCTGTACATACTCAATAGGGACGGCAGGCCAATACCGCAACATTCTCTGTGGGAAAATAGAATGGTTGAAAAATTCAAATGTTATAACCAGTACGTCGGGAAGGCCGTCTCTCCCCCCTTTTTCATTCACAGGAAATGTAATTATAATAGATACTTGAATTTAAAATATTAATTCCAAATAACTTCATACCATTAGACCAGCTCGATTGGAGTCTATTCCAAGTTCTTAGTTCAAGATTGTTTGAATTTCTAGTTAAGTTATTGTAACATATAATATGAAAAAGTATTTCTAAGTTCTGGGATAGTACAAAAAGTCAACGTGGTTTGCTTTGAATAAAATAGTTGGAAACGAGTTATTGTTCTGAATTTCTGGAGGTACGCAAAAAAAACAATTTATGCAAAAACCAAAACTGCAGCATTTAATCTCACCAACCAAAATTATTGAAAAATAAATAGGCAACAATCAATGCCAACTTTGAAATTCAAGTCATTAAAGGTTTGAATGTGAACTCAAAAGTCAACAATATCAGGAAACGCACTCGATGAAAGATTTAGATTTCTAAATTGTGAACATTTGTTGCTTGACTTGAGCTCTATGATTCTATAAAATAAAAAGATGTCTTAATTCAAAACTCCAGAAACTAAGTTTCAAATTCTAGATTTATCTGTTTTCCTCTTTTCAACCACTTCATAATGCAATTTGTGGCAACGCAAAGTGGCTAATTAACCTTTCCTTTTCCCACAACCACTTCATTACTTCGGATTTTATTTTTGGTTTATTAATCTTATAAATCTCTGTTACACATTTCGTCTATTTAATAATCAATAAACCAACAACATTGGGTTCAAAAAAAATAAAATAATAATAATAATAATCATAATTATTATTATTATTATAAACCAACAACATATCACGTCCTCCTTTTTTCACCTACAACGTTCTAGAATATATTCTTTTGTTCTATATTTAGTCATAAATAATTATTCTATAGAATTAGTTGTAAAAATCACTACATTTATTTTAATGTATTTTTAGCCAAACCTTTGAACATATATACAAAATTAACGTGAACTTAAATATATATGTGTGCAAATTTGATCATTCGATCAGTATTTGAATATTTTCTTATTAATGTGTTCAAACAATAAACATGAATTGTTATCCTATCATATTATTTAAAATATAAGTTGAACAGTTTTGTTATCCTATCCATCATGAACACATTAATATGTGTTAGATATCTATCACTTTTCATATAATCAGGAAATAAGATTATTATACATTATCGGTGGATATATTAAAAATTGTTTACGGTGAACATTTTATCATTTTTCATAAGTTGAAACCCTACATCAAATATTTGTATGATTAAAGTAGAAATTTCTTACTATTAATAATTTTTAAAGGGGTAGCAAAATATGTAGGTGAACCACTCCAATCCATTGGGATGAAAACAATTGTTACTTTTAACACTGCATTCTAATTTCTAAATATGAATTCAAGAAAACCCTCATGTCCAAATGTTTTAATTCCCTCTTAATTTGATTTAAATAATAAAACTCGATTGTCCACTTTCAACTTTCAAGAACAAATTAATCATTTCCTTGTACCTTCGATTTTATAATCATTAAAAAAAAAGAAAGTTGACTATTTCCTACAGGACTACAAGAAACGACTCTTTCCAATGCCTTCTGACCTAAGTTTTTTTTTCTCTTTTCTTTTAATTTTTAATTTTTATTTTTTATAATTGTCTGTTTTGATGTAGTCTTTCTTTTGACTTTCTCGTGTTGTTACGTGTAAGACAACGTTGTCACTTTCTTAATCCTCCATTAACACGATAATACGAGGCTTAGTTTATTAAATTATAATCAAACATATAATAAAAAAAGATTAGCATTATTAATCAGACAATTTGAAGTTAGATTACAGTAATGCTACCAATTCAACAAACTGTCAATGGAAACTTAAGCGAAGATGATATCAAAACTTAAGCGAAGATGATATCAGGTGAAGAACATTTCCACTGCCCCCATTTCATCAGATTAAACTACTCTACTTACATTCTATATAAATTACCCATATCTTTACAAAATACAATATTTAAAGTGTTTGTAAACAAAAAAAAAAAAACAATATTTTCGTTAATAATTAGATCTCATTTTATTCATAAATTTATCATGCAAAGTCTATTATAATTAACTACTACACCGTTCCAAAATAATTATTTTTTTAATAAATTTTTGTTATCCCAAAATAAGTATCATTACACATTTATCTATAATTTACGAAAATTATTCTCATTTATTCCTATTAAATTAAAAAAAATTGTTAAAAAGAAAATCGAAAAAAAAAAACTTTCACAATAACTATACTTAAATAAAAGAAATGAATCTTTATACCACCTTCCTTAATATGCGTGAAAAGTCTAAATATGCGTCATTTATTTTGCAGGAACGGAGGAGTATAAACTTGCATTAATTTTTAAAATAATAAACATAATATATATAAAGTGATAAAAAGGGCAGTAGAGTGATTTAAATGGAAGAGGGTGGGAAGGCTTAAATATACCAAATCAACAACCAACTGCTCTCCTTTGACAGATTCAGCAACCAAACCAAACAAAAAAAGAAAGCAAGAAAAGCCATTACACTCGCATCATTAAGCAATGATCGTAACAGTAATACAACTCCATTTTTGTTCAACTTCAAAATCAACTCTTCTATCCCATGATCATCATGGCTGCAAGCTTTCAACCACCCACTATTCTTTCTCTCTTCTTCATCTTTCTCTTCCTAATTTCTGATATCCCCCAATCCTTTTCTCAATCCACTTCTCCACAAAACCTCCAGGCCTTCTATCCATTTTCTCCTCCTCCGGCTACTCCTCCGCCGCAGGATAATATCCCACCGCCGCCGCAGGATAATATCCCACCACCTCCACAGCCACCGTCTCCGCCCCGTAGATCGTCGAACAAGGCGGCGGTGGGAAAAGCCATTGGTGTGACTGCTGCTAGCACTGTGGTCTTATCTGGGCTTGTTTTGTTCTTCCTTCTGAGGCGCTCAAAACGGAAGAGAGAGGAAAATACTGCTGCTGTTAATGGTGGAAATGGTGGGCCAGGGACTAATGGTGTGGGGCCTCAAAACGACAACTTTACGAGGTTTAATGGCAATGTTAAGGGGTTGATCGTTGATGAGAATGGGCTTGATGTGTTGTATTGGAAGAACTTGGAAGAGGGAGAAAATAGGAGCAGTTTCAAGAGAAAGAGTTACAGAAGCTTGAAAGATGAGCAGAGAGAAGAAGAGAAGAGAATTGTTAGTGAGAGAGAGAAGAAGAAGCCAGCTGTGCAAGAAACTCCTTTGCTTAGAGGAAAATCTTCATCTTCTCAAAGCCATGTTTGGGCTGAGAAAGAAAATGAGATTACAATGGAGAAAACACCTTCTCTTTCTAATGGAATGTCTATTAAGGTTGAGAAGCAGCTTTCATTAGTCAAAGTTATGAAACTTGCAACTCCACCACCACCTCTTCCACCAAAGCCACCGCCATTAGCTGCACCACCGCCACCGGTGGGACCCCCTCCGCCTCAAGTCGGGCCCGGTAAGCGCTCGTCTTCAGTTGGAGAAGGCTCGGGGAATAATGGAGGGGTGAAACTCAAGCCATTGCATTGGGATAAGGTGAATCCAAACGTTGAGCACTCCATGGTGTGGGACAAAATTGATAAGGGCTCTTTCAAGTAATGATCTTTCTTGACATCTTTTCACATGATCATGTTCTTTCTTATATTATATGATGACTCATTAATTCACCCTAATGCAGGTTTGATGGTGATCTAATGGAAGCCCTGTTTGGATATGTTGCTACAAACAGAAAATCTCCTCAAAGAGACAGCAGAACAATACCATTAGGTGAAAAACCAGGTCCACCCTCGAAGGTCTTCATCCTCGACACACGTAAATCGCAGAACACAGCAATTGTGCTCAAGTCTCTCGGCATCTCACGCAAGGAAATCATTGATGCCCTCATTGAAGGACAAGGCCTAAATGCAGATACGATCGAGAAGCTGACGAAGATAGCACCAAGCGATGAAGAAACATCTCAGATCATTGCGTTTGATGGCGATCCCACGAGACTTGCTGATGCTGAATCATTCCTCTATCACCTCCTCAAAGCTGTTCCATCAGCTTTCAGCCGTTTCAACGCCATGCTCTTCAGGTCTAACTATGACATGGAGGTTTTGAACATCAAGGAGTCGTTGCAAGCGCTTGAGATGGCCTGCAAAGAGCTTAGAACTCGAGGGCTCTTCTTGAAGCTTCTAGAAGCCGTGCTTAAAGCTGGGAATAGGTTGAATGCAGGGACAGCTAGAGGAAATGCTCAGGCTTTCAACCTTACAGCTCTGAGAAAACTATCCGATGTTAAAAGCTCAGATGGGAAGACAACTCTGCTTCAATTTGTTGTCCAAGAAGTCGTGCGAGCAGAGGGGAAACGATGTGTTCTTAACAAGAATCGGAGTTTGAGCAGGACGAGCAGCCAGAGTAGCAATGGAGGGAGCCAAGTGTCTGAGAACTCAGTGTCAAAAGATGAGAGAGAAAGGGAGTACATGATGCTTGGTTTGCCAGTCATAGGCGGCCTAAGTGCTGAGTTTTTGAATGTGAAAAAGGCAGCTTCTTTAGACTATGATCTTCTTGCTAAATCAATCTCAGCATTGGCATCACAGGTGGTGGAAATAAGACGAGTTCTGATCCAATGTGGGGGTGATGGAGGGTTTACACGTGTCATGAATGACTTTCTTGAGACAGCTGAGTTGGAGATACAAGTTGTGAAGGAAGAGCAAAGGAGAGTGATGGATCTTGTCAAGAACACAACAGATTATTACCAGGCTGGTTCTTCAAAAGACAAAGGGGGGAATCCACTTCAACTGTTTGTAATAGTCAGAGATTTTCTGGGCATGGTTGATCAGGTTTGTATAGACATTGCAAGAAATGTGCAGAAGAGAAGACCAGCTTCATCGGGTGTTGGCTCCTCATCGCCAGGATCTCCGACGAGGGTGTTTAGATTCCCTAAACTGCCCCCGAATTTCATGTCGGAGAGTTCGAAGAGCAGTTCCAGTGATTCAGACAATGATTATGAGGTAAGATGATAAGTTACACACAGCTTGAGTTTTGTACAGACACAGATTGAAGAACAATTGACGATGATCCTCAGTTCTTTCATTTTTCTTACAAGTGTATAATTCTTTCTCATTGTTGTTACTTTGCATAGAAAGGAAAGAAGTTCAATTTCATTTTTTATTCATGATTCAGTGCTTTGTCCGCTCTTTAGTTTCACTGTATAGAGAATTCTTCTCAGAATCTGTAAGAAAAACACAAATTTGTTCAAAATTTCTTAAGCTAGTGAGTAATACAATAGTACAGTGCCTCATTTTGACAAGAAAACTATCTGCTAGTACATAAACAAACACGAATCTTTTATACACGAACAACTTTCTAAGGATAAGATGAACTCGAGTTTTTCTCTACACGGTATATAAAATCAAGAACATCATAAGCTCGTTCAATCTCCTAAACAAGACGTAAAACCTCATCAGCAAGATAGACACGAAGTCTTCGTTTACCTACTACAAAAAATGCTGCTCTCAATGAGATCAGGAAGCCAATTCTTTTTCTTCAATGAAGATGTAATCCTTCACCAACTCGAAATTTTGAAATAGCAATCTTTACTGATTCAATGTACGCTGTTGACGAATCTCATTCTCAGTACCAACCTACAAATTCATTTGATGGAGAAAAACCAATATATAACTTCACCAATTGATAGTAGTTAAAGCAGAACAATCGTAGGATTAAGACAGAGAAAACCAACGATTTTGAACATTTCAAAGAATGGACTTGAAGACAGGCTGACTAGTTTGAATGTTTCTATATTTCGTACAAATAAAAACATACCTTTGATTTGGAACTATGCCTAGCATTTTCAGCCTCTCTGGCCATTGATTTTGCCCCCAGCTTCTTCAAAAACTGCTTCGAGTTTGTTTAGTTAAATAAATTAGTCAAAAAAAACCAGATATGCAAAAGTTATGAGAATGTGAGTTGACGAGAAGAATGGTGGAAGGATTGTTTACCTCCTTCCGCTTTTCAGCCTTTTCATCACTTTTTAAGCTAGCAATGGGTGAAAAAGTCGTGCTTTTCTTATCCAGTGCAGAACTTCTATTCAGTCTGTAATTTCACTTAAAAAGCTAAAAATCAAACTTTAGAAATCCATTACGGAAAATTTTAATGTACCATGGGTAAAGACGCTACAAGACTCCATAAAAAATAAATACTCTAATGACAGCAATTGCAAACATAATATAATCACTTTACATTTTATAAGACTTTGAAGTATGAAACCCAAGAAATAGATCTAATCTAAGGTTGTGTTTGGATAGAGTGATTTGAAATCCAGGATTTGAAATGAATGGATTTCAAATCCACTCAAGTTGGAGTGGATTTGAAATCCATTAAAATGACTCCAAAATTAGTTCAAAATGAAAGTAGTGGATTTGAAATCCACATCCATCCAAACACCATCGATGGATTTGCTACCATAGATTTCAAATCCCTTCTCAAATCCACCAATCCAAATGGACTCTAAGACAACTTGAAATAATAAAAGGAAGAATTGAGTTGAAGAGAAAGATCAGTGCTAAATGATCCAAGTGAGGACTTATCCAATTAAATAAGATTCTAAAGAGAAAATTTAAATCAACTGATCAAAACAAATTCTGCATGTAAAGCAGTTTTCATTACCGCAGAAGAGGATTTACTGCATATATTAAAGTTATAATCACATGAAGTGTCCTTCTCATTGATGAATTATGGTTTTGTTTCCATAAGAAGAGCTACTTTACACAAATTTGAAGGGCATCATGATTGTCACTAAGCCCAAAATGTGCATAAAAGTTAACAAAGCTAGCATTAGGTATGTCTAATGAGACAACAGTAATACACAAACTAATTTATAGCTCGATCATTTGTTATAGAAGAGATTGAAGAAACTCACCCCGAGGGCAATGGATTTGATCTAGTTCCTGATTGGCACCTTTGAGTAGCTCTCTTTTCAGCATCCTTCCTCAGCCTATATTTCAAATAATTAGTCAGTTTTGCACTCATAGTTAATGTTTTGAACCATCAGATAAGCAATTACCCTATGACTTAATAATGGAATTCATCATTAATCAGAAATCTTTTAACAAATAATAATAATCATTACCCTTCATTCCCCTTCGTAGGAGTGTAATAACTAGACGTCTTCAGCTCAAAAGCAGTAGCTGGAACCTGCAAGGAAATTAGAGTATCAAAAACTTGCACTTTACAACTGACGGCAGGTTGTATATTAGCAAAAAAAAAAATTAAGAATTATCACACACATACATGCTTTACCTTTACTGTACTTTGCTTCTCATTAGTGACAGATCCGTTAGGACGATTCTGGAAAGTCTTGAAAGCCCGCTTAACTATATCCTTATCCCCCATTCTCTCCATTATCAAAGACTTCCTAGTCATAGAGAGAGCACCCAAAGAATCTGATGGACCCAAACTTAGAGACATGTGCAGTGATGTAGGAGCTGCTCTCGTGCTTTCTCCCACCTTGCTTCTTGATGGTGCCGATCCATTCACCTTCTTTTTCGAGGACTGAGAGACAGGTACAGGTGTTGATATCGATGTTGGCTTGGCAAATTTTGGAGTGGATGCTTGCAATGGTTTCGCTGCAGGTGAAGAAGCTGCTTTCTTTTTTGTTGCAACCCAGTTTCTCTCCTTCTTCATTGGAGTTACCTAATATCCAGAAACCAATAACTCAATTCACCAAATCAAGTAATAATATTCATTATATATTGGCAATTGAATTTACACCAACTAAAATTTACCTTTGAAGCTATGTTCCGCACATTCATCTTCGAATTTTCCTTTTTTGTTACACTTGCTTGTTTAATCCCATTTTTCCTTTCGGGAGGTTCTTTCACAATATATTTAGAGTCCTTCCGAGAAGTCTTTAAGACAACCAACCTTTCATCTTTCCTAACATTTGGTTCGGAGGTATCCACATTAGCAGTCAATACATCCTTAGCTTCCTCAACTGCAGAGCTTCTAGACTCCACAGAAACCTCAATTTCCTCATCTGAAGTGACAACATCGACAAAACCATTCGCACAAGCTCCCTGCTCGTCCACTTTGGACGATCTAGCATCATCATCTTTAACCTCATTTACAATACCTACATTTGTCAAAGGATTGATACTAGCTCCCCCTACAACATCTTCAACTGATCTCCCAACAGATTCAGTACCATTCTCAGATGAATTTCCATTGCAATCTTCGTTACTTGACACGTCTGCACTCGGTTTAACAGAGTCCATTGACTTCTCCTGCTCCAATTCCTCGGCTTTCCTAGCTGCAATCCTCTTGTAGTGAGCTTCAAAGTAGGCCTTTTTCTGTGCCACTGATCCTGGTGTTGATAAACTTCCAACTTCCTCCAAGTATTTATTCGGAGAGAACGATGACCACTTCTCCCATGAGAGTGCATCGTTCTCAAACCTACCGAATGAAACCGAAACTTCCAACCTACCACCAGACTTTAGAGAATCATCCATCTGTTTCATAACACACGATCTTAGCACAAATCATTACTGATCAAGATTCACAACTCAAAATGCCAGAAAGGGAAGTGACTAGCAAATGAGTAACATCCCAAGCAACTATGATTTAGTCAAAGCCATTTCAAACCATTCAAGAAACTAAATCGAGTACCTTCATTTCTAGGTGAGATCTTTAAAGCATAAACCAGAAGTCTACCACAGAGATAAAACCATGGGCGGAATAAAGTATCAAAAAATTATCAACACACAACCAATCAAGAGCAAGAATTGGCATACTGATGAAGACAAACTAGAAGATAAGCAAAATGCAGGCAGTTAAAAACTTAAAACAAAACATGTGCTCTGTTTCAGTAAGGCAAAATTCATCCATAAAATTACAGCCTTTTATTATCACAGTTAAAAAATAAAATAATTGTCAGTTTCTTGGTTCTTCTGGAAAGACCTAAACAGATAACCTTAGGTCATCAAACCCAAAAAATAATTGCATACGAATATAAAACACACACAGCAAAAGTTGCACATAATGCGCAGATCAGTAAGTACAAAAGATGTGCTTTTTGCCTTCAATCTTTTTCAGAGAGGAAAAGTTGAAAAGGTGCAATCTTTGACACTAAAATCTGAAAAAAATGAACAGAAGATTTGGTGGGCTTTGTCTAAAAGCCTAAAAGATGAACAAAAAATCCAATTTCAACCCAAAAAAAGGGGATTAGCACATACTAAAACACAACAACTCAACTAAAAAAAAAAAGTTGCATTAGTCATTACCTAAATATTTTGTAAAGGAAAACTTGGAAGAGAGTCAAAATGAAGATAATGATGATGGTGGGTAGATAGAGATGGTTTCTCGAAGGCCCACTAAAAGAAGAGTGAAGTGCAGTGCTAGTCAGGGAAATTGAAGAGATGTGGTTCGCACGTGCCAGATCGTTTGGAATTTTGATCAATAATGGAGGGGAGGGCTGGCACGTGTGAACCCTTGGAGTCAAGGCAGTGTTTGGTTAAATTAAGATTATATGAAATTTTTATACTAAGGGATGTTTTTAACAGTGTATAAATGCTCAATTCTGCTTTGAGTTTTAAAGGAAATTTGTTATATTTGAGAATTATTGATTTCAGTTTTTTTCTAATTGGATTCATATTAATGTTTGATCTTATTAAGGTTGGAGGTGATAACGATTTCTTGCTTCTCATGTACTTTTGTTTCTTCTTATCATGATATCATATTAGTTGAAGGGTCACTTCCTATGATTTCATTTTTTGTTCACCTATGTTCTGTTCCCAATAATATTTATTCATAGTAGGCCCTTCAATTTCATTTTAAATAAAATTTCACTTTCCAACTAATGAATAGAATTCTTTCTTATGCTTAAAAAAAAAACATAATTCTTTCTAAAATTATATAATTATTTCATTATAGGCCTGCTACTCCAAATCGGCCCAAGATTAAATTTGAAGACTAATTACAAAAAAGCCCAAATAGTTGGGCTATAGCCCAACAACATATTAGAGGGCCTGAATAAAGTGCTATAAAACTGGAATTTTACCCTTTCATACTTCATTTATTTCATGTTTCATTTTAGAAGTTTTACCGATTTAATATCTAAAAGATAGCTTAATTATCTATTCGGGGAAAATACGATAAAAACAGGAGCCTAAAATATAAAAATATTATTTAAAAACCACACAAGTAAAATCATGTTTTGTTATCTCAGACTTTAAGCTCTATTATTATTATCTATACTTATTGTATTTATTTTTCTGTCATTTTCAATCACCAAACTTGCCTTCTTTTCAATGCTCTGAAGTTACTCAAGCACTCCCTAGTGGATATCTTTATAGTAATCAATACTAATCAATAGCTATCACTTCAAATTTGGCTTTGTTATGGCTACTATATAAGGTTCAATTCATAATGTTGTCCTAAAAACATCATATCAAAATCATAATGGACATCAACTATTTTTTGTTGCTTCAACTCCTTTTGGGCCTCTTCTCTTTAATGGGCTTTGCCAGATCCGATGCAGACCCACTCCATGATTATTGTGTGGCCGACACAAAAAGCCCAGCCCATTTATTCTTAAATGGTGCACCATGCATGAATCCTAATTGCACACTAGTTTCCCACTTTGCTACATCTGCATTATCCCAACCTGGTAATATGAACCAATTTAACTTCAATGTCACCCTTACTGACGTCAAAAATCTACCTGGGCTCAACACTCTAGGTTTATCCATGGCCCGGATAGATATTGCGGTCAAAGGTCTCGTGCCACCTCATTCGCATCCTAGGGCTTCGGAAGTGATCATTTTGCTTGAAGGTTCGCTCCTGGTCGGTTTTGTGGACACTTCAAATAATCTCTATACGCAGCGATTACGTTCTGGTGATTGTTTTGTCTTTCCAAGAGGTTTGATCCACTATTTGTACAACACTGATTTGGTGAAACCGGCATTGGCTGTGTCGGGGTTGAGCAGCCAAAACCCTGGCGCGCAAATCTCATCCCTTTCTATGTTCACTTCGAAACCTTTTATACCTGATGATATTTTGAAGAAGGGGTTTAAGGTAAATGATCAAGATGTAAGTAGAATTAGAAGAAACCTTGGAGGATGATTTCTTTGTTATATGGCTTTTAATGTTGTTAAAGATTTGTTATACTTGCGATAAGTCATCTAACTTTCTTGTTTTAGAAAATCAAGTTAGGCAGCCAAATGTGCATTAATATGAAAGATAATCCATTGAGAAATCCAATACTCCAAGTCTTGATGATTGATGCCTTACGAATAACTGAGATTATCATTACACTCCAAATAAGATTCTCTGAATTATTAGTCTATTAAACATTTCTTTTATTTATTTTAAACATTAATCATTAGGGAAGGCATGTGATAAAATGCCAAATGAGGAATTAAAAAGCAAAAAGAAAAAAGATAATAGTTCCTCCAATGCATTCCATAATTCATACAAGTATTTAAAAAATCCACTACTTGCCCAATTGAATAAACCAAAAGACAGGTTGTACGCATGTGATAATATTTCAATTTTTTATATTTTATATTTGCAATAATAGTATTTCTCAGGTTGAGAATATTTATTTATGTTGCCTAAATGATTGAAACTTTCTATCATCTCAATCAAAATTCTTTAGTTTTTATTGCCTTCTCAGTTCATATCACACATACATGATAACATCATTATTGTATATTGTATTTTCATTAAAAATGAAGTATTCTAGGTATCATTTCATATAATAGTCCAAATAAATGAATATTGTCATTCTTTTGCATCTTTATTCATCATTACTCCTCAAAATAGTTTAATCTATGTGGTGAAAAGGTTATATGTGTACCTCACATTTGGTTTAATGGTCAAACTTGCCCTAGTCCGTTAACTTATCCACATTTAAACTGTATTTCTAATATTATTGTATTTTTGCACTTAATTACAAAAATAGTGGTTGTCAATTATATACAATTAATACTAACGTTTAAATCACTTAAATCATATAATGTTGGATTATGGTAAACTCAAAATGAATGTTATAATTGTACTTTTAACCAAATTTGTGAATGATAACTCATAAATACTACTATCCCTAAACTTGCAATCATATATGAATGTCAGTTTTTGAGCTGTTACACCTAATAAAATTACACAAAATGTAGATTAATCATTGATAGTCACAAATTACATATAATATATATATATATATATATATCAACGATACATTAATGCATCTTTATCAAATGGAGCAAGATTTAAATGATTAGTGACCTATGGAATATCCTTGTTGCAAATCACAATCAAAGTTGAATTGTATCTTCTGGCCACTTGGACAAACGTGGCTAACATCTTTTCTCTTTTCTGAAATTAATAATTTTCAAGATCAAAAATTATAATATATGGTTCAAGATATTTCCATGAATTAAATATTTCAATTGAGAATAAGGCGAGCACGTAACTCTTGTTATATGATACAAACTTCAAAGCCAAGGGATTGGTACCAAACTTGATGGATCATTCTCAACTACACCACACTAATATATCTTGATTAATTGATCAACCACAAAGTTTAATAGTATTTAATTTAAGATGGGTCTTCGAAGCTACATATCAATGATAGGTGTGGTTTAACATTTCAGAGGCTCTAGACAAATCACAAAAACAGGGATTTTTAAATTTAAAAAATAAATCAAAATTAATTCCTATATTGGTCAATAAGTCACTTAAATAAAACTAATAAAGAGTCGACTGAATCTATAGATACAATTATTTCCAAAAAAGAAAAACAAAATAAGCAAGAAATTTGGAAATGAAACAATGTATGCTGTGATTTATAACATTCCCTCTTAAGTACAACAAGAATGTGAAATCAAAAATCGGCCCCTCATGTAAAAGAAAACCTAAATCAATGAATTATAAACCCACCCCCTTTCTGTACACAAAGAATCAACTAAAATTGTGTTTTATTTTGTAATGGAGTATCCAACCAAATTGCTCGACTCATCCAGGTGTTGTACCTCACGCAGATTATGTTGTACCTTCCCTCCTCTGCCCTTGAACAAATCATAAGGCTCCCAGAGATAATCCAACGGACAAGCCTTCTTGTCATCAAGCCTAGCCCAAGGCTTCCCCTTCCCACTCCAGTGCAGCAGGCTCACTGGACCAGGGTGCAACGACCTACAGGATCCCGCCACGTTGTCCCCACCCAAGCCATGCTGGTTCCACCTGTGATCAATGGGCTCCACATTTCCACCGAAAACCAGCAAGAATGGAGGCAATGAACCCAGCTCGTATATCCGGTTCTTTCTCTGCAGTTCCATCCAATTCTCTATCTTTTCCCTATAATGCCCCTCCCTCCATTTCTCCAAGTCCATGACCATAACACCCGTGTTGAAATAACACGGCTTCTTTGACTCGAATACCCGGTTCAGTTCCGGGTCGGACCAGAAATTATCGGTGAAATATTTCGTGAAATTCGCGTGGCAATATTCCGGGGCTCCGATTACTCTCCCCTGCGATAACTTTACTTCCCAAAGCTTGAAAATATCGTCGACCAGTACAAGATCCGAATCCAGATAAATGACCCGCTTCACGCTCGGGTCTATGATATCGCCCAAATAGTTTCGGGCGTAGTTGAGCGGGTTCTCTAAAGCGGGTCGGATAGACGTGGATATGCGATTGATGACAGTGTCTTCCCTGAAAATGTAGAGATTGAAGCCGAGAGAGGGGAATGTGGACCTGACGATCCGGGTCAGGACCCGAGGATTCACCGGGTCGAACTCGGAGGCGATGAAGTGGAAGAAAATGTCTTCGGGGCAGGAGGTGTGGCGGAGGACTGAGTGTACCGCCGCGATTGAGCCACGGAGGTACTCGGAATCGAGGGTCATGGCCACGTGGACCATGCCGGTGGATAACGTCATCGAGGGGCAGTAGTCGCTGTTTCGGTACTCCGGCGCCTCGGAGAATCCGTAGTGAGCGGCGAAGTCGGAGCCCGTTGATGAGCCACCATTGTTGGGGAAGAAACGGATTCCGATACACATTATCGGGAAGTAAAGGATGAGGAGAGAGAAAGAGAGGGGAGAAATCGGCCATGAAAGACCCATCTTCTTCTTCTTGAAAAAAGGGAGTGATTCTTGATCAGAAAAAGAGAAATGGGTCTTTCTGTGTGTATGTATATAGCACACTATAGAGAGTACATTTCTTGATACATAACGGTTTCAGAGATTCGAGAAGGAGCTAGCAAGAAATGTTTGGCTTACGACTCAACATTCATTTATACATACACAAACACTTATACTCTCTCTCTCTCTCTCTCTCTCTCTCTGTACAGCCAGTATTAGTTTGTTTAATGGGATGGTGATGCAGGGAACACCGTGGCCTTGTATTTCTACGGAGTATCTTTTTTGGTTGCAATTTAATTTATATGTTATATATGTCAAATAGTTAAAAAAATTCAAATTTTTTTAAGTTTTTACTATTTTAAGCAATTCTTTAAAATTGTCAATTTAGTCACATTATAGTTAATTAATTGCAATTTTAATAAAATTTTAATTTTAATCAAAACTAAATTGTATATGTTTTACGTGATGGAGATATAGATAAAAAAATTATTTACACCTCATAAAAAAACACATTATCTCGAATTTACAAATTAAAGAAAATAAAAAAATTAGATTATTTATTTATATATTTATTTATTTTAATTAGTGTTTATTTATTTTAAATTTTTATCATTTTTGATAAGGTGTAAATGATTTTTTTTTTATCTATATATTGGATTTTGGCTATATTTAGTTTTGATTAAAATTGAAATTGATTTCTTTACAGATTATCATATATACAATTTAGTTTTTGACTAAAATTGAAATTTAGCTAAAATTACAATTAATTTGTTATAATATGACTAAATTAACAATTTTTAAAAAACTGACTAAAATAACAAAAACTCGAAAAAATTTGAATTTTTTTGACTATTTAACCTACAAATATTATATACATGATATGTACCCAACAATTAAATAATTTATGAAATTAGAACAATATAATAGATTGGAAGATCCCAGAAGCGAGAGAAGGAAGGAGGAAATTGCTTTATAATTATAATGCTAAATATCATTAACAATGATACCGACATAAGTTTTCCTTTAAGATGTCACTAAATAAATGTGTGTATATATATATATATATAAATTATTTTTTAAAGTTATCAATGAATTTAGAGTTAATAGTACATCTATATCTATATTATATATAAAATGAAAGAAGTTGACAAATATTACTGATTTATCATTTTCCCACCCAAATTATCTTGTAATAAAAAAAATGAAAAAAATATTTTTATTATGTATCTTATACAATAAGTTTCACACATCTTACATATTAAGTCTCAAATATATATAGGACCTAAAATCTCATGTTTATATATATTATGAGGTTAATTGTGCCAACTTTAAATGAACCTTGATAAAATGGGTATTTAAAAAATTTAATCCTTTTTATTAAGTCTTTTTAAGTAAAAAAAAAAACAATAATAACTTTTAAATAATTATTTTCAACAAAAATCATTTTATATAATATTTTATTTCCAAAGTTAGATTAAAATTATAGAATCATAATTTTTGTTTAATTATAAATGATATTATGATTTCATAATTCTGATATACATATAAATAATTTAGCTTATACTTCAAAATTAGAGTTGGAATTATATAAGAAATATATATTTTAAAAAATAGAAATTTTATTTTAAATTATCTACACTTCAATACATAAAATAAAATAATATAAATAATAATAAATCTAAAAATGCTTAAAAAATTTAAATAGAAAATTAAAAACTTTAAAATTATTTTAAAAATATAAGAAAACAAATCTAGAATATAGCTTTCAATTCTCAAATTAATTTTAAAAAAACATAAATATATATAAAAAGTTCAAAAAAATCTACTGAAATCTCAATAACGAATTTGAATTTTTTTATATAATAATAAAGTTATAAATCATAATGTAAAATCAAAAATTATAATTTTAAAATTCATAAGCATATATATATATATATATATATATATATATATAATATTAATTGTTGTTGTTTATCAACAATAGAATAACAATAATAATAGATATTTTTTTAATTATAAAAAAATATTATTAGTCGAGAAAAATTATAAAAGTCAACAAATAAAATTAAACTACTAACAATGATGGGTAATTTAATAAAAAATATAGTCAAAATATTAATAAAGATATAATTAATCAACAAATTACTCAAAAAATCTTAAATTTGTTTTAAAATTTTGATAATTGTTTTAAAAATCTTAATGTAAATTTTAAGGCTAAATCTATTCATAAATCTAACAATAATGTTAAATAGCTTAAATTTATAAAATTTTATGATCATGCAATAAACAGTAAGACCACATATATCTCAAAAGGCAAATATTTGAAAAAATAAGTTCTTGAAAAATACTTTAAAAAAAAATTATGGTGCAAATATTTATTGAATATTTTATTAATTTAATTATTAGTATTTTTTGTTATATTTATGAATTAATTATATTCTTAATTTCATTTAGATTTCATTTATAATGCATGTTATATCGAATTCATATCTATTTTTAGAATTCATAATTTATTATTTACATCGCATATAGAATTATATCAAATTTAAAATGTTGATTTGCATTCAAAATTTTTATTTTTATCAAATATAATTTTTGAAAATAACATAATTTTAAAATTGAAATATCAACATTTATATTAATAAAAAAAGATATTAAAAATAATATATATTTTACAGTTAAATGATTTATCATTACATTTGTCATTAACATTAAAAATTATTAGATTTTATATAATAAATCGCGCATCGCGCAGGTATACTGCTAGTAATACTATATAATCAAATAGTGTATTATTTATTTATCATCGAAGATAGTTTTGTTTATTTTTTATTACAATGACAAAATTATTCTTATGATAAAAGTCAAATATCTTTTTTATTAGATTCTTATGATTTCATAGAGTTACATGAAATTCATTTAATTCACTCAGTGTGTATTGAATGTTGAGTTTTCCCAAAAGGATAATTTTGTCAAATTTTTTACTTTGTGGTAGAAATATATAACAAAATTATCCTTTATGGTAAAAAGAAAATCTCTTATATCAAATAGTGTATTTTGGGCATTGGATCCATAAACTTTTACTCTTAAAAAAAAACCTAGAGAAGAGCTCGTGTGCCCTTGGGGTACAATATGCACTTGATCCATTCTTTAATACATTTAACTAATAGGATTGACATATTTACATGTAAAAAAGGTAATATGATTAATATATATACTAAAATATACATTTCAATTATACAAGTAATAAATATCACATGAGTAAACAATTAATATCATATGAATATACAACTAATATGTTTTACTAAAATGTATATTTCAGTCATACAAGTAATACATTAAGAGTAAGTAACTAATATTTTATGAATATACAATTAATATATTTCATTAAAATATGTATAATTAATATATTTCATTAAAACATATATATTATACACCTAATACCTTATGAATAAGCAATTACTATTTTATAAATAAACAATCAATATTTTTTACTTTTATAAGCTAAATATAAACATGTATTTCAGTTATATAAATAATATCTTATAACAATACAACTAATATTTGAGTTGAAAATTGTTGTTTGCTACTTGTTTACATTGTTACTATTATTGATGCACCATTTTCTTAAATTAAAGCAGTAAAGATTTTAAAGAAAGCAATGCTTTATAATAATAAAATAATAAGAATAATAATAGTAAATGCTATGATAAGAATCCGTTATATGAAATCCTTTGAAATTTATTTCATTAAAATTCATCTTTTAAGAAAATAAGATAGTTTTTAGAAAATAGAAGTAGGTAATAAACCTATAGCTACAGGTGGCATTATTAATTTAGATAATATTTGTGGTACCTTCCATTTAATTTATTTAATGAGTTTTTAGAGGCTCTTTTTAATAAAGAGATAAATTCTATGGTCTAACTGCTCATGCAAGAAAAGAACAAGAAGGGCTGCGTTGTCGATTTCCTAGCTCACGCGATTCTATAGCGCGTGTCAGTGAGACTTTCTGGATTAACCGATTAGAAGATTAGGCTTGGAGATTTATTCTCACGCGCTACCTAATTGCATGCACCTTTGTAGGGGGGTAAAGTAAAGTATAATGTCTTTATTGTTGATTAAAGTAATACTAGTAGTTGTTGGTAGTTGCTAATTTGTGAGGCTAAATTTAGGGGTATATATATATATATATAGAGAAAATGCATATATATATATAAGGACATGAATTTTGGTTACGTAGCAGGTAATATTCGGTTTCTTTATGTAAACATTTTTTTTGCTTTTGTAATTTTAGTGGAAATGAAAATTGAACATTAAATTTAAAAAAGATTTGATACTCAATCGAAATTACAATTAGCATATGATCTTTGGTTGTGTGGATGGTTAACTTTAAATGTTGCCAACATTTTCATAGACGATTTCTTGCTACCCATCAGTTATGTATAGATATTAGCAAAAAAAAGTAGAAAAATGTTTAGTTGAATTGTTTTAAGTTACAAATAAAATCACCCAATTTATGTGAAATTGTTTTTTACCAATTAAAAATTATAGAAATTATTTTCCCTTTTATCCTTTTTGGGGAATAAAGAGAGTTGCACCTTTGGATGGTTATTGAAGGGAAAGAATATTATTTGCTTTGTAAACAAGGTTGCTAGGCTGTACATACCAAATCTTGTAGCCTAGTGCATGTGTAATGGTTTAAATAAAATTCAATATGTTGCGTTTATTTATCAAATATAAAACAAAACTACGTTTTATAATTCTACTCTAATGGATCTGTATAGTACATCATGTCATCTATTACACATAGTTTACTATCTTTAGTATATAGTGAACACACTCCATATATGTCAATATACCCATCAATTTATAGACCATTTATGTGTATTGATCAAATTGAATATGAAATGAAAAACTAATTATAGTTGTGGATTTTCACTCATTTAGATATTTGCTTAACTATATTTATAATCCATTTTGGATGTATAAATTTATAAATTGTAAATATAATGTCCGATAAAATATATTGGATTAGCCTTTAAGATAATTTTGTAATTGATTAGTTGTTTTTATTAAAGTGAGGCTTCTAGGGAACATGTGGCACAACCCCAATTTTTTTTAAAGTCTATATATGGTATTTTATTAGATTTAAAAATCCATAAAAAATATTATTAAAAAAAAGGTAGTAGCTATGAAAGTTGTCGGCTAATTATTGAAAAAGACTATAGAGCATAAAAAAATTATAAGTATATCTTGTTTAATATTAATAATATTTTCAGATTTATTTTACTAAACTCAATTATAACTTTTTTAAACTCATGTATTACAGTATTCTATAATTATGTGTGAAATTACGTTCCCAAAATTGAACTTGGAACAACATTTGATTCATAGTTTTTTCTTCGTAACATTTTAATTTGACTTCTCAATCTTGAAGAGGATCTATCGATTATTGAAAAGTTAAATCAAATGAACTTATATTAAATATAAATCTATAACTAATCAACATATTTATATATTAATGTATGTAAGTCAACGATAGATTTGTACACATCACAAGTGTACCAAATATAGCGTAAATATAATCGGGTCGATGATACTTTTTCCATTTTCAATTATTAGATATTTAGTAAAAACTATTTGAAAATTAGAAATTCTGTGAACGGATTAATTGATGAATGATGAATAATGAAAAAAATAAAAAAAGAGATTGGATGGAAATGCCAGCTGGAAGTCAATGTTGGAAAGGAGATGCCAGCTGGAAACATTATAGAGTAGTGAATTCATGTTGGCATTCCACACCTTAATTAACCTATTTATTTATTTTCTGTTTGAGTTTTTCCAATAACATACTTTTGATTTAGTTGAAACCCAGGATTTCAACTAATTTATGTGGTGTTTGAATTGGAACATTTGAGAGAAATTGATGAACATAAATTAATATAGGAGTATTCTATAATATTTTAAAATTACTAGTTTATTGGAATTGGGATATATGTGGGTGAGAATATTGATTGTAATTACACAATTGTTTCTATACACCAAGTGTACGGATCTTAGATCCGTGTAACTGGGTCAACCCGATCCAAAAGTGCCTTTCACGCGCTCCACGTGCCCAAATCCTAGCCCAAACCTAACTCAAACCCTAATTCTACTGTATATTGACATAACCTTTTAGTTTAGCGAACTTAATCTTTTAGTTCTATCCTTATTACGTTTTAGTTATATGCACATAACCTTTTGCAGTGCTGAGTAGTAAAAAAAGTATAAGTTATTCACTGAAAATGTTATGAAATTTGTACATAAAAGTTATATTATTACAATATAAAGGTTATATCATTACAACATAAATGTTTCGGTTATATTGAAATTTTGTAGTAAAAAAATATAAGTTATTTATTGAAAATGCTATGAAATCTGTACATAAATGTTATACTATTACAACATAAAGGTTATATTATTACAACATAAAAGTTTTGGCTATATTACATGAATTTTTATAGTAAAAAAAGTATTAAGTTATGCACTGAAAATGTTATGAAATCTGTACATAAAAGTTATACTATTACAACATAAATGTTATATTATTACAACATAAAGGTTATGACATAAATTATAGAAAAAAAAACGCAGATCCGAGTTAAACTGGACCCAACCCAACCAGCGTACCAAATTACATGGATCATGACCCACGTACTTGCTGCACACAAACACTATTGTTGTAATTAAGAAATTGGGAAGAGCAAAATGCATTAAGTGAGATTTACAGTTATGATTCGCTGTAAAATGTATGTATATATTTGGCACCACTGCCACTACTTTTGCAATATACTAATAACTGTTTTCAATTGTAACATGTCAGACGGTGTCGTTTGGCCGCCCACTGGGCTGCATTGAAAAGGGAATCAAAGTATGAAAATACCAAAAACTGCTCTCTTTGTTTAAGTCTTTTTAATTTAAAAAAAAAATTAATTAACATTATGTTCAAAATAATTCCCGACTCTGAGACAACTGATATGCTACGTTTGTATAGAGCATGTAATGAAACATGTTAGATGTATAGAAGGAAAAATAAGAGAGAGCATGGAAAAAGTGAAGGCAGAATTTAGGATAACAAGATTCTCAAACACCGAATCCTATTGTCTGATACTCTGATCTGATGATGTTGTCTTCCTTTTTGTTGCCTGTGCTCTGTGACTTAATAAAAAAACTCTAAAATGACAGGATCGAATATAATTAGATTATGATGTCTTTCAAACATTGGGCAACAAGACCGTCAACATGTCAATGTTATAACCCACCATTGCACATGCTCTTATGCCTATGATTAGGGTTCCAATTTGAACAGTGGAAGCCAAGTCTCAATTTTAGGCAGACCTTTGGAATCTCTACGTACAAAGTCTCGATTGATGTAAGAACAAATATAATTTTGGGATAAAAGCTTTCCAACAATATATCATCGTAAAAACCGAATCGTCAGCTGGTAATTTAGCAATTACAAAGTAAAAGTGAAGCACCAAAAAAAAAGGCCACTGCAGTTCAAGTTGCATTTGCAAGACTGCTCATCTAAAGCTCGAACTGGCTATGAAGACTGAATAATAAGACAAAACTTTCAACGCAAAGATGACATTCATACATTCACAAATTTAACAGAGTGCTGCTGCAAAGAATTAGATCAATAACACTAGAAGCAACTGGTAGAATAATATCCACCAGTTGGGAAAAGGACGAAGCTTTCAGCAGGATATCTACGATTCTCAAACAGCAATTCTTATTTCTCAAGTTCTCTTTGTTTTATTGCTTTGATAGTCCATGAGTTCCAATTCATGCTCATGGAAGTACGGCTCTCAATTCTTTTCTGTCCGCTCCAAATGCCTGCAAGACATGCATAATTTTGTCAAACTACGGATGTTTATTCGATATTAGTCTTATTTCACACTTCGATAACAGAGGTCCATCTGACGGTAACAAAAGTAACTTCTAGGGCTCCAGCTTAACTCAGGGATATTAACTATTCAAGAAAAAAAAGTCCAAATATGTATGTACATACAGAGAGCAGGATATCAAGCTTTGAGAGAGTAAGCATCAAAGTGATAGAGATAATAGAGGAGACTTCTGCTTTTATCTAGTAATCGTGAATCATAGACCAAAGTTGCATCAGGACGAGCAAAGACCATCAGACTACGGAAGGATATCGATAAAATGACACTGTATACTTCTCCAGCCACGTGCTCTTCAGATAACCTTTAGCTATTTCTTCATGGATAGACTAAATCAATTTCATCTATGTAGTCAGATAAACTCATTTCACCAATATAGTGGAGTCTGATACAGTTTCTCTCATCTTAGTTTGCTTATCAAACAGATAAAATCCATATCTAATGATCTGTCCATCTGGATTAAGTAGGAAGTGAAACTAACAGAATCTGTTTCCTTAGCTGAAAAGATTTAAGTTGAATGTTTCATCAACCTTTTCCAATTGTGAGGTCAATGACAAATTTGTGTGTGTGCGTGTATTCTTTTAGAATTTATACTAGTTCATGGCTCAATTAAACCAAACTAGGGTTGTTAAATCCAGTTCAAGGAGCCCCTTTTTAATTTAAAACAGATGAGGGGGATAAAAATAGATCAGATCCTGTTTGTCGAGTACTTATCACATGCTTAGTTTAGTCTAAGCATAATAAGAAACAGGCCACAAAGTAGTTTAGAGACGAGACAATTTGTCGGCACTCAATTATGGAAGAGAAACCAATATCATAAATTGATTAGGGTCTCTCCAAAACATAAATGAATACAAGAAGCAATTGTACCTCAACTCCATAGCCTTTGACATACACATTAGTGAAAAGCTCTGAAGGATCGGGTAAGGGACTCTCCTGCAAAACCAGATTGAAATAAGTTGAGATATTAACAAGTGTTCATTCTATTCCTGTTCAAGTATTTTAACAAAACATAAAAGTGTGGCACTTCTAACCTTAGCTTGTGCAATGGCTTCATCTACTTGTTTTCTTACTTCTTTCTCAGTATCCTGGATGAAAAAACAAAAACAGTAGATAATCTCAACACAAATTATTCCTGAGCTGAAAGCTTTTTCTAAACTATTCTTTCATTTTGCTTAGATGAAAAGAAACTCAAGGGGAGATGGATACATGACTGTTACCTTCAGTTCCTTTTCAGTGGCTACATCGTGAGCTAGGATAAGCTTTCTGATTCTTTCAATAGGATCACGCTCCTGTGGAAAAGAGAATTGAGTGTAGGCCTAACATGAGGATTTAGGAATCGAAGCATAAATTTCATACTATATTCACCTGTCTAACACCAGTGATCTCATCACGTGTGCGATATGTGCTTCCAGGATCAGACATGGAGTGTCCATGATATCTATAAGTGTCCATTTCGAGGATCTGATCAAATTCAAGTACAAAAGAGTGTAACTATATTGTGAGAGTTGAGAACAAAAAAACAGAGTTCTTGTTCAAGTATTATAAAGACATCCATCCACATATGATCAGTATGAGAGGCTATTGAATACACTGACTAAAGAATCTTTCAACAAGAAAGTTCCACCAGATTAAAGGATGTTCATAAATACTCAAAAATGAAAGATGGAGCGCCATAATATGATATTCCACTGCAGTTTCTTGTGTTTCCAATTTCACTTGTTTAATTATAAGACAGAGGCCAATGGAAGGAACTTAAAAGAGTATTTGAAATTGGTCATCTAGTCTACTTTTCACCCAACTATAATTGTATAGCCAGAAACTATGCATAAATTCAATAATCAAATATTTTTACATTACTGAGTTTGTGTTTTCCACTAAATATGCCAAAATTAGTGATAATTAGAAAATAATCTTGATCTCTTCTGGCTCCAATATATTTTTTCAAACTTGCGATACAATAAAACATGGCACATGAAATAAACATTTTTGAATAGTGAAGTACTGAAGTGAATAGATATATAGGACTCCAAAAAAAACAAAAAAAAGCATAATCAGGTACATATATGTATTCAAAATTGGCAGGAAACCAAATTTATGTACTTACGATGGGTCCATTCTGCAGGGCATGTTCCTTAGCAAACTTGCATGCTTGTTTCACAGCAAGGGCATCCATACCATCCACCTATTGCAATAGAAACATGCTATACATTTGTCATGAAAACAGAAAACTAATATTTAAAGATTAACTTCATATATTCCCTAACTCAATATTTTAATAATCAGAATCAGTTTTCCCAGTATAATTCAGATTACAATGGAAGTATTCTTGTTAAAAAAAAATGGAAGTATTTTTGTCTTCCCAGCATTTCATCGAGAATCAAAATAAGACATTATTAGAGGAAATACGATGTTTCTCATCTCAACACTGTCTCCACGGAAAAAGATCACGAGTGAGTCTGTTAATTACAAGTCTAGGAGAAAGGAAACTGAACTTAAGAAAATGGTGGACCAAGGCAGATATTAAATAACACCTTTACATTCACATGGTTAAGATATATTTATCATCATAAACAATACTTGGTTAGAATTTTTGAGTACCAGTAATAAAGCTATCCAATAGGAGAATCCTTATTCAATCAACAACTGAAATAAATGAGAGTGCCTATTCAATCAACAACTGAAATAAATGAGAGTGCATTTTATTTTCAAAGTTAATTTCAGCAAACTATATAAAATACATTCCTTCTGAACTGAGGATGAAGCATAGCAGACCTAAATAACAACCAGAAACATTTTAAATAAGGGTTAATTACTGAAAAAATCAATGAACTAAGGGTCAATGTTCAGTTGCAACATGATTTTTAAAAAGTAACAATATTAGTCATGACTATGAAATTGTTTCAATTACAGCATTAACCTCATTTTCTGCAACCAATTGCAAAGCTGCCGCCGTTTAGAATGTGTCTCAACAAGGCTTTCTCAAATACATCATCTATTTTGTCATTCGCCGCCACAACCATTGTGAATAGAAGGTTTATCTCGCCTTTCACCCTCATTTTATGATGGTTGCGGTTGTGAATAACAAAATTTGTGGTATATTTTGGTGACTTCGCCGAGATGTGTCCAACAATGGTGGTCACATAACAATCATGTGACGGAAGATGAAGTTGATGTTGTAATTGAAAAAAATTCAAAGCTCGTAGTTAACAATGTTACTTTTTTAAAATTCATGTTACAATTGAAAAGTGACTCATAGTTCATGACTTTATTGTGATAAACCCAAATTATCTTAATGCAGACACAGAATTAACACTAGTAGAATACCCAAATTCAGAAGCTATTCCAACAATATGTGACCTACATTAAGGAACTGCGTTCTATATCATCATGCTTCTATATTTTGATACAGCAATTAAAAAAAAAATCAGCAGAAATTTAAAACAAAAAGGTTAGAAATCAATTTGTTTATTACACTGAATATATTTCAGCAAGTAAAAAGTTATGATATTAGCCTGTTGAAGAAGGCAGAATTGCAATAGCCTTGGAGCACAATGAAATAAAGTTTGCATTCATTCTCTCCAACATTTAAATACAAGCCCAACATTTATTGTAAGGCATGTCGGCAATTTGAAACGAAAGATATATCATATACATAAATAAGAGAGGAAAAGTCCTAGTTTACCTTCAACCCTGGAACATAATCTCCTCTCTTGTAATAAGAAGGACTTTTGGCCGCCCTCCATTCTGCTGTGCCCATTCCATCTGTACATCAATTTGATTAAGCATATCAATTAACCACCCGAAACATTAATAACCACGAATGCATAAATTACGTCTACAACACCAGCAGAAGACAACATATACTTTAACCAAAGCTTCAGTTAAGTATTAAAAATTGGACATCTTCAAAGCAACAAGAAGTAAGTCTTTCAGCTCAGCTCTCCTTTATTATCTCAAAGAGGTCAAGAAAAAAGTATCGCCATAAAGGTAACAAGACAGCTATGCCAATCAAATTGAATCAGGTATAACTCATTTACAGAGCAACCCCAAACACACCCTAATAGAACAAAACACATGTTCA
The DNA here is from genome assembly GCA_028654395.1 of Scutellaria barbata. NCBI lineage: Eukaryota > Viridiplantae > Streptophyta > Magnoliopsida > Lamiales > Lamiaceae > Scutellaria > Scutellaria barbata. The sequence goes on from CM053644.1 coordinate 41,147,694, forward strand.
TCAATTCAGAGCATCTTCAACCAACAAACCAGAGATAGAACGCAAAAGTTTGGCTTTTTTCTCGGAACATCTTAAAATGATTATTCACTCAGTAAGTAAAACATATTTATTCAATCTCAGAAATAATACCACATTTATCAGGCATTCTCTCGTATACATCCAGAAAGTGGAACCATATGATAGAATTATTTGTATTTCAAGTTCAATTGAACCAAAAATGTCACTTTGATTTCAATACCTCAGAGCACTACAAGATGAAAGTAAAGGTTTTTTCCACAAGCAACTTACAGTGATTATTCTCGCAGACCAAAATAGCAGGCAGATCCCACAGCGCGGCCATATTCAACGCTTCAAACAACTGCCCCTGATTAGCAGCACCATCGCCATACAACGCGAACGTCACATTCTCATCCTTGCTATACTTCTGCGCAAAAGCCAATCCACATCCTAAAGGAACCTGCGCCCCAACAATCCCATGTCCGCCATAAAACCCTCCCTCCTTCTTATAAAAATGCATCGAACCTCCCTTCCCCTTCGAACACCCGTCTATTCTCCCCATAAGCTCCGAGAACGTTTCCAAGAGTGTTCCTCCACGCCCTAGGAAGATGCAGTGGTCACGGTACGCGGTAATTATGCAATCCTTTCTCGTGATAGCCGCTTCCATCCCAACAGCAACGGCTTCCTGCCCGTCGTAGAGATGGCAAAATCCACGGATTAGTTTCGACTTATAGAGTGAATCGGCAGCGATTTCCATGCGGCGCATAAGAGCCATGTCATGGAAGAAGGTAAGGAGTTCCTTAGGGGTGGTTTCGACGGTACGTGACGGCGGATCGATCTTGTGGCCGGTGAAGGGTAGGGAGGTCTCCACCGTGATTGGAGTTGTGGAGTCGGTGGAAAGGCGTCGCGCGACGGAAAAGGCGGCTGGGAGAGACTTTTGGAGGGCGGTGGCGCGGTGAGTAAGCAGAGCCATTAGCGCCGCCGATCGGAAAGCGGTGGCTGTTGGTAGAGCGAAGGGGTGGGTGGAATGGTGGTTTGGTGAGAGAGGAATCTCAGAGAGCTGAAAATGAAAATAGTAGTTGGGAAAAAAAAAAAATTGAGAATGCTAATATTGGCCCAAAACGTAAGGGTATAAATGGAAAGTCGCCTTTATTAAGCAATTTTAAATTTTAAAATTTGTTCTCTATTAAAATAGATTTAAAAAATATAGTAAAAATAGTAAAATATTTTTTTACTATTTTTAGATTGATTCTGCTTAATTGATATATTAAAAAAATTATAGAAACATTTTTGAATAATTATATTTCAGTTTACACAAAAACTTTGGTGTAACTAGTCCGACTCGGTCCTCTACGCGCCCCAACGTGCTTGAGTGGATATACTCAAACCCTCCCAAACGCTATACATTTATGTTATACTAAACATATATTTATGTTATATTAGTCATATCTTTTAATTATATTAGTTGTACCGTTATGTATTATATAAATGTATGACTAATATTACTTTAAGGTACCACACAAAGATATATATGTATAAATTATGATTTTTTGTGTTGAAATTATGATTTTTTTAACTGAAATTAGGATTTTTTTTAAAGTTAAAATATTACATAAATGTATGCTTAACATAACATACATGTATGACTAAAACAATATAACAGTTAGGACAAAAAAAAAAGGAAAATAAGTGGATTCGGTTGAATTCGGCTGACCCACCCCGCGTGTATGAAACTATGATCCATACACTAGTTACACACAAGTCAAACTTTTCAGTCTATATACTAAAGTAAATATAAATATTTTCACAAAAAGTTATATTTTATTTGGATGTTAGAATTGAAATTACAAAAGTAGTTTATGAAATAAAACAATTGCAATATTTAAGGTTTTTTATAATTACGAGGAATTATTTTAAAATACTAACTTTAATTTTAGTATTTCTAATATAATATAAATATTAAATACTTTTATAATTATAATTTTATATTTTGAGCAAAATATATGTCTTAAAAAGATTCATGTAATTTAAATTTAATGTTTCGAATGAAATATATTTCTTCATAAAATATTTTTTAGAATTTTATTTCTAATATTTTGAATATAGTATATTAATTTCGTAATAATATACTGTATTAGGTAAATTGAAAATTGAAAATATGTCCATCAATGGCATATAAACATTTAATTTCCTATTTATATGAAAAATAAAATTAATAAATTTATTAAATTTTTAATATATAAACACATATTAATATGTTCACGTTGGATAAAATTTATCCACCTCTGACATTCTAATAGTATCAATGAAATCAATTTATCATAGTTCCACAGTGCCTTAAATAAATCAATTATATGCGTATTAGGTACCTACTTTTTAAATGTGAATTAGGCAATAAATCTGTAAAGTTCATCACAATTCACAAAACAGTCTACTATTAGCAACATTTAAAATGTTTGGTCAAAAGTGTGGGTTATGACTTATGAGTCTATGACTAATCAAGGGGTATCTGGAAAAAGAAAAAAAAAACCAAAAAGAGGAAAATGACAGAAAAAAAAAATGATCCCCCTCCATTTATAAGTTAATTTATAATTATTATTGTTACTTATAGGCATAATCTCATTTATTTGCAAGTTTGTCAAATTAAAGTGTTTAGGAAGTATTTTATAACATTACTGGTCTTAATGTACGAAAATATATACTTTACTATTGTTATTGTAACTAAAAAAATATCGATGAATTATATGCACTTAAGAGTGAATATCAATGAATTATTAGATTATTTTTCCCAAAAACTAAACACTGAATTTTCATTAAATTGCAACTTTAGCATCAATTGTCAAGTAAAGTAAAATGAATCATAAACATTATATTTTTTTACAATTCAAATCATTATCGATTTTTCAATGAAAATTTGGACTTTTGAAACCAATTTATCAACGTTGGCTACCACACTGTGGGTTAAACAAAATCACAACCTTCTTTCTTTATTCAACCCTTTTTATTGAATAGATACGTTGATTTTGTTTACTTTTATTAATTTATTTTTCTAATTTTGTCTTGTGGTAACAAATGTAGGCCAATTGAATGAGTATGTTGACAGCTTTTATCTAAAAAATCGATGGTGATATAAATTGAAAAATTATATTAAACTCATGATTTAATATACTAAATTTGAGAATTCATGTTAATATAGTAATTTTGTGAAAGTTCATATTTTATTTTGAAAGGACAAATATTTTGTTTCTTATAAAAACAATTACATATGTTTTATAATAATAAGTTTGAAGAAGAATGATCTCTAAATTTTAATGGATACATTACCATGGGGTATCAAATGAAGTGCTTGCTACTTTACTAGTGCGATAATGAACAAAAGATAAAAGAGTGTAATTGTAAACAACATGACATATTTAAAAAAAATCAACGATCAATTATCTTAACATTTCGAAAATATGCTACATATGAGCTTAAGTATCAATTTCCCACATGGTATGCAAAAAGTTTTTACATGAGAAGTCGAATTTTCTTCTCATATTGTAGCTGACAAAGAATGTATGGTATGAGATTATTTATTTGCATGTTCTGATACTTGTTCTTGTATAAAAAAAAAACATCATCAATATGAGTTGAGTTAGTGATGCAAACCATTGAAGCACAATCTACTTCACTATGAAGGAACTTTTACAGCTGCAGCCACCCACAGCACTTGGATTTGTAGACACCTGCATATAAAACCGATACTAAGGGTTCGTTGCATGACATACAAAATTGTCTAGTGAGTGCAACAAAAATAAGCATTAAGTTATAATTCTGCTTCTTCGTACAAGAAACTCGACTCATACTGGTCTCCAGTGACTATAGCCAGATTCATGACTTGCTATTAGAGAGAAATGCTTTCTCATCAAAAGAATCAGAGGGTGATCCAAGTCCTACCCTTACATAGTTTGTTACGAATTGATACATTTTAGGTAATAAAAACTACTCTCAGATAAAACAACTCGAACAGAAGATTGTCTAATAATCTCGTAATTAGGCCTAAGTTTTTTGCTTGTAGAGACTGGTTAGACAGTCTGAAATTCTTTTTCTAAAAAAAGAAAAATCAAGCCATTGTTATAAAATAGGATAATAGGGGTAATAGATTAGGGGCTCCTACTGAGGGTTGGTAGAAAGTCATTACTTACAGTTAAACAAGCTCGATCGACTTATGAGCAGGAAGACAACGCCGAGTGAAAGAACTCAAGATAAAACTGTGGCCAGTTCTGAAACAAGGGGGCATGAAACTACATAGTTAGTATGAGCAAAAAGGTTTACAAACAGAATCTCAGTACTGTTAAAGTAGGAAGTTATGATAAATCTACAGAATAATTTCTACTATTATCCAAATACAAAATGACATAGTTTTTGACAGGTCAAGAGCAGAAAACAACAATACTGATTGGGAAGTACAGTTAACTGGAACCAGTTACACTAAACAAACCTGAAAAGCAGAACGGATAAGCTCCTCTGCATAATCAACAGCAGCACCTTTCACAAAGTCAACTGATATATTATCAACCACCAATCTAAATCCACCCTGCTCAAAAACCATGCAGAGACCCAACATTATAAGATGAATTTTTCTTAAGCCACCAAATGTCATTGAGTTTTATCTAATTTGCATTCAATTGGTTACCAATAAATCAACAACAACCCAAAATTTAGGGAATTCGGTAACCTGTCATCATCATTGGTCTTATCTCAAGTGAAAAGTTAAATTGGAACCAGAGCAACCACCAGCTTCTACGATCAAGCACAACTTGATTCTCTGTATAATATTATCGAACCATTGTGTTCTCATAGGGCACAAGTGAAAATAATTCTTTTCGAGAAACGATACACATAAAAATCATTTCATTAGAAATTAGCAAGTATCAGTGTCGAATATTTTTAAAGCTTAGACTATTCAGTTAATCTCCTTCATCTCCACTCTGCAAACAATTTTCGCAAACTCACATTGGTTATCCAACATATTCAATCAATTAAACACATAACATCAGACAGTCAAACCAACCAATATTGAATGCATACCCCAAAAAAAAAAAAAAATTCCGAGAAACAGTGGCACAAATAGTCTACATAGAAAAATAAAACAAATAGAAAGGCAGAGGAAATTACTCTAATGCAGCTCTCGGTTAAATTAACGGTGTCGGATGACGGAGATGGAGACAAAGATTCTGGTGAAGAAATCTGAGATTGACGAAGGACAGAGGATGAGGATGAGCTTAAAAGCTTATAATTCTGACGAATCCGATCAGAAAAGAAAGGGGTGAGGCGGCGAATCAGCAAACGGGATGACATCGTCATGCCTTCTTCCCCCTCCTTCACAACATGCTATTTCCGATCTCGAAAATCAGCTGAATTAGTGATTGGTGGTTATGATTCTTGAAGAAATTGGATACGAAATTTCTCTTGTGCTATTTCCAGATACATCACATGAGTTGGGTGAATATGGAGCTTCATCTGCCAAACACACGACCCTACCTGATTACTAAATCTCGTCCATTTGAACCGGATCCTTTGCTTTTACTCATTTTCCAATAATAAAATCATATATTTCTAAAATTAAAATATTTTTTATTTCAGTAAATTGACTTGATCCTAATATTTTATAAAATCATCAATTTTCATTTATTTTTCAGTTGCTACAGCGTGATCTAGGATAATATTTCTGATTCTTTCAATTAGATCATGCTCCTGTGGAAAAGCGAATTGAGTGTAGGCCTATCATTAGGTCTTAACTATCAAGGGAAAAATTTCACACTATATTCACCTGTCTAGCACCAGTGATCTCATCACGTGTGCGATATGTGCTTCCAGGATCAGACATGGAGTGTCCGTGATATCTATTAGTGTCCATTTCGAGGATCTGATCAAATTCAAGTACAAAAGAATGTAATTACATTGTGAGAGTTGAGAACCAAAACAGAGTTCTTGTTCAAGTATTATAAAGACATCCATCCACACATGATAAGTATGAGAGGCTATGGAATACATTAACTAAAGAAGCTTCTGACAAGAAATTTCCACAAGAATAAAGGATGTTCACATAATATTTAAAAATGAAAGATGGAGCATCATAATATGATATTCATCTGCAATATCCTATGTTTCCAATTTCACTTGTTTATTGATAAGACAGAGACAGTGGAAGGAACTTTCTTTAAGAAAAGAGTATTTGGAATTGGTCATGTCGTCTACTTTTCACCCATAACTATAATTGCAGAACCAGAAACCATGCATAAACTCAAGAACGAAATATTTTACGTTATAAACTTTGTGTTTTCCACCAAATATGCCAAAATTAGTGATAATTAGTACATAATCTTGATCTCTTTTAGCTCCAGTATATAATTTCAAGCTTGTAACACTATAAAACATGGCATGTGAAATAAACATTTTTGAATAGAAACATATTGAAGTGAATAGATATATAGGACCCAATAAAAAAACAAAAAAAGCATATTCAGAAACATATATGTATTGGCAGGAAACTAAATTTATGTACTCATGATGGGTCCATTCTGCAGGGCATGTTCCTTTGCAAACTTGCATGTTTTTTTTCACAGCAAGGGCTTCCATACTATCCAACCATCACAATAGAAACATGCTATACATTTGTCATGAAAACAAAGAACTAATATTTAAAGTAAGGTAACCTTTATCTATCCCCAAACTCAATATTTTGATACGCAGAATCAGTTTTCCCAGTATCACTTTACAGGATTATAAGTATATATATATATCATGAACTACGGATCAATTTTCAATGAATTTTAAAAAGTAACAATACTAATTAGTCATGAACCATGAAATTGTCTTAACTACAACATTAACCTCATTTTCCGTAACTAATTACAATGCTGCCACCATTATTAGATACGTCTCAACACGGCCTTCTCAAACACATGATGTATTTTGTCATTCACCGCCACAACCATTGTGAATCGAGGGCAGATATTAAGGTTCATCTCGCCTTTCACTCTTGGTTTATGATGGTAGCGGTGACAAATGGCAAAATTTGTGGTATATCTAGGATGACCTCGCCGAGACGTGTCCAATAATGGTGGTGACATTACAATTATGTTCAGGAAAATGAAGCGATGTTGTAATTGAAAAAATTCATAGCTTGTGACTGACATTGTTATTTCTTAAAATTCATGTTGCAATTGAAAAGTGACTCATAGTTCATGACTATTTTGCAGAATTGCAGTAGGCTTGGAGCACAAATGAAATAAAATTAGCTTTCATTCTCTCCAATATTCCAATTACAAGTCCAACATATATTGTAAAACATGTTAGCAATTTGAAACGAATGATAAATCACATATATAAATAAGAAATGAAAAGCCTCAGTTACCTTCAACCCTGGAACATAAAATCCTCTCTTGTAATAAGATGGACTTTTTGCCTCCCTCCATTCTGTTGTGCCCATTCCATCTGTACATCATTTGATTAAGCAGATCAAATAACTAACACAAACAACAATAACAACAAATCCACAAATTACTTCTACAACCAAGCCAAGACACCACAAGCAGAAGACAACATAGTCTTTAACCAAAGGCCAGTTAAGTATTAAAAATTGGACATCTTTAGAGCATCGATAAGTAAGTCTTTCACCTAAGCTCTCCTTTGTTATCTCAAAGAAAGTCAAGAAAAAAGTCAGAATATCGCCATTAAGGTAAACCAGGCAGCTATGTCAATCAGATCGAATCATGTGTGTAACTCATTTACAGAGAAACTCCAACCACACCATTAATAGAACATAACACATGTTCATCATTCCAGAACATCTTCAACCAACAAACCAGAGAGATTATGCAAACTGTTCGTGTTTTTTTCAGAACTTATAATGATTATTCTCTCAGTATGTAACATATAGTTAATCAATCCCAGAAATAACACCGCATTTATCAGGCATTCTCTCGTATACATTTGTAATTCAAGTTCAATTGAACCAAAAATGTCATTTTGATTTCAATACCTCAAAGCACTGCAAGATGAAAGCAAAGAATTTTCCCCAAGCAACTTACCATGATTATTCCCGCAGACCAAAATAGCAGGCAGATCCCACAGTGATGGCAGATTGATCTTGTGGCCAGTAAAGGGGAGGGACGTCTCCACCGTTAATGGAGTTTTGGAAAGGCGTCGCGCGATTGAAAGGCGGTGAGTAAGCAGAGCCATTTGCGCCGCCGGTCGGACGACAATAGAGTGAAAGCGGTTGCCGTTGGAAAAAGAAAAAAGAAAAAAAGGAAATTGGACTATTAATTGCATAGAAGGGGCAAATTCGTAATTTCATTGATGTTATCACCCACAAAACAATCTCACTGAGAGGAAAAAGGGACGCTCTTCTCACATCCTCTCCCGCCATGAGAGCCTTCTCTATTCAATCCTCTCTTCCTCACTCTCTCTTCACAATACACAGCTTCAACAGACTCTATCCATGTCCACTTCTCAAACCTTATCTCCACTTCAAACCCTTGCAATTTCATCACTCCAAAAAGCACTCTCACTTCAGAGCTCCCCACAAAATTGCGACCTCAGTTCTGCCTATCGGGTCGTCTCCTCAACTCTCCGACGATGAAAATGAAGCAGAATTTGACGAGGATGACGACGATGATGATGTGGCGGCAGACGAGTATGATGTCGTTTCCGGTGAAATCGGAGAAGACAGTGAGCTAGACGAAGAGGAGGATGAAGATGACGACGACGTTTCGGAGGGGAGCAGCGGTGCTGGTGAAAATATTGGTTTTGGTGGTAGTGAGTCGAGATATGAGGAGTTCAAGTGGCAGAGAGTGGAGAGAATTAGGAATGAGGTGCGCGAGTTTGGTGAGGAGATCATTGATGTTGAGGAGCTGGCATCGGTATACGACTTCAGAATTGATAAATTTCAGGTCTTTTTTCTTTAGTAAACTTTACGAATATATTTTACATGTGACATAACGATGTCATACTCTGCACATTGCGCGGTGTAATGAAACGCATGATTGAAACAGGAAAGGGAAAATCTGGACTTGTATTAATTTACTTTTTCCTGGATTTTCAACTACATTTGTTTTTCTGTTATTAATTTGATCCTCATTGTGTTCAAAAGGAAAGCATATCATCCATTCCATGAATGGGTAGATCAGTGGTTCAGGATTTATGATTTTATTTAGTTTAGCTGTGTTATGTTGATGAGAATTGATTTAAGGATATGATTGTAGTTGAAGAACATGATGTACTGAATGTAGATGGTGGAACTAATCATTTGGATCACTTTTTGGTTAGAGTTCAAACAGTGTGCCAATCATGCTCCTTTCGATGCATACCTAAGTCCTAACAGGATAATTTATTTTCTAGATTTAGGGAGAAGTCCATTTAAGATATTCTTTTGCAATTGACTTGAAGCAATTGACATTCTGGTGCGCAGTTTTTAATACATAGGGTACTATGATCAACTGATTTTGAGAATATGAGGAAAGATCAGCCTGGTGCAGCAAGCAGGCATTGAACAATATTATAAAGTTGTACTTTATGGGAATGACTTGGAGAATAGTGGTCAAATGCATCATAAGAATTAATGCTCATTATTGTTGAATCTTGATAAGGTTAGACAATCCGTAAATTATCAATTGGATGTGTATCATGACTTAGTTCAGATGTATTTATATGCACGTTTAATATTGTGAGGCTCCATCTTTTTGCGTTTTGTAGCGATTGGCGATTCAAGCATTCTTGAGAGGTTCTTCAGTAGTAGTTTCTGCACCAACTAGTAGTGGCAAAACCTTGATTGCTGAAGCTGCAGCAGTTGCTACCATAGCCCGAGGAAGGAGATTGTTTTACACTACTCCTTTGAAAGCTTTGTCGAATCAGAAGCTTCGTGATTTCCGGTAAGGAATGCTATCTTCATAAGTTGTTACTGCTAAAACTTTGGGGATTACTTATGTGTGGTTCTACAGCGAGACTTTTGGAGATGCTAATGTTGGGCTTCTTACTGGAGATTCTGCTGTCAATAAAGATGCTCAAATTTTAATAATGACCACAGAGATTTTGCGGAACATGATGTATCACAGGTGGTTTTACAAACTGGTGATTTTGATAATGATCTATTGTTGGGTGCTTCGAATTTATATTTAAATACCAAATATTGAAAGTCTGCTTTATAATATTTGTTCTTTTTATTTTTTATTTTTAAAATAAATAAAATTGATTCTTGTATGTTTGTGATACCAGTCAGCCCGTAACTAACTTCCTAGACCTTGGAAAATATCAAGGTTTTCTGTGAAGTTCTGAATTATTTTCTGCATGTCTTTTAGATGAAAATTGAAATCTCAATGTTTTTAAATGGTCCTTAGTATTTTTCAGAGTAATTCTTTTGCTTTATGCACATCTAACTAAGACTTCTATATATGTTTCTTCTCACGTGTTTATATTTGTATTCAGTGTTGGAATGGCTTCCTCTGAAACTGCACTTTCCCATGTGGACGTGATTGTTTTAGATGAAGTGCATTACTTGAGCGACATATCTCGGGGTACAGTGTGGGAAGAGATTGTGAGTAGTTGTAGACCTACATAAAGTGAAAATCTAAGTATTTGCATATGTTGTTAATTGGCGCTTATGTAGGTTATTTATTGCCCCAAACAAGTGCAACTTATCTGTCTGTCAGCCACTGTTGCAAACCCAGATGAGTTGGCAGGTTGGATTGGTCAGGTACTGCTACTACTCTTGATGTGTCATGCAGTTTTGTTCTAGTTAATATATCATATATGTAAAGTCTTTCTCAGAAGTACTTGGAAAATTTTATAGATTCAAAATTTATACCGTTCTGATGATGGTATTTTCTTATTGTTTCTTTGGTGGTTGATTCAAAAATTGGAATCAGCTTCATTTTCCATCTGTTCCTACTCTAGTTTATCTAGATAACTCATTTTTCTTTGTTTTTTGTTCACATGTCATTAGTGTAAGGTAATATGACCTTGCCCAATTGTATTTTCTCTACATAAGGCAAGAAAATCTCCAGCATGCTTATTTAATCTAAGTGGAAACTTCTGCCATTCAGTTTTGTTACTTATCTGTAATTGGGGCTTTAGTGAGCTATTTAATGAACAAATGGGGATTCATTCTTTTTCTCGCTTCCTTTATATTTATTTATCTGGTGTTTAATTTCTTTGTTGTTTCTAATGCTTTGTTCCTTTGTGGTGCTTCAAGATTCATGGCAAAACTGAGTTAGTTACATCATCTAAGCGTCCAGTCCCGCTGACTTGGCACTTTTCGACGAAAACAGCACTATTACCTCTTCTTAATGAGAAAGGCATTGCTATGAATAGGTGATCTTCTATCATGTGGCTGACTCCTTTTGACTTTGATACTAGTAAGCTTGGAGATTGCTCTCATCTATTGTGTATCCGGATTTTAATGGTGAATATAGGAAGATGGATCCAATTCACATGGCTGTTGCATTATATGGCCAAATCTTCTATGTTTAATGCTCATGGTTCACTTTACAAGAGACCGAGGCTTGAAAACTTTCCTGGTTATCAGATGATGCACATGTCTAGTACCACATTTTGAAATTTTTGTCCCAACCTTGTCCAATATAATGAATCTCAACATATCTGCTGTGTTTGGAGCAATGAACTTCAGCATGGGTTGTTCCTTTCTTGTTCAATTGTTTTCTCTTTTTTCATTCTATTCAATTTATAGAAGTTCATGTAAAGGTTTACTGAGGAAGTTGGCTTTTTGCAAAGTGAACTAGTCAAAACTTCTCCTGTGATTATTGTGACTCAAGGTCTGAAAGTCCTTATTCTAAGAATAGAGATTAGCAAAAAATAGGCCCTCTTTGTTCGGTGATTCCTATGTATGGATCATCAAGTCTGCATAATTCAATAACAAACTGATGAATTCCATGCACTCTGATAGTTTTTTAATCATTGGTTGGCCACAAGCTCATGGTCTAAAACCACTGCAACAGTTGTGGCGCTCACGACTTTCTGTAATCTATTTTGTTTGATACAGGAGGCTGTCTCTCAACCAGTTACAGCTTGATTCATCAGGAGCTAATGAAAACATGGACGAGGGTTCCAGAAGAAGGAGATCAAGAAAATATCAGTTTGATGTGCCTCCACGTTCAAAGAATGACTTGAACTCTATTCGTCGTTCACAGGTATGATCTAATCCTTAGTAGATGATTGATGTTCATTGAAAAATTTATCTGGATCACAAATACCTTTTCTTTTCTGTTTGGGATTTTACTGTCATAGGTCCCTCAAGTTATAGATACATTGTGGCATCTTAAAACAAGGGATATGCTACCAGCTGTCTGGTTCATCTTTAGCAGAAAAGGTTGTGATGCCTCTGTTCAGTATCTTGAGGAGTGCACACTATTGGATGAATGCGAGATAACTGAAGTAGATCTTGCTTTGAAGAGGTTTCGTGTTAAATATCCTGATGCTGTGAGGGAATCCTCTGCAAAGGCACTTCTTCGAGGTGTTGCTGCTCATCATGCTGGCTGTCTACCCCTCTGGAAATCGTTCATTGAAGAGCTTTTCCAAAAGGGCCTTGTGAAGGTTGTTTTTGCCACGGAGACTCTTGCTGCTGGAATCAACATGCCTGCAAGAACAGCTGTTATTTCTTCTCTAAGCAAAAGGATTGATAGTGGCCGCACGCTTTTAAATTCCAATGAACTGCTTCAAATGGCTGGTCGTGCTGGTCGTAGAGGAATTGATGAAAGAGGTCATGTTGTTCTTGTTCAGACACCATATGAAGGAGCTGAAGAGTGCTGCAAAGTACTCTTTTCTGGGCTTGAGCCTCTTGTGTCACAATTTACAGCTTCATATGGGATGGTGCTTAATCTACTTGCGGTATGCTCATGATACTTCAATTTTTCAGCATAGTGATCATCATTTTATATAGATCTTACATCATCCTATGCAGGGAGCCAGAGTTACACGAAGCTCGCCTGAATCAGATGACTCGAAAGTCTCACGATCTGGACGTACATTGGAAGAAGCAAGGAAGTTAATTGAACAAAGTTTTGGAAATTATGTGGGGAGCAATGTCATGCTTGCTGCAAAGGAGGAGCTAGCTAAGATACAGACTGAGATAGAGATGCTGGCTTCTGAAATTACTGATGAAGCTATTGATAAGAAGAGTCGGAAATTGTTAACACAATCTGCTTACAAGGAGATTGCTGATCTTCAGGAAGAATTAAAGGTACCTTACCTGCTCATTCTTCTTCTTAGGTTGAAGACTGGTATATTTATGGCTGTAATGTTGAGCATATATCCTTCCTCTGCACAATTTAAGCGAAATCATTGTTACTCAGGCAGAAAAACGTATTCGGACTGAATTTCGGAGGAGGATGGAACTTGAGAGAATTTTTTCTTTGAAGCCTCTACTTGAAGAGCTTGGAAATGGGCATCTACCTTTTATGTGTCTGCAACATACTGATTCAGATGGTGTTCAACATCAAATCCCTGCTGTTTATTTGGGGAAGGTTGATTCATTGAACACTTCAAAAGTGAAAAATATGGTATGCTTGGCATGACACCTTTCCCAGTCCTTTCTTTCTGTGATTTTTTTTCCCAACTTTATCATTAAAATTGCTAAAAGGCATAAGGCACGGAGATGTGCCCTAATGTGCTCTTGAACGCGACCTAAGTCTTTTGAGTGCTTGCAATTATGGAAGACATTCCCAAGAACATTATGATTGTGCCTGCTTCTTCATGTTATGCCTGTATCCATATCTACCACCACCTTTAGTATTTTTCTCCTTGGTAGGCAGTACTGCCTTCAAAGGATTTCTACAGCTTGAAGATTTAGCAGTATGACTTTTCGGTCCAACCGTATACTATTATCTTTTTGAATTAAGCATATATTTTTGAAAAATCTTTTACTTCAGTTCATCCCCTTTGTCCAGATCTCTTCTCTAACATGATCCACACCTCATAACAGGTTCATGAGTCTGATGCGTTTGCAATAACGAAGAAAATTAGTTCAAGTGATACTACATCTGAACATGACAAGGAACCATCGTATCACATGGCTCTAGGTTCTGATAACTCTTGGTACCTTTTCACTGAGAAGTGGATCAAAACCATCTATAAAACTGGCTTTCCCAATGTTGCCTTGGCTCTAGGTGATGCTTTTCCTCGTGAAATAATGACAAATCTGCTTGATAAGGAGGAGATGCAGTGGCAAAAGGTCGCAGAATCAGAACTTGGTGGTCTTTGGGGCATGGAAGGATCTCTTGACACATGGTCTTGGAGTTTGAATGTGCCTGTTGTGAGTAGTCTTTCTGAAGATGATGAGGTAATCTCAATAACTAAAGTTTCTTCATTGGTGCTTCTTAACACGTGGTATCTTTTGTTATTTTTTTAACTAAGCATTCCAGTATTGTCAAAGCACAATAGCTTAAGGCCATAGTCATGGCCAAAGTAGCGGTGTAAGTGATGAATATGATTTTGACAAAAGCATAATAGTTTAAAATTTCACATTCAAAGCTTATAGTAGATAATACGGTAGGTGTTATTCCATTTTGGTTGCAGCATATCTAATTATATGTTAAACAAAAGGCATTATAGAATGATAAATAATTGTTAAAATTTCAGTGAATTATAAAAACCTCAACATGCTATTTAATAGTGATTACGATAGCAAACCAAGCCTTGATCCCAGTATATGAGATTTGCTACATGAATCATATATTGCCACTGTGCTCAGTTAGACATGTGTTCTCATTTAATGGTAAAAATATTGAAGATGTTATCTCATCTTGTATTGCTAAATTCAACAATAAGGTAACTTTAGGAACAATAATTAAAGAGGGATGATTGCACAATTGAATAATCCCATAATTTCTTGCTAGTTTTGTATAGTTGTGAAGACTGAGCAGAAAGCAAAAATCACCCACCTTGAGCATAACATGAGAATGCAGCCTGACTGGATGGATGCTCTGTAAAACTTTTTGTGGAAATAACAGGATGATATGCAACTTTATAAACGCATCTTTCTTACTGTAGACACTCTTTAAGATTTCTTTGTGGCATGCTTTATATGGTCTGCCCCCTCCCTATGACTAGTAGGTCCGTCACTAGCTTAACTCATAATAACAATTTCACCTCATAATATTTATTCTTCTGAAAAATGTAAATCTCTTCGCAGTCTATATGATTGGATATGCATCCACATTTGTTATGAATACCTCGTTAAAAAAACATAAGTTTACATTTAACAGGCATTATTTATATTCTCTAATGATTCTATCTTTATGATTTCTATCAGCATATTTCTGTTTTAGAGCCTCCATCCTTGGCACTGGTTTTGGAAGCACAGGTTTAACTTACCCATTGACTTTGGGATGGTCCAAATCCCATTGAATACCAGCTGAATTTTATTTAAAATGTTTTGAGGGATGGTTTCTAATTTCAGCTAAATTGTTTAATTGTTAATGAAATTAATGATTTACTTGTAAATGGATATATTTTGTAGCTTCAGTCCCTCATTAGTTCAAAGTTGACAGGTTCTCTCTGTTGTGGCATTAGGTTGTAGAGTTCTCTGAAGCATACCAAAATGTTGTACAATGCTACAAGGATCAAAGAAACAAAGTTTCACGTCTGAAGAAAAAGATAGCACGTACCGAAGGCTTCAGAGAATATAAGAAGATACTAGATGTAGCCAGGTTTAACGAAGAGAAGATACGGAGGTTGAAGGCCAGATCGCGTCGTTTAGCTACTCGAATTGAGCAGATTGAACCATCTGGTTGGAAGGAGTTTCTTCAGGTAATTATGGGCAGACACTATTGCACATGCCCACATGACAGCTTTGAGATGTTCATTCTATTAATTTTGGCTCAGTGGTTTTACAAAGAATTATCTGTCTTTCTGTTATGTTGTTTATTTCCAGGCTTTTATTTTCTGATGTTCTCCAGGTCAGCAATGTCATACATGAAATTAGGGCATTGGATATAAACTCACACGTTATATTTCCCCTTGGTGAAACTGCTGCTGCAATTCGTGGAGAGAATGAACTGTGGTTAGCAATGGTTCTTCGAAATAAGATTCTCCTTGACTTGAAACCTGCACAGCTTGCTGCTGTTTTTGGAAGTCTAGTGTCTGAAGGAATTAAAGTTCGACCATGGAAAAATAATAAGTATATATTTGATTTCTTTTACAAAGTTTTTTGCCTTTTTTTGTTGTTGTCTCATTACTCACTAAGCCTTTATTATTTGCTGTTTTGAAAAGTAGTGAAGAGAGATTTCTGCAAGTGCCACTCACTGAGATTTTTCCTTCTTTTACTTAATGTGCACACTGCAGACATTTGAGATGATAACCTACATCTAAGATACCAATCATTCTCTCTCTCTCTCTCTCTCTCTCTCTCTGTAGCTATATCTATGAAGCTTCCACCACTGTCATGAACGTAATCACCCTTTTGGATGAACAACGGAGCTCACTTTTACAACTCCAGGAAAAGCATGGGGTGAAGGTAAATTTCATTTGACTGATGGGAATCCATATTCAAATGTCACTTAATTCAACTTAAAATAAGCTTATGCTGGTGGTTTATAGATCCCTTGCTGCTTGGATATGCAATTCTCTGGTATGGTTGAAGCCTGGGCTTCTGGTCTAACATGGAGAGAGATTATGATGGAGTGTGCCATGGATGAAGGAGATTTAGCACGCCTTCTGCGACGAACAATTGATATATTAGCCCAGGTATTTGTTAATGCATGCTCATCTCCATCACCACCGAATTCCATTTCTGTTTTCTAGTTTATGTTTACTATCAAGAACTCAGCAACTTCATTTTTTTTGTATTTTACGCGCATTTCTTCTCTCGCATATGGAGCCGGGTTAATTTATATTCGATGCAGGTACCTAAATTGCCTGATATTGACCCGCTGCTACAAAGCAATGCAGTGAAAGCATCCAACGTAATGAATCGCCCACCCATTAGTGAATTAGTAGGATGACATTTTGAGTGTTTGTATAAACTCTGCATTATTCTCTGTGTCTCAAAGATATAGAAATTTGTATGATTTATTTATTCATTTATTTTTTACTATAACTGGGGGAACTGGTTGGTTTCATATAAATCAATGTAATTCAGAGAATAATGTTTGAAGTGGTTACAAAGGAATAAAAGATTAGTCATAAATTACAATCATAAATAAAAAATATTAAAGTTTTCTTACCTCGCCTCGTGCCAGCGATCCTCAGACTGATCAGCTGACCTTTTATAATCAAATAAAAAAAATTAATATTTTTATGGCTTATTCCACTAATGGCATGATCGGTATGATGGAATGAGTTGGGAATGGAATCATCATTCCTACCTTCATTGTCATTCCTTTGATTTGTATGGTTTATAAGTGGGAATCACCATTCCTTTAGGAATTGTCATTACCATGAATGAGGGAATGACCATTCCTTCCCACCCCCATGGTATTATGTATTCCTCACCCACAAATGAATGAATTATATTTATTAATTTGATTATTTATCATTATTTAATTTAATTTTTTACAAATTGACTTTCCAAAATTAATTTATTATATAAAATTGTATAATAATATAAAATTATTTATAAAAAAATATAATATATAAATTTAATATAAAATAAAAAAATGAAAATATCAAATAAATAATAAAATTAAGTAGATAAATAGAATAAAAATAAAAAATAAATATAAATTTTTAAAAAATATAGAGATAATATGAATATAATATTAGTACAAATAAGTGTAGTCTAATTTATATAAAAATATATAAATAAATTATAACTAACTAAAATATTTTTAAATAATATAAAGTATTATTTTAATAGCACAAAATCATATAAAATAATTAATAAAATTATCATAAAAATAATATAATTAACTACTATAAAAATATATAAATAATAAAAAATTAATATATTAATAATAAAATAAAAAATAAAATATCTAAGTATGATATACCTTAATATTAGTGCTAAGGGTTAGCACGGTTCAGAACAAGTTGAGGATAAGATAATCTCTGAAATTGCTTCAAAGTTCAGAGATTTTTGGAAAATTGCAAAAAATATCTCCAAACTTGCTCCGTCACATCGGTTCGGTTCCTTCAAAGATTCAGGTATTACGGATTAGATCAATTCGGATTTTGAAAATTAAGAACTTTATAATATAAAATAAATATTTGTTCAAACAAGTCATAAACTAATAAAATAAATTGGATAATTTAATAAAGTAGTCGTTTTTTTTCTAAAATAATAAATTACATTCAAGTTTTTTTCAAATTTTATTTTTCAAAAACTTTTTAATCTACATCTTATAAATGGTCATTAGAAATTATTCATTTTAAAAGTGAAATAAATATACGTTTTATAGTAAAATTTATAGTAAAATTTGAAGGTAGGTATAACCTATAATTAGTGCAATGATTAATTTTTTATAATTTTTTAATTAATTAAATATATCATATTATTTAAATTAAATGGAATAAGAATATTAAAATAAAATTATAGTGAATGATAATTTGATCAAATAAAAATTGATTTAATGTTTTATTTGTAGTTATCAATTATGAAATATAATTATAATGATTATTTCATTCATTTCCTATTCCTCTGCGATACCAATCATAAGAATAAACATTTTAATACCATTCTATTCCCATCACCATTTCATTCTTAAATTCATTCCATTCACATTTTATTCTATTCCACCATACCAATCATGCCATAATAGACTATGTTGTTTTTACGCTTTCTAAGAGTGAAGTACTATGAAAAATAAGTGTCATAAATTTGGATGTATTTGAAAATTTATTATCTATTTTTTAATTTTAATAACAGATATGTTTTTATTATAATACTTGACAGCAAAACCCTTAGAACTGATGTTTAAATTATTTGATAGGTTGATGATACTTTTATCTTTCTCAAAATTACGATTTATTAATTTTTCTAATAAGATCACTTCTCAAGAAAATGTGAGACATTTAATTATTGATTACATCCAATTTGATACATATAGCTAGGTTGCAATTAGAAATGATTGAAAGAGATGAAACTATTCGTATGTTTATGATAGTGACGTAGTAAATAATAATATTAATAGTAGATAGATAAAATTGGAATCACAGGACACAACTATCAAATCCATAATATATAATTAGAATTTGTAAGAAAAATGAAAGAGAAGAATGAGCAAGAGTCAGATGTCCAAAAGGCCTCTGCTAAAGAAATGCACAATGGATAACCAATTAGATACTACCCCCAATAGACAAAAATTATTAATTTCTTTTAGGATATATATTAAAAAATGTGTTTTAAATTTTCTATTGTGCCTTCACTTTTGGGTTGTTAATTAAAGGATGATAAACACAAATGGTTAATTTCAAATGCCATTAAATAAGGAAAGTGGAATTCAATTTTGAAAGGGATGAAAAAGTGAAGCGTAATAAACATAAATGAATAATTCCTTTAGACATTAATAAGGTAATATTTGGGAAAAACAATTTAATAAACATTAAATAATGAAAGTAGACTATGATTTAATACACATTGAATTGGGAAAATAGACTATAATTTTGAATGGATAGAAAAATGAAGGATGATAAACATAAATGGTTAATTCTTAATGACATTAAATAAGGTTGCATTTCAAAAATAATATCATTTAATACACTTTAAATAAGGAAAGTTGACTACAATTTTGGAACAAACTTAAAACTGAAAGATAGAAAATTCCAATGACATTAAATAAGGTTCTATTTAGGAAAATGTCATTTAATAGACCTTAAATAAGGAAAGTTGGCTATAATTTTGTAACAAACTGAAAATTGAAGGATGATAAATATAAATGATTAATTCCAAGTGACATTAAATAAGATTAGATTTAGGAAATACCATTTAAATACACCTTAAATCAAGAAAATTGACTACAATTTTAAAACAACAGAAAAATGAACGATGATAAATATAAATTGGTTAGTTCCAAATGACATTAATTAAGGTTATATTTATTTAGGAAAATATCATTTAATGCACCTATAATAAGGAAAGTTGACCATAATTTAATTTTGAAACGTACAGAAAAAGAAACGAAAAGATGGATTATGTTTATGAGATTATAACAAAATGACATTCGGTAAAATGCCTTGTTGTTCTCTATGCCATGTTTGGTTCTTGAATTTTTAAAGAGCAAAACAATAAGAAAAATATTTTGGTCACCTGAAAATAATATTATCTTCATCAAATGACTCATGACCTTTTCTTCATTATTGTCTTCATCTAAAACTCAATATGCAATACAAAATAAAATTCTGATAACCACTACCTTTTTAAATATGATAATCTCTGGAACAAATTAAGTGTAACATCACAGTTCATATACACACTAACATATGTTAAATGCAAAATATAGTCTTATTTTATTTACAGTGTAACTTTTATTTTCCATCAACTAAACGAAAAATGCACTCTTTTATAACCTATAAGTTCTCATCCCTATTTGTTTGTTGGTTTAACAATTCAATCACATATAATTCTTAAACAATTTATCACAAGAGCATTATGAAAAATTCAATCACATATAATTCTTAAACTTTTTTATCACAAGAGCATTGAAAAATTCTAATTAACTTAAAACTTTTGAAACAAGCTTTATTTTGAAGAGAAAATGTTTTTAGAAATAAAATATTTTTCTTTTTAAAAAGGGAGTAATAGTTTACACATGCAATACCTCACCCAATATAGCACAGAAAATATCAGCTAACAGAAAACATATGAAAAGAGCACAGAAAACTGCAATATAAAAACTAAAAAGCTGGTCTTAATTGCAGTGGATGAAAGTATTACAATACAAAATAACTCAAAGTTTACACCAAAGGTGCTAAAAATGCTGTCTCCTTTCATCACATTTATTTAAAAAAAGACTGAAAAATAAAAAAAAAAACATTTGAAGGGAAGTTTAATCTACTTCTTGCTCCAATCACTACTCAGTTTCCTCCATATCGAATCAAATTATTTTCACCACAAAAGAAGTATCGAGGATGCTCGTAGGATGCAGAGACACAGCCAATATATGACTCTGCAATACCTACCTATAAGAAAGTACACAATCAACTAAAAAAACCTGCAACGTTTGGCTTTTTGTTGGTGGCTGTTGGAATCACTGCCATACAGAGCCCTCCTCCTTTTCTTTGTCCGATACAAGAAATCTTCAGTGTCTAAAACATAAGACATCTACAATGTTTCAAGTATAGAAGTATCGGTTAAAAGAGAGGAGTAATATGCATTATATGCTATGAAAAGGCGAAGAATATGAGGTGTTGTTACCTTCAACGTAGTGCTATTCACTTTCATTTCCACACCGTTGTGCATTATAAGCCCTTCCATGGCTTTGCATGTATCAGAAGCTTCATCTCCAGTTGAATTTTTTTTTTTATTTCTGAAAATTGGGACAGGATTACATTTCTAGAAACACTTAGAAAGTTTTTGAAAAAATTCTCGCGTCATACCTCTTCAAGAATACTCTAGGTCTGTCCTTCCTTTCAGGGATAACGAAGAGGAGTTCATCATTCAAATAAGACGTAAAGTAGGGGTCCATGGCGACAGCCATTGGGTCAAATTTATCATGCTCATTTTTCATCAACTGTATGGTCAATCGCATTGGACAAGGGGACTGCAATATTTCATGTTTATATGTTAGGTTGTGAGTACTGGATTTAAGCTTATATGTTCAAAGAGAGTAATTTCAATAAATTTCCAATGATGAAAAAAGAATGCAAAAGCAAGAAAAACCTACACATTCTATTCGATAAAGGTTATCATCCGGAAGAAGAGAGCGAGCATTCTCATGGTAAATTGCATCAGAAAAATTTTCAGGATTTCTCGATCTTTCATATGCCCAAAGTTGGAGGAGCCTGCTGTCTACCTCCTCAGTAGCGATTATTTGTAGCTGTGGAAATAACAGGGACATGTCTTTGGTTTAAACACAACAGAAACAACACAAAAGAAGAGGAAAAAAAAAAAAAAAGAGGAATCTTTTGCAATAACCTGTTTGATAAGTTTATGTATCAGCTTGTCTAATGTAAAAAGGATGTAAGATTGAGCACCAATAACAGCACGACACTCATCCTCAAACTTTGCATTATCAGAGGACCCATTCAGCAAACTGTGGAGCGCATCCTTAAACCTGTTCCAAATCACAAGTTCAAGTTTACTAATATGTGTTTATATGAGCTTCATCTAAAGAAAGAGAGCATTAATAATATCTAGATAAAATACCTAGCATATGAATCGGTTGGATTTGCATCATTTAAAATCCTCCATTTATTTTCAGGAGAGTAAGAGTGCAACTTGGCGCTCTGCATTCTTTCATACAACATCTGTTGAACGAGAATAAAAAGTTAAAAATAAAATAAAATGACTGTACTGGAAACCCCAAAATTGAGTTAGAAGTATAAGCTTTTTGCGTACCTGGTGAAGCCTGAAAAGTAAATAGAAGGAATCATTTCCATAGAAGACGAGAGAACTCCTCTCTTTGCCATGTAATGCCATTGGGACTTTAATCGTGAGAGGTTTCACCGTCTGTAGAAGACGATCAGGAAACGGCATAGTTCCTTCAGCATCATGGACATCGAGGATGCTGTCTGCCTCTCCTTCACTCTCAGTCTTTTTATCATGGCCTCCATCTTCAACAGGCTCTTCGGGAGAATGCTCTTCTCTATTAGCAGACTCACTTCCTGAAACATCACCATTTTCAGAAGCATTCTCACTTTCTGATGAGTCCTGAGCACTTTCCACGCCTTCACCATCAGCATTAGCATCAGTTTCTTCTCCTGCTTCCTCGACAGACATTTCTTCACCTCCAATTGCCGTAGTACTTGGATCACTTTTAAGAGGAGTCCCTTCTACTTTGGTATCAGTATTTCCAAATGCTGCAAAGTTGTTCTCTTCTAGATTTCTATTTGGAGATAGTTCACCCTCTTCTCGTTCAGCCTTACTGTGAGCTTCAGTCTCTTCATAGTGCTTCTGAGCTATGACCTCTTCAGGCACCGTGCCAATTGAAGAGGCATCCAGTTTTGTAATGACACCATCCTGCAGGAAAAGGAAAATGTTTAATGAAGATGGTGAGAACACATTTAAAACTGGACCAAAAAAGGCAGAACAAGATATCTATTATTTGTAAAAGGTAAGGATGCAGATAGCAAAACCAAAAGCTTTTCAGCGCTTAGCTTCTGAGCCCATGAAATCAAATAGTCCAAACAAATTAAGGTGGATTATAAAACTTAGCATCTTTGTGATAAAGAATATGCTGGGACGATGCGTTCAAAGTGAAAAGATATCCAGCTCTCAAAGAATAGATTATTTTCATGTTGATGGAGAGAAATCGAAATCGCAAGACAATCTTTATTTCAATTCACACCATCTTGTTTATGGACTCATCTATATCATTTTCTTAGAGCTCAAGGAGACTAAGTAGTGTACAAATCATAGATTAAACTTTAGATTGAAAAACTGATATTGAAGGAAATTTTGTTCAAACAATAATCAATGAATTACAACAAGTCAATATCATCAAGTAATCCAATGTACCTGGGATTCTTGACTAAGAATCGCATCAGTCCTATGATCAGAATTCACCAGGCCAGTTCCTGATAAGGAGAAATAGACCACATAAATTGAAATATCTAAAAGTTCAACTCTAAAATCAGGAAGAATGCCTAGATATAGCAATATAGGAAATGATAGGTAGCGTGAAATTACCCTTCAATGTAGCTGATGCATTTTTATCATTGATGTTCTTTTCTCCTGTAGTACTTGGAGAAGCATTACATAATATATCACCCTTAGAAGTGACATTATTCGCACCAGGAGAACCACCGGTATAAACCTCAAAATTACCCTGTGCCATCTGCACTCTGCTAGAACCGGAATCTTCTGGTGGAATGTGTTCATCGCCATTTTTTGACATGTCTGAAGCTTTGCAGTGAGCAGCCTCATCAGCCTGATTGGTATTCTCTTCAACATTTTCCAAATTTTGCTTTATATGATTGTTAGCCTTAACAGAGTATCCTTTGTCCTCTGCAGTAGGAGCACAGGATGGAACACCAAGCACTGGATCAAGGAAGGTTGTCCAAATCTTCATAACCTTG
Source organism: Scutellaria barbata (assembly GCA_028654395.1). Lineage (NCBI taxonomy): Eukaryota > Viridiplantae > Streptophyta > Magnoliopsida > Lamiales > Lamiaceae > Scutellaria > Scutellaria barbata. The sequence goes on from CM053644.1 coordinate 41,171,859, forward strand.
TCACACTGTTCAGGTGTACAAACTTCTCCACAAGAATATTTGATAAGGTTGCACACATCCTCTTGGATGTCTGGATCAGGATACTCATATTCCATATGAGGTTTAATGGGCTGTTTATATCCAGCACCAATAGAGAGAACCATTTCATCTTCCATTTGGCTCTTTTCGAACATCTCTTTGATCTCAGCTACCAATGCTGAATTAAAGAAAACATTAACAAATAGATGGTCAGGAAAAACCCATTTCTTTTCTATGAAAAAGATGAAAAAAGAAAAGAATTTTGCAGTAATAAGATCCTCTCTGTTAAATACAACTGCCTGGACTAAAAAATAAAGTTATTTCAATAACCTCATGCTGCAATGAGACATAAGCGGCAGTAGGCATATCAAAAGAGAAAATTCAGCGAACAGAAAAAGGAAAAAAGAAACTAATTAGCTATCCCAAACAAGATAAGTTTCTTTTACAGCTTCCATGCTAAATGAGGCTCTCTTTCCAGATGTGTAAACCAATTTATTGACCACAAAATGATATGAAAATTCACTCAGATGCATAAGCCTGAAACCAAAAAATAAAAAGATAAAGATAGAACTCTTCATTTACATGGACAAAAATATTATCCTTTATATCCACAAAACATTTCGAGTTTCAAGAAGGATCATATGTAGTTAATAACAAGAACAGTGTTCATACATTCAAAACCTGTGTAAAACATTGTCTACCTGGGACTAGCAAAAGATGGGGATTCATCTTTTTTTTTTTTCCCATTAGTAACACCTTATATCAAATCTATGAAGGCAGCATGCCTGATCAAGCATCAAGTGTATGAATTTGCATGTTACAAAAACCGCAGGATTAGACTTAATGCATTGTTATATCTGTTTACCAGAATAATTTCTTGATTCTGCTATAAATTGACTTTTAACATAACATATAGTCATAGAACAACACAGAACTCATAACTATTCATCCGAAAGCAACAATAGCACAGATCAAGAAGTTTCAGATCCATATAAAGAAAATTGAAGAAACTGAAATTCAGGAGCAGAATTAAATTGTATGATTCTGATTAGATTTCAAAAATAAATGTTCAATTATTATCATTAAATAAAAAAATGAAAACACCTTCTATGAAAAAAAAAAAATGGAAGGCATGTTAGAATACAGGAACCAATAGAGTAAAGGAAATGCAAGAAAATAAAAGCGCCAGAGATACCATCTGACTCCAAGAAATCAATGACATATATGTTTCGCGTTGCCATGTATTCAGAGAAGGGAGAACAGGTGAAACCAGTAGAGAACAAATGGTATTAAAAGAAGAAGGAGAAAAAAGGAAGAGAGGAGAAGAGGAAGAAGAAGGCGATGAAAACAAAGACCAGAGAAGAAACTTAAATAGCAACAGCTCTGGAGAAGACAAACAATTATTGTGTGTAACTGCTCGCCAAACAAACCACAAGCATTGTAGCTAAAATGGTATCCCTATCTTTATAAGGGTGTTGATTGCGATGGCCAGAATTTAAACCTGGATCACTCAAAATTTCTAGTATGTATTTCCACACATGTCCCCACTCCCCTTGGCTTTTTTAGAAAAAATGCATGCCAAACAGGTAAAATACTAATTAATATATGAAGGACAAAAAAAAGGAAAAAGTGATAAAACGTTTGTGGAGTTGTGACAATGACTGTGCAATGAACCACACCAACAAACCACGAGCATTATAGCTCAAGAGGTATCGCTTACCCTTTATAAGGGTGGATTAGGATGGTTAAGGTTCGAACCCTGGATCACTCAAATTTTCTAATATTTATTGCCTCCCTTGCCTCGACTTCCCTAGGCCCATTTATATAAAAATGCACGCCAAATAGGTGAAATATAATTAATATCTAAGGGACAAAAAGGGAAAAGTGATAAAAACATATTTGAGTTGTGACAATCACCATGCTATGCACCACACCAATAGGACCAAACCTGTACATAATTTTCAACAACTATGAACCATAATACCTTGGCCAGCACAAAGAACAAACTAGTAAATTGCATCTGATTAATTCTACAGGTGAAGAGAACAGACTCCTATAACTTGAAAAGGCAGGCACAAGCCACAAACAAAATACACACAAAGGATGCCAAAAGAGAAGGACCATTACCATACGTATCCTAACACCAAATGATGCCAGCATCTATTTAAAGCAGCATACATTACACTGATACACTTGACACAATTCCCTATGTGATTCACAAAGTCCGCCTTAAAAAGTTACAGCAGATTGAAATTTTACAAAGAACAGTATATTGGTTTTGACTAGTGCATGTTTCCTCCAATGAGAGAGGTACATTAGCAGACAACTTGAGTTATTGTATAATGTACATTAATCAAAGAGGTGATGTAGATTTTGCAAGAGATCTGTGTGTAATGTGCCCCCACATCTATTAACTCAATCCAAAACAAATTCTAGCAAGGGCAAACAAGTTAAAGGTCGGTTAAACCAAGTTTGCATCTGATGGAGATCAAATACCATCTCTTACAAACTTCCACAAAATATACACAAAAGATACAAAAGGTTTTCCAAGTGCCAAACGCTCGGATTTAAAGCGGCATAAGTTACATTGATTTGAAAAGGCAGATGCAATTTTATATCCATGCATGGACCATAAACACTGGAGTGACAATCCTTCTAGTTGAGATCTCTTATATTTTACTTTGTGCATCATGAATGAAGGAAAGCATAGCCTTGTATATCATGACAAAGGAACCAAGTAAAATATTATCAGCCTTATTACCTTTAGCGCTCAAGTTCTTTGCATCCTGCTGCTTAAAGTAGAAGCTCCTGTGATCAAGTGATTTGTGATAGTTCTTAGCATAAATTTCGGCCCAAACTTTATTAAAATCAGCACGGCACCTTGCCCATTCTTCCTGTTTCTGCTTCAACCGGGTTAAGATAACTGGCAGGGCAAGAGGTGCATTCTTCCTCAATACATCCATTACATCAAGCCCATGGTCACCATATAAACGTTCAATGCACCGTAGGTGAAGAGCTGGATAGGGCGAAAACCAAAGGAAGAAGAAGATACACAAGGGACATTAATTTTACAGCACAATATATACACTATAAAAATCATCAGTATTATACCTGTCATATGATCTTCAACACAAAATGAACTTTCTATCTTATTTGCATGAGCATTCATGCTGTCTAAGAGTTCTTCAACACGCTTGGCTGTCACGTTCACAGATTCTAACAACATGTCAAGTTCAAACCTGGAAACATAATCAAATCACCAATTGCCAATTTTCATACATTAATAAACAACAGAACCCTATTTAAACTCCATATGAAGGAAACAGAAATGAGGAAGAAGCTAAAAATGCAAACAACTGTTCTTAACTAACTATTGTCATTCCATGTGGAAAATATAAATTCAACCAAGATATTTAAGCATCAGATGAGAAAGTAACCAACTTCTACCATAGAGGTGGAAACATCAAACATATGTTAGAGAAGTAAAAATCACGGAGAGTACATCCAACAAGCTATGAAGTCATGAGAGGAACACTAGACAGAGTTTTGAATTTCGACCTATCATCCTCACAACGGAACAAGCTTTCTTCATACTGATTTTTCCGCATGTGTTTGAATGAGTAATCCTCACTTCCTGAAGTAACAGACACCCAACAATCATTCAGCACTTTAGCACCAATCTCTGTTCTCCAGCTTGCTGTCGGGATTGGATACTGTTTTATGGAAATGCCCCGTGATGAGTAAACTACTTAGAATACTCAGTTATGGAAAAGTACGTAAACTTACATTTTCTGGAAGAAGTCGATAACTTGGAGTGCAGCTCTCGCAGTTGGAGAGATCAAGTTCTTGAATGGGTTTTGTCATAAACTTCTCTTTGCTTGCATATGAAAGCATCTTCTGTCCTAGGACATCTTTAGTGTTTGAGGTAAGACCTCTATCGTGTCTATCCCTTTCTCTGATATCGTACTCTTTATTTTTCTCTCTGTCTTCCCTGTCATGATCATCTCCATCTCTATCCAACCTTAAAGATCTGAAAACTTGTTTATTGTTCCATAAGATTCCTGAAATGAGATAAATTGACCACAGTTAACATATCATTCATCATATTTAAGTTAAAGGTCACAATTTCAGAACAATCTTTTCCTCTGTGAATTAGTAATAGAGCATAGCAAGACTGATAAATCATCTTCAGCACATGTAGTGGAGATGAACTCATATGGAAAGGCCTTAAAAGATGAGCACTGGTCCAATACAGAAACTTGAACAGTTGGCTAGATAAACAATTAAACAGGAAAAACTTTAAGTACTAATAGCATGCTACTGTATCATATTTGATTACCATTCTTCTCAATGTAATTTACAAAATCGTCGCATGCCTTCTCAACATCGGGATGTGTTCCAAGTAAGCTAGTTACCTGACACAATAAAAATGCCCATTCATATTAGTGGAACTAGAACATCATAGAAATAATATAACAAAAAATGGCTACCATTCTTTTAAATCTCATCTTAAGTTTGAACAGAAGGGACCAAATGCCAAGATCATTCACTCTTATTTTCTTGTCAGTAATTCACTGTTCTTGGTTTTTGAGATGTCACTCATATTTTTATTGTCATTCTTTTTCAGATTTTAGCAAAGGTGCTAATCATCAGACGAACATGAGAAATATCATCAGGCAATTACAGTAAGCATACATAACCTGATATCAAAGGAAAATAGAACATTATGAAAAGTTCTCTCCACTGAAAAATGTAATTTTTTGAGTGTACGTGTTGAGCACCATGATTTTTCTTTCCTGGAATTTGAGTCATTTGATGTGACATGTGAATGGAAATGACACACTTTGCAAAATTAGCAGCTGTGTTACAGCCTTACAGGAAGTCTTCAATACATGGTATGTGATAGCTAAACCTAAGATCTTAAATCCATATAGCCCTTCTAGAATCATCAGAGTGCTAGATTAGCAAACTTATGGTCTTTGAATGATAAAGCTGGGGTTACTTAGCAGTAGATAACACTGTAAGATCTTGTCTTCATATAATTTTTCCTAACATATTTTTCCTAATGCCGCATGTCACTATCAACAACTATAGACTACATGCTAAAGTTAGATAATGACAACAACATACAGAAAAACATAGCTCATTTGTATTGATAAAATATCTAGGTTACTAAGCATTAGCTAGTCATCCAACTTTTCAATATCTTTACAAGTAATCCAATGGAAAAGTCTTATAAGATTTTCAGGTGGGAAGGAGCTGAAACTTCTCTTCTTCCTCCCATTGCATTTGAGGGGCGCTTGTCCAAGTTTTTTCCCAACCCTAGAAATGATAAATTCACATGCAAGATGCTCAGTTAGAAGTAAATACTTCGAACCACTTAAACAACAATTTCACAAGGAGATCCACTGCTTACAGCTTACAAGTAGGGCACAAAAGCTTATTAACTCACAAACGATAATACTAAATCACAAAGTCGCAAAAGTATGATAATGAGGCATTCCTTGCACAATATAAGTGAATACAAACAGAAAATATAATTAAGTTGGGGATAGTAATTGGAGAAAAAATCACCAGCATTCGAAATTGAGCTGCTGTGACAAACTTGCTTTTATAAGAACGAAGACAATTTGAAAATTTCTCATCAATTTCAGGATCTTGTAATCGATCCTTTAATTTCTCTCGTAAAGCTGACACCATATCCTGCATTCCTGAAGAAAAAAATAAAATAAAAGGATAATTGATATTAATTAGCTTTGCCTGACTAGCTCTTAAGGATTTCTTCCAAATGAGCTAATCCTGTAACCTAGTGACCATTTCGACAACAATTCTGCGAAAAAATTCCAAATACAAATTTCATTCATGATGTATAACTTATTCATCATGGTATATCTTCTGAGTGGCGTAACGAGGTTGAGCAAAAAATAATTAACATAAACAAAGTATACAAGAAAGAAAAAAAAAAGATTTTTGGTGACATGATCAATGGCAGTCACAATAACATGAATCTAAAAGCTTGAATGGGATAATTATTAAATCTTATAACACTAGCCATGCAACTAAGTAATCATCAAATGTGGGTGATTTTCAGGTTGCACACAATGCTTCCACACCTTTCCTAGTTCCTACCTCGATGAAACTGGTCAGTTGCAGAATCATCTGGCCGAGCAGATTTCCTTTTGTGACCTAAGTTATCATCTTGTTCCCACTCATTTCTTTCTCTGTCTTCGCCCTTCTCCTTTCCTTTTTCAGCTTGATTCCACTGCTCAGAATCACGGTGATTGATATACCGATCACAAATGGCAGGGTTCTGAACAATTAAACCTGCGCCTCATATTTTCATAGAGAAACAATAACAACGAGTTCATTAAAGAAAACTACCTTTTCAACATGAGTGGATCTTGCTAAGGTCAATGGGGAGCCACTATCATCTCCATGTGTGATGTGATTCCTAACAGACTGTTCATAATGGACAGTTGCAGCACCAGATGTATCTGGTAGAAAATGAGTGAACTCGACGAGTAGGTCAGCATGGTCCTGAAAAAGAACTGCAACCTACAAAGAAACATTGTCCAATGATGACTGTTCAATCCCCTTCATTACTGTGATACATATAACAGTCAAGAATACATAATCATATTAACATACCTCCTGATAAACCTCTGTTATAGGCTTATTGTCTTGTCTGTACATGTTTAAAATGTCAAGGAAAGCTTTGTACACATGATCATTTCCCTGGAATCTAGTCTGCGCAGTTAGTTTTAAAGTGGTTCAGTCTATATAGACTAATGGAAATATGGGGAACCGTGAAGTATAGTGCATGTTTTGGCATGTGAACCTTGATTTTGTTTACAAAACCAATTGCTTCTTCAAATTCTACAGGCTTCTTCTTCAGAAATGGTTCATCCTCCAGCGGGAGAGTAATTTCATACCCCTTTGGCAAAAATGTATTGAAACCTAAAATTAGGTCTCGATTACCTTTGAATAACTCCTTCACTTTCAAGATAACACCAGATGTATCCAGTCTACAAACAACCATGCATATAGAAGGCACAAACATCAAAAACATTAAAAAAAGAAAATAGTTCACTTTACTGCGAGGAAGTAGGAAAAAGAGTTCAGGTTTCTACCTTTGAGCCTTAAAATTTTTCATTACATCAAGAAAATCCTCATATTTATCTCTTCTGTCTTGAAAAATTTCCTTCACGGTTTTGAGATATGACAAGGCATCTGTTGTTGTGAGCCTCTGTGCGCTGCTTGCAGCTGACATCTGGACTTGCCCAGGCCTTCACCCCCAGTATGCATATTTAAAATTCAGTAATTAGACATAACTATCTATGCAATCATCAAAAGAAAAAAAGAAAATGCAGATTTACATCAACAAAGGCACATAACTATGTACACAACAATGTTCATCATATACAGCATACCTTAAAACATTGGATTGTTCCTATATCTTATTTCCAAATTATTAAGTCAATAGGATCGATTTAAATTGATTCTCAATACTCATTAGAGGTTAGGTGATTTTTATTTTAACAAAAACAAATCTTTTATTGAATATTTTGGAGGACCGTATGTAACCTATGAACGCAATCTTAATTGTTGCCATAAATTTACAAAATTATCTCTTGGCGGATAACAAGAATAACCACAAAAGGAATACTTTGATCTTCTATTTATGTTTCATATAAATGATCATAATATCAAAGCATCAACCATGAAAGGGAAAAGGAATGTTACACAACAACCTGATTCGTGTGTGTTCAGAGATAGATGATTGAAAGCAAGTACAGCTTCAAACAGGAAAGCACGAAGAAAACAGAACCTAAAGGCCTGAATTTTGGACAAAATGACAGCAGAAACATGCAACTCAGTGATTCGCAATCATAAAGAATGCTAAAACATGATAATCACATTAAGATAACAACTTCACAGTAAATGTTATCAAACCAAAACATCATAGTTGGTCCCAAAAAACATAAAAAAAAACCATTAAAATTAAGTAGACACCAAAAGAAAACATACTGTTCCAGGCGAGGAGAAATGGCGGGGCGCTTGAGTTGAGAGCTCACAAACACATCATCTCTAGACCTCTTCATCCCAATCCGCAAATAATTATTATTGTATTATTACCTCCCTGATCTTAAAAAAAATCACGCTTTATTCACTCAAATTGGAAAAAAATTGACATCCAACAGCCCTGCGATAAAGTAATTACCAAACCACTAAACTTAATTACATTAAAATTGTGATAATTAGATCGATTAAGCACCGCCATTCAGTGATTAACGTATTAATTACCTCAATTCATACCTCAATGGAGATCACCGCCGGATTATCTTATCATCAAAAGAATCCTGCACAGTAAACAGAAAATCTCAAGAAACTTAATATGCATTACTTGAATTACACGAAGGCAACATTAATCCAACAAAGTAAGATTACAAAAGTTGGAGAATTTTACAGCAAGAGATCTTTTGGGCCTCTTTCAATGTATGAATGAATGAGCATACGACTGTTTATCCCAGCTGCGTCCGGGATAATGTGTGCAGAGTGTGTATGCATAATTTGTACGTATACATACACGTATGTGTCTCTATATATGTAAATGGTCTATTGATTACAAATTCTGCGTAAGTGATTTCGTAAGTCCTGAGGAGAGATACAGAAAGAGACGAGTGTCTTATATGGACAGAGAGATGTTACGGTGGGCTGGATAATTTATATATGCAGAGAGAGAGAGAGAGAGGAGGAGGAGTTATTCTTTGAGATTTCTTCTAGGTGATGAAGGATTCAGCTCTTAAAGAGGCATAATATCAATGATAATAACACATGTAATAATAATATTTTTATATTATTTTATTTTAGGGAAAATTACAATTGGGTAATTACAATGAGATATTCATGTGCTAATAATTTTTTCAAAATTTGTTGATCAATTTTAGCAATTTTTTAGTTTACATTTGTTGAAAGTTTAATCAGATACGATTATGAAAAATCGATTTTGTCTATATTTTTTAGTTTACATTTTGTGTATATATACACACACACGTGTGAGTTGATGTTACATTTGTTTTATATAGTGGGTTAATAAAAATAGGCTTGGGTCAAAGGATTTGAATTAATTATGAAAGATTGTAAGAGTTGGTTTAGGAGAAGGATTGCACTTGTAAAAGCGTGTGGGTGGCTAGCAAGTGGAGGTCAAACCGTCAAGGGTCATACCTAAAGTAAGATTTGACTCTTCTAATATCCTTTTCCTTTCTTTCTATGTAGGGTTGGGCTAAGCCCATTTAAAATTCTAAGAGACATTACTAAAATATTAAGGCCCATTAGTGATTACAGTTTAATTGATTAGCCCAGAATGGTAAATTTACATATCTTTCCCCTTGCTTGTGGGCTGTCAGCTGTGACCAGTTTGGCTTGTAAACGGAATAGAAGATAATCTATCTTGGAAGATGTTGTCATTTATATATTGGGCTTTATGCACATTAAAATCCAAGCCTAATAGTTTTTCCCATGATCATGATGAAGGCCTGCCTCCCAGATATTGCCCATTATTTAACCCAACGCGGTACTGTGGTAGTGTAGTACTAGTATGATAACAAGCTTCTCGATTATATTTGAGTAATAATTCTGGATTTTGTTAAGAGTGAAATATTTTTGTAATAAAGTATTTTGAAATCTCATTTCTGATTTTTTTCAAAGCAACAAAGAATTTCGCTCTTATTCCTAATGACTCGAACCGAAGACCTAAAGTCTAGGTAGCAAGCACAATTTTATATGTATAATTTCTATAATAGAATTATCATATTATTGATTATATAAGAAATAAAACACCTAAAAATAGTTTAAAATAATTTTTTTAACATTTGATTAGTCAATATCAGCAAAATTTGTGAGCACATTCATTACAAATATGTGAAGAAATTCATTAGAAATTATGTGTCCAAATGATCATCAAAGAAACAATGTAAAGATAATAAAATCTAAGGGCAAATGTCATGAGTGTCACAGATATTTGATTTGGTGATCAGTTTTGCCCTAATATATGTATATATTAGTATTTCTCTTGCGCATTACATGACTTTGTTATATTTATAGTTAGATTTTAATTATTATATTAAATATAATTTTTACTTAGAACACTTGTTTTTTTAACTCCAATATTTCAGTTTATTATTATAGTCAAAATAATTGCAAATTAATTAAAAAGAATCAAATGCACAAAACTTTAGACATTTTAGGTTTGATATTTTACTTATACATATGCAATGTAAATAATAAATTAAAACTAATTAAGTTGATAAGTTTGGTATGTCATGTATTGAAAATAAACTTGAAATGAAGAAATTTTAATTTTAAATCATGATTTGTTCTTTAAAAAATTTATTACTCTCACCCATTAAAATACAAATACGAAATTGGATAAATTTCATAACAAGATCCAATATAGATTAGTTCTCAATTCTAGACTCGAATTTTAAAATTTCTTAATAAGGGGCTCAATTTAACATTTTTTCTCAATTCAAGACTTGAAATTTAGATTGAGTTCTCAATTCAAGACAAACTTTCATTTTCTTTTTTATTTATATTTATAAATTTATTTATATTTCAATATGTATTCATATTTTGGATAAATTAAGTTAAGTTAGTGCATTTTAAGAACAATTTTCATCCGACTTATCTTAATTTATATAAAAAAAAAGAAAGAAAGAAAATATGATTAATTTAATTTATCAAATATAATTTATATTAAACTAATTAATATTAAAATCGATTTTCTATACTTTTATTCATAAAATTAAGAAAATAAAAAGAATCTTAATTTTTTTATTATATATATATAATTAATACAAGTCGGATGAAGATCATTCCAAAATTGCACGAACTTGTCTTAATTTATCTAAACTATAAATACATATTAAAATATAAATAAATTATAAATATTAAAAAAAATGAAATTTTGTCTTCAATTGAAAATTTAATCTAAATTTCAAGCCTTGAATTGAGAAAAAATGTTAAATTAAAGCCCTTATTAAGAAACTTTAAAAACCGGATCCAAAATTGAGAACTTATCTATAAATTGGATTTTATTATGAATTTATCCTTATGAAATTTGATCTAACCTAAGCAAATAACTAATTTTTTTTCAAATTGAAGTGAAAATATTTTCCCATCAAATATTGAAATATCTTGTTATTTATTTAAATAAAGCTACTGAATAATGGACGTAATTGTATTTATCCCAATTGAACTAAGACAAATCCAAATAATTATACCAAAATGTTTGTTTGTAATTATTTTCTCAAGTTTTCTAAAGTTTTGTTTTAAAAATATTATTTATTAATTTTTCTAATATATAAATTTATTTATTGTCATTTTTTTGAATTTATAATTTTTAAGTATAATTTCAACCTAAAACTTATTTTTAAACTATCACATTCTTAGTCTACCTCTATAACAGAAACTGCTACAAATCAAAAAAGGATAAAAAAAATAAAAAAAAAAAACCTCAAATGTACCAAAATTTTAAGTTATTAGATTTTATTATTTTACTTTTCTACAATGCAACGTAAATAAAATAAAAGATCACAAATTGATATATGCATTAAAAACAGTTTTAAAATGAAGAAGGTGCCTAATTAGAAATTATGATTTGTTTAAAAAAAAATAAAAACTCACTTCCTTCGCCTGCCCTTGACCATCCATTAAAATTATAATACAAAATAAAAATTACAAAATACACTCGTTGTCCCACCTCTATCAATATTAAAAATAAGGTAAACAAAATTACAAACATAAATATTAAATTTGAAATCATGCTAAAATTGAATTTTAAATGAAGAAATTATTTAAATGAAATTACAATTTACTTTAGAAAGCATCCCTAATACTCCGGTTTACTTCCTACAAAAAATACAAATATAAATGATAAACTTGAAACATTTAAAAAATTTACAAATGAAGAAACTTATGTAAATTAAACTTATTGCAAATATGCAATTGCATGGTTGAATTATATATTAAATACAATTACATATTTGTAAATATATAAAACTAATATTCTATTGTAATTATATAATTACATATTTTCAAATATCACACAAATATGAGTTCCAATTTTTTTAAAAAGTTAAATACTTGAATGCTCAACAATTAAAAAGGTTAAATACCTTAATACTTGAAAAAAAATGAGGATACGATTTTTTTTAAGATATACGATTTATTTATCATTAAATTAAAAAAACGTTTAAATTAAGAAATACTTGAAACGATGTCATTTTGATGTAGATAGATTTTTTTTAAAAGATTGTATGGCTTATGTGATGTCTTATGTGGTAATTCATTTGGACACGTGAACTTAGACAACACTAAATATAATCGAATTGTAACAATGAATGAAGGTTTTGATTTTTTGTGCTAATGATATAAAAAATTTGGATTAAATTGTAAATTTGGAAATATGTGATTTTATTTTGTAATTTAATCTTTAAATTTGTTTTGTTGGGATTGATGTGGCATGTGACATGACATGTTTGTCGGACACGTAAACTTCAGTTGTCCAAAAAAATATAAATATGATCTAAATTATAATAATGAATAAAAATCGTGAATTTTTTTTTTTTTTTTTTTTTTTTTGCAATTATCAAAAAATGAGAATAAGTTTGCACTGCCTGAAAAATTGTGATTCTTTTTACAATTACGCCTATTTTATTTTACTCAATAACTAACTCGATCGAAAGTTTTAACCAAATAACTCACTCATCCTACACCTTCACCATATATCATCTGTATGCAATAATATCTAAACTAAACATATTGTTTATATTAAAATAACAGATGATTTTTTTTTTTTTTTTTTGAAATAGCAGATGATAAATTCTTTGCAGTAGATAAATCCAATTAAGAAAAGTATCTGGAATTCCTACACAAAGTTGGTTCACAAGGGTTGAATCTTGGGCTACTCAATGTGTGATGAAGCACTATGAACCAACAAGACACAAAGGCAATGTTGAATTAATCTTTAAGAACAAAAGAGATAAGAATAACAGAGACATATCATAGAAATTGATTGGATGAAATGGAAGAGGTCACGTGACAAATAAATAAGAGAATGTCCCTATTCTCCTCAACCATTATATCCTCATATGTCTTGTTTTTCGTCTATGCAAGAATCAATGTATCTGCATGTGTTCATGTCCAATGACCACCAAAACACCCTCATCAATTCTATTCTCTATTCATATCATCCTAATTATTGTGTTATAACACATCTGCTACATAGTTATTATATTTATACATCACTCTCTATAAATATATCATGTGTATTCTTGTATTTTGTTTTGTTATCATACATCAAATGCATGTTACAATAGTTTAATTGTAAATTAAATTATAATTCTTGCTCGTTGCATTTTATTTCTCGTCTCAAAATAAATATTGTAAAACTTTTAATTAATAGAAAAAAAATTATTTCAAAATAGTGTAATACCTTTTTTAAAAATTTATGTTAGGTTAGGTAAGTCTTTATATTATAATATTATCATATTTATGTTGATATAATCATATAAGTGTATGAGTAATATCACATAAATGTATGATCAAATTATGCTGATTTTTTTAAAGTTAAAGTATACCTAAATATTTATATATAAAAGTTATTAATATAATATAAAAGTTTTTATTAAAGAAAAAAACAGGTCAGCGTATGAATTTAAATTTTTCTTCAATATATATGAAAAATTCAAGTGAACTCAGTCGATCCAATTACGCAAATTTTAAATTCGTGCATTGATACAGAAAATAGCTACTCAATTAATATTTATTTTAAGATAGAGGAATTACTTATTTACTAGCTATTGTGTTTAAGTGAATAAAAAACTGTCTGCATCATTCAGAGAAAATATGAGAAATAGAATAAATATGATGTTTCCATAATAGTGGAAATTGTGGAAAATTTCATCATAAAATTCACGTACTTAGTTTGAATTTTTCGGCTACCCATGTGAAAATTGACCTTGATAGAATCGGCAAATTAAATAGAATGAATAATAAATATTCCTGTCTCGTAGTCACTGAACATTTAAGTTGGCACTTAAGACCCCACAAATTAAATTAGACATCTTTGGAAATGACGGGTTTATCCCTACGTAGACATATATCCGGTTGGTACGTAGATTATCATGCCCAATTGTCATTTGTCACAGAGATTAACTAATAATTAATTATCAAGATGTCGACAGCAAAATTTTGGTTTTTCCTTATTTTATGTTCTTAAGAAAATAAATAAATACAAAAAATCTGATTTTCTCTCTTAAATAGTCTTTGGTTCTAATAATTTGGCCAATTAATCCTATAGACAATTCAAATTAAATGGGTTTCCAACTAATCGGCTCAATTTAAATGAGCTATCAAAATAAAATTATTAACCTTGTGGCTTGCAAGTACATACAAAAAAAAAAAAAAGGAAAAAAAAAGGAACGTATAGAAAACTATTCTATCAGTAAATCGTTTGGTTGTTGAAAATTAGAGATAGATTTTTTTTCTTTTTTATTCTAAACTTGGTGATCGAATTTTTTGAGATACAACTGCTAATATAATAAGAGACAAATAATGTACATCCCTAATATTTAATAGTTGATTCATCACTAAACAAATGTTATTACTGTTGTTATAAATTTGTATGTCAATTATTTAATTTGTCTCCATTTCATTACTATTTAGTTATAATCAATCACTATTTAGTTGTAAATTTGCTGTAGTAATAAGTTAAAGCTGAGTTATGTATGTTTAATGAGCTATAGTAATGTGGTTTAACGATCTTGATAACTATTTAACAAGCTGAGCTATAACTAAACTGATTTATATGTGATGATATATTAGATATTTATATAGTGACGAGTTGTTCTCAAAGTTAATAATTTCGAAACAAACCAAGTTGAACCTGTAAAACATATAAATAAATCAAACTTAAATGTTTTTCTTATTCAACTATATTCGATTCTATTACAGCTTAGTAAATTATTTATTAATTTTAATAGTTCCACAAGTTTTTACATTGCCTTTTTTCCTAGCTTTATTCTTTATAATTTACCAAGATGAAGAAAAACATCCAAAATATTGTCGTAGGAGAATCATTTATTGACACATATTATTAGTTGTGCAAAATTAGTCAGATGCCAATTTCAAGTGGGCAAATATATATATATATATATATATATATATTGAAACAACAAAGAAAGAAGTTTTAATTCAAGGGTGAACTACTTTAGAAAAGAATTCCAATTATTTGTTGAATAAAGACAGAACCAGCACACACAAATCTGGAACTCTTTAATTTATGAATTAAAATTTTCAAAATCTTTAGTATATTTTCAATTTCATAGCTAGGCTTTGGGCATAAACAATAATAAATCCGGTAAGCAGCCACAAGCTATAATGTTGTTTGGTCAGCTTATTTGAGAATTAATTAAGTTACAAGATTCCTCAGCTTATAATGCAAGCACGAAATGATTGCTTAGATTTTGGTTCAAAATGGTCTAAACCTTCTATCATATTTTGATATTTAATCTTATATTTTATTATCTGTTATATATTAACTAGTAGGTGAAAGATCTATTTGTTTGTGATGAAATTGTCTATATAATTATCACATGAAAATAATTATTAGATATATACTCCCTCCGTCCCGAGCTATTTTGCCTACTTTGATCGGCACGGATCCTAAGAAAATACAGTTGATTGTTGATTGAATGTTTAACTTTATGCTTTTTTAGTGCTTTTTTTTTGCCATTTTTGGGCTAGTAAAATAAGTTGGGACAAGCAAAAATGGAAAGTAGGCAAAATAAGGTGGGACGGAGGGAGTACTACTTAATTGCTCAATAATATAGGAGCCAGTAATATTAATCGATTAATTTAAATACATTAAACCAAACAGTTTAAATAACATGGGAAGCATATAATTCCGCAGATAAGTCCTCCTCTCCCATGTTCCCTTGAGAGAAAAACATTAAACTACAAACAACTCGAGTAATAAAACAAACATGAAATAATTTAAAAGAATTAATTGTTTACATATGATCAACAATGACAAACAGTTTTGCTCATAAATACAAAAGATTGGTCACATGGATTGTGAAGCCAAGTCTCACAATCCTCTTTCGAAATCACGGGGATTTGCACTTTTCCCATTAGTGATTCAAATTTTTAAATTAGACAGTTCTATGGATATAATTTAATGGAAGGAAAATTCATTATAAATTGTTGAAATTCATTTTTATAAATTAATTTAATGAATATACTCAGCTTTCATAGATTGAATCGATCATAAAATGTAACCTGACTTCAAAATTTAATGTATCTTATGTTCAATTATGAAAATATTGTTTATCTAAAAATCTAGTACCGATTACTTGACTGGTACCATATCAACATATTACAGCTAATTGGGCGGATAAATTTTTCGAAACAGAAAATTAAATTACAATTTTTTTGGTCAATATTAATAATCAAAATTCAGACCAATAGAAATGAATCGTTTCATTCTGACCAAAATTAGTTAAAACAACCAACTTTGCAACTATTAAATTTATCTCGTGTGCAAATATAGCCATACGGGGTACAATCCAATTTCGTTATCAGTTTGGACTTGGTAAATGGTAACATGCTATTCGCACATGGCTATGTTATCCTTTTAAATAGTTACAAAAGAGAATTAAATTAATAATTTCTCCTTTATGTTGTGACAAAATATCCATGTGTTGCGTGATATGGTGGACAAAACAATAATTATAATAAAATCTATCTCAAAATGGTTGTTAATATATATTTAGAATTAATTTTTCGTGGATAATTATTGTAAGATGGGGTCTCATCATCTACAAATAACATATTAATAGCAAGGTTTGGATTGTAGATCAATCTATCTCACGTAATAAGATTTATGAAACGGTCTCACAAGAGACCCACTCTTTATTATTTTATTAAAGAGAAGGTTAAATTGTTCTGGACATTTTGAATAAGGTTCCACATTTGTATTTCAAATAGTAAAAGAACTGGAACGTACACTTATTTACTGAAAAACTATTGTATTGTTTTTTATTGACTTGTTATAAATTGTATATCTAGTGTTTTTTTATTACTATTCTTAGTGTTCATTGTGAAATACAAACCAATTCAATTCAAGAGGAAAATTAATGGTAAGCATAATTTCAATTCCTAAAATAGTTTTAATGCGGAACAATTTTCTTTATTCACTAAAAAAACACTTATTTTAATATATGAAAAATAATAGTAATTTGACAATTTATATTGTATTTAAATGTAGAAACATTTTAATTAGGTGTAATTACGTAAAATTCACGATGTTTTAGTTAATTTTCATTTACAACATGAACCTTAAATCTTAGTATAAAGATCCATCAACTTCAATTTTGTTTTCAATTAAATACACGAAAGAGTTTATGAGTTCCGATTGCTAAAATAAAATTCAAAAAAATTATGAATTATTTCATATCGGCACACATCAATTTGTTGTAAAGACATAATTAATACGTTGAATATGGTTTAAAAAATTATAATTTTTGAAATCCATGTCAACAATTAGGCAAAGTTTCATGTACTGCATTGGTGAATTTTGGCATCATTAAAAAAGAGGCTCACATTACTTATTGATCAGTGATTACCTAGCTACAGCAATAATAGATAAAAATCTTTTAAGTGTCTTAATTCATACTACAATTGCATTACAGTGTATAGATTTCTCCTTTAAATATGAATTGGATCATAGATACAATCCTACTAAGTAAAATTTAATTTTAATTACTTTATTACATGTAGACAATAATAAGAAGGTTGAAAAGTAAATTGAAAATAGTGCATGTAGTACAACAAATTAAATCTAGTTAATATATAATCATAATTGGTCTCCATGTTCATGGAATCTCCCATTATGATCACGAGTTCAATGAATTTGTCAGCTGCATCCTCACGTGATCTTCTGCTCAAATTCTTCTATTAAAATGTGTTCATATCT
Source organism: Scutellaria barbata (assembly GCA_028654395.1). Taxonomy (NCBI): domain Eukaryota; kingdom Viridiplantae; phylum Streptophyta; class Magnoliopsida; order Lamiales; family Lamiaceae; genus Scutellaria; species Scutellaria barbata. The sequence goes on from CM053644.1 coordinate 41,189,914, forward strand.
CCCTCACATGCTTTGCATTTACTTCCAACATTACTTCTCTTACAATTTTGAATTCTGATTAATAATTAATTAACCCCCCCCCCCCCCGAATATGTGTTACACTAAATAATTTTAATAATTAGTTGTTAGGTTGATTGGGGAAGAAAGAAAATAAGAAATAAACTAGCAAGAACAATTATAACTAGTGGATCTAGCGAACGAAATAGTTTATAGTTCGAATGCATTAATAAAGATTAACAAACGGGAAAAAGTTTGTAAATAACAAGAATTAACAAAACATAATAATGAAAAGATAACTGCCTTTTTTTTTTTTACCAATCAAAATATTAAACATAAATTATTAACAAACTTTATTCAACAAAAAAATTCAACATCCAACAATTAGTTATTTCTAGAAATCGAGAAAAGAGATAAACATGTTATTTGAATAGAGTACGACTTTTATGAGATCATTTAATGAATTTTATTTCGTGAGACGGATAAATCTAAAATTGATAATTCACACATGAATTTGTAAAATGTATTTTTTTTTTCCCTTGTGTTTAGTGATCTCGATCCGATCATATTTGTGGAACAAATTATATTTGCTCGTTTTGGTCTCAGACTCTCCACAATTAGTGGACAGATTAAATGAACTAATATGGTTTGAACTTTTGTCGTTGGAAAAAAAAAAAGGAAAAAAAACATAGCAATTTATTTTACCTCAATAATTAGATTTGCGTGACAATTAATTGGTCATATTCAAAAGTTTGCTTTGATTAGCTAATTGAACCAGTGCATGGATGGGTCAATGGTCAATCGTGTATACCCAAGTTACGAGTTAATCATGATTTTTTAATATGAAAGTATAGAAATTATATGACTTAAATCCAATTGAGACACTATATTGTGTATTGATTGCATTGACCCGAATGTTGACCATGTTGAGCATTCTAATTTCTATGAAATCAAATCAGTATAAAACGATTTTACTTGATTTTACTATTACAATTTCTTACTAGTACGTTATTCTCATTGTTAGCTAGCTTGTTTATACTTTCTCAATAATTCAAAAATCAATCATTCGTATCGTATTTATTTAAACTGAATTATACTTGATATATAATTACATTACATGGTATTATATGATATATAATACAATTTTTTTGTAATTATTCTTCCTATTCCCACAATTTCACCAAGTAATTTCTTATCAATATATACTTTTAAAAATAAAATGACCTATATTTGAATAGGATAATAATTTTCTCGTGGGAAATCATTTCCATCAGGTATCGAAATTGATAAGATTAGAATTTCTCAGTCAAATCGAGGAATAGAGTGTGATTCTGATGCTCCATCTAATTTCAACCCCAAAACCGATCCTGATTTTTAATATTATATATACATTTAATAATTAGTAACTTATCCCAATTTTTAAAAATATTTTGCTATATTCTCTTCAAATAAGTTATGTTGTTATGATATTAGATTAATGTTGAATTTTCATTTATTAGTTGTTTTTGTAATTTTGATATTTATTTCTTAAAAATTATCTAAAAAGCAGATGCAATATTTTAACTGGACGAGATAGTATTAGTTTTTTTCACTCCTTCGTTTGTACATGTACTTAATTCTGGTCCCAGAATATAACGCAAGCATTAATATTTACACAATTTTGGCACTACATTTTCTCACTCTTTGGTAAATTAATTAATGCTTTCATACTTTCCATTTTCCAACGCAATTTGCATCTCTGCGCTCTTTCTTTCACAACATTTCATCAAAACCCACAAAACCTTTTTTATAAAACCTTTTTTATTTTTATATATTAAATGTTAATTAAATATATATCATTTGGCATAAAACTATTATAATTTATAGTAATTGACTAAATAAATAAATAAAAGAATGGAAATAAAAAGTTCGTATACAAAACATGTGGAGACACTAAATAAAAGAATTGACTAAAAATATAAAAAGTAATTAAAATTAAAAATTACTAGAGAAATTGTTACAACTGGGCACGTTCTCCCCTCGTTCCTCAACATATAAAAACCAACACCATCCACTCATCCCACTTCTTCTTCCTATATTCACATCTCCTTCTCCGATCTCCTACGCCGTATGCCACCGGCGCCGCCTTGACTCATTCTCAGAAAATGGCGATCACAAAACAAACCTCCGGTGAGCTGAGAACACGAGTGAACACTTGCATTGACAAGCTTTCAGATAGAGACACGCTTTCCATGGCAGCCAACGAACTCGAAAGCATAGCCAGAGCGCTTCCGACCGACGCTTTCGGACCTTTTTTGAACTGCCTCTCCGTCACGGACTCGTCTGAGAAATCCCCCGTCCGCCGTCAGTGCGTCCGTCTCCTCAGCGTTCTTTCCGCCGCTCACGGCGACGCCTTGTCGCCGCACATTTCGCGGATGATCTCCGCCGTCCTCCGCCGCCTTCGCGACCCCGACTCCGTTGTCCAAACGGCCTGCGTCGACGCCGTTTCGTCCATCACCGCTCACGTGAACTCGCCTCCGTTCTCCGTCATCCTGAAGCCGCTCGTGGACACGCTTTTCCACGAGCAGGATTCGAAAGCGCAGATCGGCGCGTCGCTCTGCCTTTCTGCGGCGGTGGAGGCGGCGCCGGAGCCGGACTTGCCGGAGCTCAGAAAGCTTCTGCCGAGGGTTTTGAAATTGGTGAAGAATGACAGCTCTAAAGCGAAGCCTGCTTTATTGTCGCTTATTGGCAGCATTGTGAGCACCGATTGTGTTAAGAGTAAGAGCCTGTTGAGTTCTGTCGTTTCAACGGCGGTCGAGTTTTTGAGCAGCGACGATTGGGCGGCGAGAAAAGCGGCGGCGGAGGTTTTGGAGAAAGTCGCGGCGGCAGAGAGATACTTAGCGGCGGAGTTTAAGCGCTCTTGTGTGGCTACTTTGGAGAGCAGGAGATTTGACAAGGTAAATATTCAATTTCTGTTACGACATTTTCAGAATTAATTTGTTGATTTATCACAAAAGACTCAAAAACATAAAAAATTGTGTATTAAGGTAAAGCTTGTGAGGGAGAGGATGAATCGAGCATTGGAGATGTGGAAGGTTCTTCCAGAGTTATCTGAAGGCGGTTCATCGCCAAATGGTAATTGTCTATTTAATTTATGTTTCTTTTTTGAATTACAATTTTTGGCCTATTTCATAACTCCAGTTTCAGTAGTTCATATCTGCGTATTCATTGCTTATAGATATAATTCATTCGATTTGTGAGATGAACTCAATTTTAATGGACGTTGATTAGTGTTAGCATTATCATGAAATCCATCCTAATTTGGTTGTTAGAGAGATGAAATATTGGTAGCATTATTACAAAATCCTTCCTAGTTTACTTCTTGGAGATATAAACCAATGGTAGCATTATGTTGATTCTTCTTTTAGCCTTTTATGGGCTGAAGATAGTTATTACACTCGAAATGCTGTTTTTTTAACGTTAATCTTGCTTTTCAGTTCAATCAGATGGCAGCAGTGTTGGGCACTCCCCTGTTCTTTATCCACCGACACCGCCCAATGTTGGATTGGAAACCCCACAACGGAAAATGTTTCCGATTAGGTCACCTTCATCAAGCTGTTCGTCCACAACCAGCAGTAAAAAGAGCATTATAGTAAACGAGGACATTAAACCGAGCATTTCCAATGCCAGTAAGCTGAACCTAAAGAAAAATTCCCGTTCAAAAGTGGTGCCTTTCAACTACAACGACAATTTCATCAGCATGGTGGGCGAAAACTCCATCAAAGATAGCATTGAGAATCAAAAGGAGTTTGAGGACTTATCTCTGATTCAAAAACAGCTCCTGCAGATTGAAAACCAGCAATCCAATCTGTTGGACCTCCTCCAGGTATTGCCATCTTGTCTCTTTTCATGTGATTGTACTAATTTTCATCATACTTGGTACATTGTTTCTCACATGTTCATTTCTCAATGTTCAGAGATTTATTGGGAGCTCCCAGAAGGGGATGAGTTCGTTGGAGAAACGAGTGGACGGGCTGGAGAAGGTGCTCGATGAAATGTCACAGGATTTCGCGATTTCAAGGATTTCGGAGTCAGGAGGAAACACGTGTTGTATGATTCCAGGTGCAGAATTTCTGAGTCCAAAGTTCTGGAGAAAAACAGAAGGCCAAACTCCTCATTCAAAGTTTTCTTCTTCTCCTTTCAGAAACCACCAATGCTTGAATGGAGATGCAAGTCTTGGGATCTCAACTCCAAGAAATTCATAACTGTATTTATTCCTAGAGATTATTAATTCTTTTGGTTTAGCTGAGTAAAGTTACAGTTTATATGTATGTTCATCTACTTTTACTGCTTTACAAATGTGTACTCAGTTCAATGTATGTACATAATTTTTTGAATAGAGGATGCTGTTGGATATATTAATGATGTTATTTCATTACAACTTACAAAGAGAAATATGGATTTAAACTTATATTTAGAGGCCCACAAAAAGGTTAGGTCCAATGGGCCTATATCAGGCCCGATGGGCTTTGATGGGTTAGACTATATTTGACTCTTCCAGAGCTAATGTTTGTTCTTATAGGCTTTACAACCTACAAGTCCTTCTAAACTTAATTAGGCTAAATCAAAAGCATAAGTAGTATAATTAATTAATGAATTAATTGTTTTGACTTCTATACTTAATTAGGCTAAATCAAAAGCGTAAGTAGTATAATTAACTAATGAATTAATTGTTTTGACTTCTATACTTAATTAGGCTAAATTGTAAGTATGATTAACTAATTAATTAATTGTTTTGACGGCATTGTAATTAATTTGATGACATTTATATTTGATTATACCAATAAAATAGAAGAAAATTATACAGCTGGAGACGATGAATTTACCCAAATAATTAGGAAAATCTCCAAAGAATAAAAGGGGAAAAATAACTTAGAAAAATCTTTCCCAGTTAGAGTATTTTTGTCCTCTACTTCAACTGCCATAGTTTTAGAGGTTTTAGGGTTCAGAATCTTCACAGTTCACACATTGACAAGGTGTGCTTTTCACCTTCTTCTACGCATTTTCTAGTTTATTACTTGAATTTTTACCCTGTTTTGATTTTTGCTGCAGGGAAGAAATTAAGCATTAATGGGCGTGATTGAATTGTTCAGCAAGACTTCATTTTTTTTTTTATAGACAGACCAGAACTCAGTACCAGTTGTAATTCATTTCAGGGCGAAGCTGAGGCGTGGCAAAATTACATTTATGACCCCGCCAAAGTCCTCCGCCACCATCCCGGTGGTTGAGAATAGACAAGAAAAAGGCGCCAAATCCTTTACTGGGGATTCGTTTATTCGATCCCATCTCCGTAAATTGTCCCCATATCAATCTATTTTACCTTTCGAGGTAATTTCCTTACCAAACACCATTTTATTGTTCTATTTTATGTTTCAGAAGAGCTTAAGGAAAACATGAAAAGGTTAATGAACTATGAGATAAGGAAATGTAGATAGTGTGTCGATTGGAAGGGGCTTTTTTTTTTGGGTGCTTTCAAAATGAATCTTGCATGTTAGAGAAGTTAGCTGCAAATGTAATGGTTCTTAACTTTATTATCCAATGTTGTTTGATAGTGTTGCATTTCATTATTCTATGTGCAATCATTATAGTCCTAAGGTCATACTGCACGTGCTGATGCATCAAAGATCAAGATTTCTGACGGAGCGTTCAATTTCTTTGATGAAGGCTTTTCCGTTAGTCATTGAAATGTTTTTTCTGCATTCCGTGGCTGATTTTTCCTTGAAACAAAGCTCAGTTGGAAACCCCTTTAGATTCCTTTCCACTGTCATGTCAGAATTATCTTTGTACTATTATGTGAGTTTTAGGATGGTTTGCTAAGAAAGAATATTGATACTGGAATAGGAGGGATCCCCTACTGTGCAATTTCTATTACACGAGGATATCACTTAAAAAATTACATTTCAGTGAGATTATGGTGAAATGTTGTCACCGACTCACTGATCAAAGAAGTTGATCCATGTGCTCTATTTAGGATTTCTTGAATATTCAGATGCTATAATATTTTGCTGATAGACAATGATATCTATAAGCGATCAACTTATGGATGCTACTAAAATCTTCTGGAAGGCATATATTTGTTTTCCGGTTAGTGTCATTTTCAACATATTTCGGTGGTATTATCTGATTAAATGGATGCATTTTTGCTTCTTTCCCTGTTGTCATGGTTAAGGCTCTGATTACACAATTATGTTTATTTCATCAGTGAAATGTTCCTTTCACTTAATTAGTGTCATTTCTGAAGTTACCGACTTTTATTTACTTGAATGGATTATTCGTTGTGTCATTGACATACATCAAGCATTAGTGGTTTGTCAGGTCTTGCATGTTGATTACATATCTAAGTATCTATGTGTGTGGGTGTTGACTGTTGATGCAGTATAACATCAAATATGATGCCAGTTATCAGTTTACAGTTAAGCTTTTTTTTGCATTTTACTTGGTTATGTTGCTTTCAACATTTTTATACTAAGTCTCCCTGCATTCTTCTAACTCTGGACCTATCCCATTTCACAGTTCCTCAGAAGCTGGACTTCAGCTTGGATGTGAATAGGATATTTGAAGTTGTTGAGCAGGAGAAACCGAAGGTATATTCCTGATCTCACCGAAAAATCCAGATCGAAGGTAATTATGATTTGGGTCCACTCTTACTTTTCATTGGCTACTCAAAATCTCTCATTCACACAAGTATCATGAGCCATATTTCATCTTTGCTGTTGTACGCCAAGATCACCTTTGTGCCTCTGTGTGCCTTGCACTTCTAATAATTATGGTTTTAGTAGCTTCTATATTACAATAATGTTGTTGCTTACCCTCAGTTTTGTGATTGCTTAACCTTCTATAATTTTTGTTGTTGTGGCCTGTCTTTGGATTACTTTTGTGTTTCCTGTATGTGACATTATTGTTATTTTTATTTTTTTTGGTCTGGGAGCATTATTGATGGTGAAACTCTTTTGAAAATACTTGGTCTGCCCATATTGGTAGTGCTGTATGAAGCGTATATAGAATTTGCAGGAATTGAATCTCAGATGAAATGGGTGAAAAAGTATGAGAATCTAATTGTGCTTTGGACCTTTAGCAAAAGAGCTGGTACTATCCTTTCGCCTTCAAATGCTAATCATTTCATAAAACTTGTTCACCTTGAACTACTTTGCACAATCTAAGATGAAAGCTTGCAAAGCTATTTTTCAGTTTTATTTAGCAAGAGCTCATATACAACTGATCCATGGGATGTTAGTTCAAATGCACTTTTAAGTAATTTCGGTACACCATGACTTGTACTGCCGTTTCAAACAATAAAAAGGTTTACTAATACTTGTTTTCTTCAATATTAATTTCATATAGCTAGGTTTGTAAGACTCTGGTCATATTTTTCATGTAAAATTAAACATGTAAAACTGCCAAAGACTAATCTAGGTTTGTAAGACTTCGTCCTATGATTTCATAAATTTAACTCATAAAATTGCCAATGATCAAGGGCTCAATGCAATCATTTATTTTGTGGATATACATAAAATTTATAATTGGAATGAAGGATATACATTGATGGACCTGCATATACTGATTTACCTTACTACGATCTGATATATGGTGTACCAAAACACGATGACGTGATATGATCCGTAAAGCTGACCTTGCCTTTTGGGTTAAAGGCTTGATTTGTTATTCTTGAGTACATGGTGTAACCCCCGATACCCGAATTATACCACCAGCCCCACTGCTTTACTATTGCTCTAATGCATGGTTCTTTGTTGGCTGATAAAACCTATAATTGTTAGCACAGAATGTGTATCCTGAACTCAAATCGATGATTACAAATAATATTGTGGTAGGTGCAGCTTTAGCAGGACTTCGAGTTGGATACGCAGCATTTCCTTTGAGCATTATCGAATACCTATGGAGTGTGTCAGTTGCAGCTGAAATCGCGGCATGTGCTGCATTACAACAGAATCCAGCCTATCCAGAGGTACCTGGAATTCATTGACAGAGATGTACCGTTTGGCTCTCACCGATTTCTATAATCATTTAAAACTCTAGTACTAAATATATCTTCGATTATGCCTAGTAGCGTTGGTGCAAGAGAGGGAGAGACTCTGCAAACTTGTGAAAGAAGTAGCATATCTCAATCCATATCCACGCCACTCCAATTTCATTCTCTGCGAGGTTACATCTGGAAGGGATGCTAAGAAGTTGAAGGTAATAAACATGGCTACAATGGAGCGCCTAAAGCTCCTCCATTAATCAATCATTTGCAATATGTTGGATCACTATACCTTTTTCGAGTAAAGGGTATCAATTGTTAAATAACTCAAGTGAGAGATATCACACTTGTTTTGAGGCTTTTTCTTGTGATAAATGTGCGTATCTTGTCTTGTTTATTATCACAATTAAATAAATATATTTATTATTAAAATAAATAATTGGTCATTCCTTTGTATCATAGAAGCTATGTAATGTCCCCCAACAAATGCTGAAAAATGAAATACTAAAAATTTAAGGACATGTAAGTCTTAATTTTATTTCATTAATATCTATCTATTACACGTATACAAAATTTCTAGGAAAAAAAAAGGGTGTTAAAACAAATCCAATGTCTTAACCACACTTGGTGAGTTGAAAGCAGCCTTTGAAAGCAACAAGACAGCTATAACATATGGTTGCAATTTAACTATTGGACATGCTTACCCATTACTATCATTTTGCCTTTTCCATTAAGAGAAAATTAATTCCAAGTCTGCCGTAAACGATTTATCTATAGATGTCTTAACTTTCTTTTGACATTCTAGATAATTATTTATACCTACTCATACAAACTTTTGTGCAATCGATACATGGACTTCAATTTCATGTATTCGGGTCGATTTGATCCGTTATGTACCATCACGAGTCTGAGTGGGTGTATTTTAATCCGCCCAAACTAGCTTTCAAATGTTGTACCTTTATGTTATGTTAGTCATACGTTTTAAAATTTTTAATTGTTAATTAATATTTTTTTTAAATAATTATTAATACTTTTCATATCTTTTAGTTATTATGTTAGTCATATTTTGTGGTTATGTTAGCTTATATATTACATAAAGATATAGCTAGATATAAATGTATGACTAATATCACATAAAATGTACGAATAATATTACATAAAGATATATATGTACAAGTTATGTTGAAATTAGGATTTTTTTTAAATTAAAATATTATATAAAGATAGAACTATTAAAACATAAAGTCATGATTAACATAATATAAAAGTTGGAAAAAATATATATATAGATCCGATCGGATACGATCCGACCCGACCCAACCCAAATCCTGTATTAGTTGCACAGGAAACTTACTTTCTACTACTTCGTGTACATAACAACTAAGGAACATTTTAACACAAGGAGCAAAATATGAATTTCATTACATCAACGTCTCTCGAAATTAATTTGGAAATTTCCATTAAATCCTAAATTAATTGGATCAGCCCATATTCGAAAAAAAGATGTTAACAGTTGTCCATCAACTGAAATTCCAAAGTATAAATCGTTAGTTTAGGTCAAATTAGTAAAATCTTGTGTCAACGTCAGATAATACTCAAACTAATATAATATATTCAATATATAGTCCTATAATACCACATTTTGTATAAAAAATTACTTTTCCATCATAAAGTATAATTTTGATACTTTTCTTCAATAATTCATAAAAATTTGATAAAATTTCTTTTTAATAAAAGTAAAACAAATTAATTTTCTATCGGAGTTTATATGATTAAATTTTTGTCATGTAATCCTATGAAAAAAACACATATTATGTTACTCTCACAGAAATTGATTTTTCTACTTTTATCTAAAGGACAATTTTATTTATTTTTCCAATTTTTGATAAAAATAAAATAAAATTATTCTCTATAATAAAAAAATAATTTCTTATGTGAATTATGTTATTTTATTCACCAAACTCTATAATTGTATCCAAAATGAATGATATATACTAAGTTATGAGAAAGTACTATTTTGTAATAATATCTCGTAACGTAGGATGGTTTCAAACAGAAATTTTTATTGCTATATAATTGTTTTTATCCTTTTCTTTTTACAAGGAAAAGGAGAAGAAGCATTATTATATTATATTATATTGAATTCCGACGTTAAAAGAAACGTAAAGTAAAAAGAAGACAAGTGCACAACCACTGTCGGCGCAGGCACAGATCTGCGCAAAGAATTTAGGCATTGGAATCCCTTCCTTGTTTAAACCTGCTTACAAGATCTCTAAATTCTCATTTAACACATAACAAATGAACAGCTCTTCAGATCAACGCCGCAAGAGAAAACGCATTTTCAGACAATCTGAATCACCACTCTTTTCTCTTCTGCCATTGTTGTCTGTAAGATCTCTTCTCTTGTGCTTTACCTTCTTCACATTTCTCTATCTCTTATCCTACACACTTCCCTTCACTTCTTCATCCTTTCGTCCTGTTCTAGTCGTTTCCAGCTTATCTTTACTCTCTTCTTCTTCTAGTTCTAACACTGCTAGATCAGTTAAAGATTTTGGTACCTTTTTGTTTCCTTTGAAAATTGAGAACCGGGTTTTGTTCCCTGATCATGTTTTGTTACTGGTGAATGGTGGTGAGAAAGATGGGGTAATGAAGCTCAGTGATGCTAGTGATTTGGAGTGTGTTTATTTTGGTAAAACTGATTTGAGTAGAGGTAGGAAATATAGTGGTAATTTTTCTGTGCAAAAGGTGCTGTCTTTAGATGAATATGATGAGCTTAGGACTATTGTGAGATGCCCACTTCCATCCAAGAATTCTTCAGCTGAAGCAAACTTGAGATGGAGGGGTAAAGGTGGGATTTTTAGGGAAATCTCTAATGGGTTTTGGTCTAGTAATCGCACAGTAAATTCTTGTTCTTGGAACAATGTGGTGTATGCAGCTGCTTTAGATGGAAACACCACTGTTGTGTTTGTGAAGGGACTGAATTTGAGGGCTGATAGGGAATCGAATCCAAGCCAATTCAGTTGCCATTTTGGGTTAGGAAAATCGGATGAGAATGAGAGGTATATGCTTAGAACAAAAGCTTTAACAGCTGCTCAGGAGGTTGTGAGGTGTGTGTTGCCTCGAAGCATGCAAAGCAGGCCCAAAAAGGTTCAGGGGATTCGGGTGACTATAGGTGTTCAACCCTATGTTCATAGTCGAGCTCATAGGCGTGCACTTATGCCATCTGTGGCAAAGATATTGAGTTCAGTCAACGAGGGTAAGATAAAGAAGAGTGAGGGGAAATACGAGCTTTGTGTGTGTACGATGGTGTGGAACCAGGGTTCAGCCATCCGGGAGTGGATCATGTACCACGCATGGCTTGGAGTCGAGCGATGGTTCATCTATGATAACAATAGTGATGATGGGATTGATGAGGTTATTCAAGAACTTGATCTTGAAAACTACAATGTTACAAGGCATGTTTGGCCATGGATCAAAACTCAAGAAGCAGGATTCTCTCATTGTGCTCTTAGAGCAAAGGATGAATGTAACTGGATATCTTTCATGGATGTGGATGAATATTTTTACTTTCCATACTCAACTCCTAGACACCAAAGATTCCGGAAATTAGGCTATGCAGGGCAGAATTCGTTACGTATCTTGGTATCAAACGTCTCGTCAGCATCAAGAACCATAGCAGAAATCCGAACATCCTGTCATAGCTTTGGGCCATCCGGGCTCGATTTGCCTCCACCACAGGGAGTCATGGTGGGTTACACATGTCGTCTTCAGAGTCCTGAGAGGCATAAATCGATCATTAGACCAGATGCACTGGATTCCACAATGCTCAATGTGGTGCACCATTTCCACCTCAAGAAGGGATACAAGTACCTAAATCTGCCTATGAGTACAGCAATCATCAATCATTATAAATACCAAGTGTGGGAGGTGTTTAGAGCAAAGTTTTACAGAAGAGTAGCTACATATGTTGCTGATTGGCAGCAAAACCAAAATGAAGGGTCAAGAGATAGAGCACCGGGGTTGGGGACGGAGGCGATCAAGCCATCTGATTGGTCGCAGAAGTTTTGTGAAGTATGGGACACAGGGCTGAGAGACTTCATCTTGGCTAATTTGGCTGATCTTTCGACTGGTTTGCTGCCGTGGGAGGCACCATCATCGTCTCTGACTGAGTAATTGGATCACATTGGGTAGGCCTTGAGGCTCTCACCTGCCATTGTATAGAAGAAATTCACACTGAACATTCATTTTTTTGATTGTTTTACCATTAGTATTGCTTCTTTTACTTTTCACAGAAGATACAGAATTTTATACAGCAGTAATTCTTGTGACGATGTGACTTGCATTACTTGTGCTGTTTAATTGTATCAACCATCAACAAGTGACTGGAAATTATATGCTGATATAAGCATTTTTGCCATTCCTCTTGAATGGAAATTTCTCAACATCCGTTTCGGTTTACAGCTTGTGAAAAACTTGCAACAAGGATGTGATTGAATCAAAATCTAATAGAAGTTACAGAACAAAAACACGAGATCAAAACTGATGTGACGAGCCATAGCATCTTCTAACATAACTCGGGGCTGTTATAACTTGAATATGGGTAGAGTCTTGAGCTTTAAACCGCCAACATGGCAGCATCTCTCTGTCTCTCATGAAAATGGAAGAAATCATGAATTAACAAAGGCAGCATCAGCAAGCAAATCTGGATAGAATACCTGAGATTTGAAGGGTCAAGTTCTTGTCATGGGCCTCATGGCATATCATAATAAAAAACATCAACGAGCGATGTGACAAGACATTTAAAGTTGAAATTATAAGGCAGAAAAGATGATAGAATAGATTTAACAATCTTACAAACCTAACTTGAAAGATTACCTTTGGATGTGATCATCATTCATCAGGCATCATAAGCAGATCAGGAAGTCAACACTCTAAATTGATTGTTCAACTTTTTTTGGGCACTGTCGATAATGAACTACTCACAACTTTTGCAAGCGTAGCATCTAACTTCTCTCCAATTAATGTGATCCATGCCTAAATTTCATAGACAGTAACATAATAAATTTGAGATTTAAGAGACATGATCCAGATGAATTTCATGATTGCAAAGACAACTAATTACATAAAGCATGATTTAGATGATGAAATTCACAAAATTAATAAATCTTGCACAAGTAATAAATTAACTATTTGTCCTCCTCTAGAAACACACATTAAGGTTTGCCCAAGCCATCGTATTTCAAAAAGCTACAGATGAAATAAAGGTAGAGAAATTTAATATCATTAAACAGTACTACAATAGCAGAATAGATCATGAGAAACTTGTGCATTCAGACAAGACAGAAAACATGAAGAAATTACAGAAAATAAAATTCTACACAGAACAAGCTAAATATTAGAGAAAGATACCTGATCAGAAGAAGTGAATCCCCTGATTGTGTCACCACCAACTATTGCAATTCCTTTGTCCCCAAGGGGTTGCAAGATAACAGCCTAAAGACATCATGATTTCCAGAAAATACTTATCATATGGTAGAAAGGTCATGTATATCAGTATATCAATGAGAGGACAAAATATGAAAAACAAAAATGACTGAAGGTTCAGCTTGGTCTTTAGCCTTTACGGCTTATAATCCAGGTAAAAAGTCGTTGCGTCCAAAACACCACACACTCATAGATACTCTAAAATTTTAACAATATCACGTCATAAAACTGGTATGTATTTAATAACTCATGGCTGATTACATAAAAAGACAAGAGCCACTAACAATAATACCTGCGTATTTGAAGGCAGAAATGGAAGCTCGGTCTTCCCAGGATAAAGTGACAAATTGGCCAAGTAACTTTCTGAAATATAGATGAAAATGTTTTTTTCTTCAAATCAACACACTAACAAAGGCCTCGATAAAATTATTGTTCATTGTGACATAAAACTATGATAAGATCTCACGTGATCCAGATTTTGCAACACCATTATATAGGGACCCTTTCATTAATTTGTCAGCATCTACAACCATGGGCTCATCTCCATTTGAGGGAGATACATCAGCAATTCCTATTTGCAAAATGCAGATGCCATCATAAACAACAACAAGAGACCTGCAGCATGTAACATCTGATAGAGACTCCCATGCCCTGAGAATCAACAAAATGCATCAGAACAATTGTAACTTCTTGTTATAGTCAAGAGACATTTTATTGGAAACTAGCCTGAATAGAATTATTCATGGCTAAATTTTCAATTTTACCCCAGTATCTCAGAAGGAAAATTTATTTTACAGATACAAGGTAATCTAAGTGTCCAATTCTCTGATTAATCTTTCCGAATGAGGGAAATCATGCTATAATTTCACTAGATGACAATTAAAGATGTCAATATTCAGTAACCTTATAAAAGACCTTTTAACACCCAAAGATGACTTCCTTATATAATACTAATTGCTGGAAAACCATCTAATACATGGATGTGGAAGTAACATAATTGATTTTTTCCCTTAGAAAACTCATGATTTATTGCTGAATTGAGATGAAAAGACAGCTAGTAAACTTTAAGCTGAATCTTGAGAAAAGCATTTTTTCCTTTGTAACATTATGATGGTGTTTTTTTTAGTATATGTGAGACAATGGTGGACAACTATTTCAATGAAATACTATAAGAAGTCATATATTTTTTAGACCAGATCTTCTGAAATTCGTGAAAGTTCGTCGAAAAAAATTGAAGCATATAGGCATATTCTCCATAAACTATTTTTCCAAAAATATTACTCTATATTCTACATGATTCTTCTCTGCTCTAAATGCTCTTTCTTATCCTCATTTTTTTTTATCAGATTATTTTACGTTGAAAAGATTGGAAATATCTGGAAAATTAACAGGCAAATATTTTAAAGGAAACATGAATTAGAAAAATAGTTTCCTCAAACCAAGTGATGCAGATGATATAAAGATCAATACCAGAGTAACTCAGAAATAACAAATTCAGGAAGGTCTTGATATATTCTTCGGCATTCCACTCCATTAGGATTTACCTGAAGTATTAAGAGTGAAAATGGAAACTATTGACTACATCAAAAAAATGCGAAAATCAAAACCAAAGGACTAGTTCAGAGGGAGAGAGCTTAAAGTAGAAGGACACGTAGTTTGCTTACCACATAAATAGTTTTCGGCCGAATAGAGAGCCATACAAGACCATTCAAAATATTTGTAACAGCTAAACCAAGGGTCAATAGATCCGCCCTAGACTGTGAACTAGAGTAACACGGACCAATGAGTCACTGAATAAACATTCAAGATTAAGAAGAAAGTATGATCGAAGTGTCAGCATCAAGCTATACTAATTATAAGCAGTCAATAGTGAAATAGACATCTGCACTCTTAAATAAAGAATGTTAGTAGAAGAATATGGTAAATTGCACAGTGGAAGGGGAGGGGGGATGCTTTTTAAGTTTTTCAAAAAAGGTTTAAATTTATTTCTTTCTAGCTAAATATATTTAAGATATGCTGCCAACAACCCCTCCCCACCCTAATTCCTTACTTTTATTATCGATGTTCCTCATCTCATTGTAAATAATAATATCTTACAACTTGTTGATTTAATACAAACCTAACTTTCCCACTT
This sequence comes from Scutellaria barbata, assembly GCA_028654395.1. Classification (NCBI taxonomy): domain Eukaryota; kingdom Viridiplantae; phylum Streptophyta; class Magnoliopsida; order Lamiales; family Lamiaceae; genus Scutellaria; species Scutellaria barbata. The sequence goes on from CM053644.1 coordinate 41,205,546, forward strand.
CCCTCAACACACCATGGTCATGGTCACAAAGAATCCTAGCAGGTAATATCTTATATCCTGGAGATCCACCTACTTCTTCACTATTCAGGTAAACTAAGTGAATATTAACCAAATGAGATCATCTGAAGAATCTCCTACTTCACTAATCAGGTAAACCACGATTGAAAATTCCCGAAACAAATAACTGATAAATGCAGCAAGTACCAAAGAGGAGAACTTGCAGCCATAGTTGCCTTTCAAATTTTGTTCTTCCAAATATTCCTCCCCTAAGGCCAATCATTTCAAACTTTCACTGAGTGGAGCTGACAACTCAATATAGCAAGGATTCGACAAATGCAATTTGGACAAGGACAAAATCTAATATACATATGGCAATCATTCACTAGCTTAAAATTTCTTCGCCACTGAACCTAGAAGATCACCACCCAAACCTAACAATTATCGATTATGATTAAGAACTTTATTTCATTCCTTTTTGCCCGAAGAAGCATATGACAATTGAAGTACCTGCTGGCATCAGCAACAGGAGCAATGCCTGAAGCTGTTCTGTTTAAGAGCACGGCCAACAGAGATACGCCGCCAACGTATATCGGCAAGTTCCGCACAACGTCGTCGTTTTTAGACACCCAATCCGCCAACCATTCCCTCTTAGGCTTTGGCCCTTGATAATCTCCCTTCCATTTTTAACAGAAGTGGAATCAACATTCAGCGAATATTAACAAACGGAAAGAAAATGACTGAATTGCAGATTGCGAACCTGTGGATTGAGAGCAGCCCTAATTGAGCGGGGGCGAGAAATAAAACGGTGCCGTTGTGGGTTTAACGGAACAACTAGTCGCTGAAGAATTCCCGCTTCCATCGAAAGTCGGTTATATTTTCTGTAATTGCTTCAACTACGATGATGACCAAACAGAGCCTTCAAATTAGGTCCCCCGAGAATGCCATAATTCCAGTTAGGTCCTTTGATTTCTGTCGCTTGACAAAAAGGTCCTTACACCCTAAAATTAAGTACCAGAGATCCAAGGTTACAAGTTCAGGCTGAGCACAATCAAAGTGGAACTGAAAGATTGAATCACATAGAGTGACGTTCATTCAATTTTAGACGACTAATATTTAGGGTGGACATAAATTGAGTGATTTGATTAATTAATATATTAATTCGCTTTTAAAATTTTTTTATCGTTTTTTTGTTCAATTTGAACCTACAACTAACTTGAATATTTAAGTGTTTATAGGGAACAACTATACCAATCAATTCAAGACTCGAAGATGAGAAATAGAGGGTTTACAAAGCAGAAAACTTCACAATTATTCACATTTAACCCAACCTGGATTGACAATCTGGAAACTAGATTTGCTTTAGTTTAGTCATCTTCTTACTTTAACCGACGTGTAGCAGTAGCATTCCCATTGTATGATGTCAAATGGGCTGGGCCGGCCCGCCCTCATTACAATCCATGAAGCTGCTTTGGGCTCTTACCCAACCTTTTTTGGAAGCTCTCAAGTCCAATTAGCTTGCCAACCATTAATTAATTAATTAATTATAATATCACAATACATAATTACTAAAGTAAATAATAGTTACATATAAATAGCATTTGAACAGAATTTCTGAAAAATCTTGAATTAAATTATCAACTCATAGAATGAACTTTTGGTTGATGTTTTCTTTGACATTGTCGTAATGCTAATATGCATGTGTCAAAGAAATTAAAAAAATGACAAGACATTGACCATTAACAGTGGACAATCAAAATTGCCAAAAAAAGAGAGAAATAGAAGTAGTCAAATAAATAGATAGTGGGTGTGTGGTTGATGGATGTTAGAAAGATAAGAGAGTTAGTGATTGGTATTCCAATGCAAAAGAGAATAAAAGGCAGCCAACTAGCTATATTTCAAATCATTTTTGAAAATAAAAGAAAACGCTTCATTGATATAATAACAGATATTATAAGATGTTTATTCACAACTCCATAAAACAGTAATTTGGAATTTTAATGGAGTCACATTACCCAACTTTTCAAATAATATAAAATAAATTGCAACTTCACTTTTTATAAGAAAAAATAAAATAAAATGTCAAAAAATTATAATCGCAACTGGATATGCTCCCACAATAAAAAAAAAATTAGTCACTGTTGGAACATGAAATTACCATAAAATATCAATACTAAAAATTTCCACATTTAAATAATTGTATAATTTTTAGCAACATTTTGCTTAGGAAAGACTCCACCAAAACACTTTATAATTGCTTAAACAATATGGATTTGGGAAAAGGACAAAAATGTAATATTGGAGGGAGAAAAACGTGATTCTCTCAGGGGAGACGATCGTGTGGACTGTAACTTGAGTTGTCAGAAATTATTTTAATCACTAATTTCTTGAAGATATTTGGTTAGGTAGATGGGTTGAGATTTCACTAATCCCATTAAACTAAACACATGCTTAACGTGCTAATTCTTGTTAAGTCACCACCTCTCTCAAGTGACAATTGTATATAGCTTAAAATATTATTAAGTTGCATAATAATTGAATTCTAAGATGCACTTTCTTCTTTTTTTTTTAATATTTAATTTAAGTATTTTATTTCTAATTTATGATTAATTTATTCAAGCTATCAAATCTTTAGTTAATGCAAAACAATTATTAGCAATCAGTTCACTGCAATAAGTATTAAAATAATGACACTTGCCATAGTAAGACTGCTGCATATTTGATCTAGTTTTGGAGTAGTGAACATAATAGTTTTTTGTCGTTTGAATTGTCCCATCATTTTTGCATTGACCTTTAATTTGCTAAATTAAAGTAACACAACAGTTAATTAGAAGATCATATAGTGCTAGTGAAATATACTCCCTAACATTTTGATATGACAAATTACTTATTTCTTATACCACCATGATAATCATTCATCATCTTAATATTTCAAACATCCAAAATTTTATGTGATTAATTGAGAAGGAAAAAAACCATTTTTTCGTAATTTTTCTTAACATAACTCACTATATAAAATAAACAAATCTGTCAAAAAAACTTCCACCTAAAAAATTTAACAAGAATTAGATTACCTACAAGTCTCCCTTAAATACTTAACTAATACTCAATGTCATGATCAGACATTTCCACTTTAATAACATTGAAAACAACCTTAAAGATCATAAACACTTGACAATCACACATGTGTTGACAGCAACATGTGTTGTAGTAAAATGAGTTAAAAAAGTTAATGTGAAAAAGAAGAAATTAAGAGAGGAACTAAGAAATATAAATTTAAAAAAAATAAAATTATATATATATATATATATATAAAGAGAGAGAGGAAGTGAAAGTAGAGATATTAGTGGGGTCATATTGGGGGTTATCCTCAGAAATTCCACCCACCCACCACCAATGGTGACCAAACAAAGCAATACAGACAAAAAAGGCCGTATCCTTATTTTATTGGAGAATATGCCTTTTTCACGGTCCTAACTCTCCCTTCTCCTCCACCATCCTGTTTTTTTTTTTCCTTCAAATATTATTTTAGATATCCAAACTTTGAATAAAGCCCAGTTAAATCAACTTGTGTTTCTCTGCGTCAATTATTATTATTCTAATTTCCTATCCTAATTACATGAGAGACCAACCATTAGAAATAAGGAAACCATTAAATAGGATTTAAGGTTCGTGTGATACTGTTTTGACTGGATTATTCCACCTAACTTTAGCAATTAATGTTTTCATTAGGGACTATCCTAATTGTTTCAGGTAATCTTATATTAGTTATCTTGTATTCCAATTTTTTTAGTAATATAGTATTTTTTTTAAAAGATTATTTCTCCAAAATGAAAAATAATTTATAACTACTTGTCCAAAAAAAACAAAAAAAAAACCAACAAATTGAACTTTTTTGCCACCGACATAATTTCATGTATGATATATATATCAGGACTTTGGAAATTTTGGGGGCCTCATTTCATATACAATGAAATTTTGATACACATATTTCATATATTGATGACACCATCTAATTTATGTGGTCTGTAGTAATAATCTCTTAAAAAATCATTACTTGAAACAAATGTTTTATTATCATTAATTATATAGATGTTTTAATAATATTAAAAGAAAATGAAAACACATTTTCAATCATTTGTCAGTGATAATAAGAAAGCCTCTCTTACCAATTGAAAACATCTAAAATCCGTAGAGAATTTTCTAAAAGAAATGCCCGTAGAGGAATAATCTGGTGTGTGCACCTCCATGTTTTGTTGATCTTTTTCTGTGCTAAACGTCTTTCACCTTATTGGATATTTTCTTTCTTTGGTTTATGGATTAGAGGCTTGAGATATTTGAGATATTCTTTGGCCTTCCACTTTTATGGATTCAACGATTGAGATAATATATTTCATTTTTTTATATCTAAATACATTAAATATTTTTGGGTTCTCTACCTTATAATTAAATATCTCAAATGTGCATCATTATTTTTATTAAATAATTGTTTTTAATTAAAATTAATGTGAGATTAAGTAGTATTCTGATGTAGTAACATAAGAAAACAATAATTCAACACACGTATAGGGTTAATTGATGAAGGTAATAATTCCTAAAAAAAATCCTATTTATATGAAAGTAGTATCAAAACATTTATTCTACACTAAACATAAAATGATAGTAATTGAAAGATATGATTTTTTAAATCAAATTATTTACGTAGTTATCGACTTTGAGGTGATAATACATGATCAAATTTAGTCATAAACATCAATGTAATCTCATTATTATCATTTTAACGGTACTTCATAAATGAGATATGAAATTGTGGAACAAAAGATCTCAACTTATATTAAATTACCAAAATATGTGTAGCTTAGTGTTAATATAATCATAAAATCATTTAATATATATTTGATATCTTTGTATCATTATATTGTGTTGATATGGAAAAAAAATTGTGGTGGGGAGCAAGATTATGTGGAGGGTATTGATTCCGAAGAGATGATGGCATTCAAAACACAGTGCACCACAGAAGCAGCGGAATATTTCCCTGATTAGCCCAAAAATGATTAAAGTAGGGCAAAATATTATTGGACAATAAACAAACAAAACCCTCATTGCTACGTAAACCAAGACTATAACTTCTCGATCCTCCTCCTCCACAGACTAATTCCTTTTTCTCCTCTTTCTACATGGCCTGAACCCTGCATTTGTACGGAGGAGGCTCAATCAAGCTTTATTCAATGGCGGCGATGCTCAGCAAGTGCTCCGACCACGACGACAGCCTCTGCTCGGAGGTCAGCGGAGGCGATGGCAGAGGTTTCATGCTGTTTGGAGTCAGAGTTATGATGGAAGAAGGATCGTTTAGGAAGAGTGCTAGTATGACTAATTTGGCTCAATTTGATCAATTGCCCCATGAATCCATCAACGATGTCGCCGCCGGCTATGCTTCAGATGACGTCGTTCATCCCTCCGGCAGGAGCCGTGAGCGGAAAAGAGGTAAATAGTACTTTTGAATCGATCGAAAGTAATTTTGATCGAATTAAATGTATTTTGTGTTGCTAGATTATGAAATTGAAATATTGAGTTGTGGGTGAAATAAACAGGGGTTCCATGGAGCGAAGAGGAGCACAGGCTCTTCTTATTGGGGCTGCAAAAAGTTGGGAAAGGAGATTGGAGAGGAATCTCCAGGAACTACGTGAAAACAAGAACACCTACTCAAGTTGCAAGCCATGCTCAGAAGTACTTTCTTCGCCGGAACAACCACAACAGGCGGCGCCGGCGATCCAGTCTTTTTGACATCACAACTGATGCAGTAATTCCTCTCTCTCAAATATTTTCCATTTTAATTATACCTCTTAATAATATATACTAGCTAGATTATGTCCTATTGTCTATTTATTTAAGTCTTGTAGTAATGATTAATTCAATTATTATGAATTTGTGCCTTGGGGGCCAAGTCCAAACCGGGAATATAGGTAATAAAATCAGACCTATTTGGATCCATGCGAATAATTGCATAGCATCTAGCCTTGATTTGACTTTATCATCTCTCTGATTTTATTGGTAAACTAGTATTGTAAATCCCTGCCATAAATCCCTCCTTGTGTTTTAATAACAGGTCGTGAGCCCTGCAATTGAAGAACAAATGCATCAAGAAAATTTACTCCAACCTCCAACTATACAACAACAGAGCATGACCAACAATCCTGAGAAATTTCCCATCCCAAATTATCCTGTTTCAATCACCCCTGTAGTGGTGCCAATCACAGCTGAAACTCCCATAGAAAATCTCGCATTTGGACAGGTCAATCAGCTGAACAATTCTCCCAAGCCCATTAGGCCAATCCCCATTTTACCAGTCCCTCCATCTTCCAAGATGGCCAATCTGAACCTGAACAAGACAACGGAGCCTCCCCCGTCTCTGTCTCTTAATTTGTCAATATCATCATCGTCACAATCACCACCGTCGAATGAAGAAACACCACCGTCCAATCAGCAGTCGCCACGTGTCGTACACGCATCGGCCTTCCAAGCATTGCCTGCTGCTGCTAACTTTAATGGGAGTGGTGGGGATAGCATGATTAGTGTTGCTTGATGCGAAAAGTTATATATATGATAATATTTGTAGTGATTTATGTGCTGTAAAGTATGGGGAATCTGTTGGCTACTTTGAGTAATGTAATATATCCTTTCTGCTAATCAAGAAAACAAGATCAAAGTTGGATTAGATAGCTTGGACTAGATTTCTGGGATTAGATTATTTAATTTGGTGGATAGGTTATGATAAGTTGTCATTATCAGCACTCAATAGTTGAAAGTTCCCTGTTCAGTTCTTTGTCTATACTTAAAACACTTATTATTGAGTGTGAACTCATGTGGGGATACTTGATTTAAGCTTTCATCTGTCTGTATCCTTGTATTTCTCTCTTTTTCTCTGCACATATATAGAAATTAAATATTTCTATCTAGATTTTTGGGCCAACCTCATTTGTCATTTTCTTTAAATATTACTTCATTTTTGTATTTATTATATTTGCGTAAGCAATCGGTGGGATGACTATGCAGCTTGCCTGTTTTTGTCAGCATTTTACTTTTTTTCTTTTTATCACAATGTGTGATAATTTTAATTTTATTTTATAGATGATATGCTATAACACGACAAGTTGGCACTATCACAAAAATAACTTATGAGATTAAAATGTTAAAATATTGTTTGCTTCTGAGTTTACATATTTTTAATGATACTAGTTTTGGGAATGAATTGAATGGGCTTGGATTTGCCTGCATAATGTTCATTAAGCTTTGAAGCTATATGAGATCGTCTCCAAATTTGAAAAATTTCGATTGTACTCGACTTGATGAGATTTTTAAGTATTCAAATTTATTCATTACCATGTTTAAATGTTTGTGGACAACTAATTAACTTTGTTCATAATCGCTAAATAACAAACATTTATATTTATTTAATAGTATCTAAGTTTGTTCACGGATCATTGGACTAACCATTTACAACTCTATAACATGTGAGGCAAAAAATTTAAAAAATGATGAGTCATGGAAGTTGATTCATTTGACATTGAATTGGAGTGAAATAGGTTGCTTTCAAATTATTGTGAGAAATAGCTATTTTTGGGTTAAATGTTTATTTCCCTTTTGGCCCTTTGATTTTCTTATCCAAGGAGATAAGATCAGATTCCTTTTACTTGTACAACTTTTGAATTCCGGTTGAGTAAAAGGAGAACTTAAAAAAACAAATTTAATTATAATATAACAGATAAATATCATCATATTTTTTTGTCAAACAAAGTCCAAATAAATTAGTTTTTGAATGCAAAAAATAGAATTAAAATACAGCCATGTTGTGCAATCCTTCCCTTCAAGTTTTCCTTAAAACCAAATGAAAAAAGTATCATTCAAATCCAAAAGTATCATGCTTTAAATTGTATAACTTATTTACAAACATATTTAAAAACATAATATTAACAATTAAGAGAAAAATGAAATTGTCTAAACTATATATCCCTTCTACAAATAGCAGTTGTAAGCTTACTAGAAACACTATCAACAACATTAGATCATGAATGCTAAAACATTTCATCAGCTGCTTAAAACCCTATATAGATTTTGTATAAGCTGCAAAATCTGAGCTATATCTTTTACAAATTTCAAACTTTCAATGGATATATGGATCAATACTTGTTGAATGAAGGGGGTGGTGGATGCATAACCAGTGGCAAACTAGTCTACGAAGCCAACGTATAATCACGAGAGTTCTATCATGAAACTCTCTAATATAAGCACTGGCTTTTCCATCTGTGTTCACCTCATTCTTGATTCTTCTATGAAACCTATTGATGTAATCTGAGAAATTCCCATCATTAGCCTTGGTTTCAAGAATCATAAAACGCGATGAAGGGCTTAAATGATAGTGATGATCATGTTCCATTATGTATGATTTAGTACTCAATGGAGCTTTTGACGATATGCTCATCTGTTGAGAATTTGGTGTATAACCTTTGAAGGATTTGATGGGAATAAGTTGGCCTAAACTCATAGTTGCCAAAGAAAATGAAGATAGTTTGATGATATTCACCACTAACTGCATGGATTTCTCACACACTGATTTCTTTTCTTGCTTCATCATGATCTTCTTCTTTTGATCAAGTACTGCCATTGTGTACGTATATAAAATCTGGAGTCACGAATTTTTTACGTTTTTATCTGCAAGAATGTAATGGGCAAGTATTCATGAAGGAAATCGACATTTGAAGAACACATCAAGTGTGAGTGTAGAATCAATCTTTTCTGAGAAAAGTTATAATGAAAGAAACATGCATGTAGTAGAATATTCGAGTTCTTATCTTAGCCAGATTTATTAGGATCATTTCAGGACAGATCATCAAACAATAATTTGATTCTTAATTTGCATTAATATATATATATATATACACACACATATGTACCCTTTCTTCCTTTTGATATATATGTATCCCAGTTTACTGATAAAAGTGTTGGAAAAATTGGGTTAGATGCAATAGTATAGGACTGTTTTGGCAAGGTGAATATGACATATATATGCTCGATCATAGTTATTGGCATAACATTCTTAAAGATTAAATGATAAGCCAATATATATTCTAATGAAAGCAAAAAAAAAAAAGGAAACATTCTGATGATGCTATGAGGTGAATTTCTCTTTCAACTTTAAGATAAAGATGTATAGTCAACACGATGGAAGAATATTGAGTTTCATGCTTCGTTTACTTCTTTGATGCCTTTGTCAAAATCAATTTATATATAGCTTCCAACCTAACATTTGGACGTCCATATCATTGGAATATCATCGTTTGGATGTATGGATTTGAAATCCATTTGTTGTGTTTGTCGAGATGAATTTGAAATTTATAATTTTCATTTTGAACTAATTTTTGATTAATTAACTCAATAGTACACTACAATGTTATTGAAATTTTATGACATAATTCAAAATGTGTATGATACCAATGTTAGGAAATTAGGAGCATACATTTGAGGGAAAACAAAATTTATCGAATCTTTACACGGTTGAAATCACAAATTTGATGTTTTTTACTCCCGCATTGAGATGGAAATCATATTCTACACATTCTATTTCTGGTGGAAGAGAGAAGAGTAATCATTTTAGTTGGATTAGTTAAATTAACTTCTATCAATATTAATTAGTCTTTTATAATTATATGAGATGAGATATGATCCAACGATCATAATATGTTCCATTGACCCCGGTCAAAATAATTAATATCAACATTATTCAGAGTCATGTTAAATATTCTATAGTTGAGGCATGATGCGATTATCAAATACATTAGGGGCCATAATAGAATAAGTGAATTCAGTTGGGGTCAGATGTATAATATTTCTTAACTCGAAGGAGAGATCTAAGAAAGTCAAGATTTCACAAAGAAGAAAATACAGAGGCGAAAATGCGCTACTCCGGCGAACCGCCATTGATGTCAGCTTTATTCTTCTTTCTAGCTTTGTTCGTCTCCGCACGTCTTTCTCTTGCTCACAATTCGTAAGTCTATTATCCTTTCCTTTATTTTTTTCTTCTCAATATGTAAAGTTTGGATTTTGATGTAGTGGAAATTCTAATTTTGTTTTTATGATTTAGGGTTTTTTAATTGATGATTCCAATATTTTTACAGAGATTTGACACGCGTGAAAGGGAGAAGCCTGATGGGTTTTAAGGAGATGCCAGATGGAGGAAATGTCACCTTTGATTGCTCTCCTTCAGGCCCTTGCATACCATGCTCTCGCTCTGAGAAGGTCCCCTCTCTCTCTCTCTCTCTCGTTTTTTTTGAATTGCTATTGATTTTAGAAATCTTGCTATTTGATTTAATGATCGTCTTTTATGCTATTGATGATTGGTTTCTTGCTGCTCTTTGGATGTTTAGTGCAGAAATTGAAAATAAATTTGTATGCTTATGACGATTAAAATTAAATAGATCAGACGGTTGAATCTGCTTTAGCTGATTGGAGATATAACTTTTTGGTCACGTATTTCCAATATGGGTTTTCTTTTCTAGTGTATCAAGGATGTCTAGGTAACTTCATTAGAAGAATTGCTATTTAATCTAGAAGATTTTTATCTGTGGCTATCTTTTCTAATCATATTAACAAAGGTTTTGTGCACTACCAAATGAGTGTGTAGCTCCCATAATTGCATGATGTGCCCATCACGGTCTTGCACTCATTGATGAAAACTTTGTGTGACTTTCTTTTGCATAAACAAATTCAGTTTGCTCTCTCATTTGCAATTCAACTGTTGCTATAGTTCTTTAGTCAAGTAGTCTATCAGTTCTTTCATCTGTTTATTTCGTGACATGCATTGTTTTCCTTTTACCACATCGGGAAATTGAAAACCCATGATTGTTTGTTACAGTAATTTGTTTATTCACACCATTTTGATGCTATGATTTTGTATTTGTTTCATTTTTGAAGTCTGATCAATTGTGTATGCTATGTGTTTAAAGTTTGGAGATAAAACTTATTTGCATGATATGTTCAGATGTTAGTTAAATGAAGAAATAATACTGTATTTAATTTGTCATTATAATGTTTGTTATACTCATGGTTTTATATTTTAAATTCTCAAGAGTTTACTTGTATATAGTGTTCTTACGCTAGAATAGTTGGATGCAATTTCTTAGACTGATGAAAAATATCACTGCGGCGAGACTGGATATCGCATACGTTTGAAATGTGTACCCCCCTCTGGTTCTGGATCTAAAGATTCAAGAAGTTCAAATGAAAAGAAGAAACGATCAACTCTTGAGTTTACACACTTGGGTGTTAATCAGCATGATGCAAACCCAACTATTTCTTCACGTCAAAGAAGATTACTTGGTGATTCATCCAAATCACAAGGTGCATCACGTGCTTATGTCATTTATAGGAGCTGTATACCTGCAGTAAATGAAGAGAAGTTGTCTGTACTAGGTTTTGAGGTAAGTACTTCCATTTTTATGCCTTTCAAAAATCAGTTCTTCCTCCAAGTGACCGAAATTTCACTTTTTTACATCAGAATAACGAAGTTGAGACTTTTGAAATTTCATTTGCAGTGATAGATATTCATATAGGATAGTAATTTAGAAAGAACTTCAGTTGCAATTTCATTTGTATTGGATGTTTTTGTTGGACTTACATCTTTGACTTGCCTAAGACTTTAGGATTAAAGAATTTGATTTGATTAAAAAGATTTAGGATAAGGATTATAATGACTTCATATTAAGTGAGTTTTGAATCCATGAAAATAACTTGAAAACTAGTGTGAAATAATTGATGGATTTTCAAGTAATGGAATTTGTGTTTAATAACTCAAATCTAGCCTACAAATCCTTCAATCCAAAATGCATCTTGAAAGCAATTCCCTTTCCGTAAATCAAAACTGTCTTGTTTAACTTGGAATGTCTACTTAGATCAATCAAGTTGATACTTATGTACCAGTAAATATCTCTCCTCAGGCACTTATGTTGGCATTGCTGGTAAGCAGTGGCTCATTTATATACTTCAGACGAAAGCGGAGTACCGTGGCAGGTGGTGTACCAGTGAGGCTTCCAACTAACTCTCGGTTTTAACTCCATACTATGATTACACATATAGAAATTATTTTCTTTTTCATCAGTGATCCTTGTAAGTTGTGGCTTATATTCAGAAAATTTTCTTAATTTTTTTTGGTATCGTCATATTACCCTGTAATCAAGTGCTTTTATATATTGATTATTCTGTATTTAGTGTAGCAGCAGGCCAGAAAACTGCTAATCAGAAACAGTAATGGACACAACACCTCCAATCAAATGAAACCAATGATCTTTAATAGGATGGGAAATTTTCAAGGTCGATTGTAAGAGATTCCATATAGAGCCAAAAAGCCACACCAACTGAAACGAGCATTTGTCAAGGGAAAATTATTCCTACAAGTCAAGTGGTTGTAAATTACACAACATAGCTTTTTCCATTCAAAGAAAAATATACAAAGACGAAAAAACTCCATAACCTGCGACAACTCTCCATCGAATATTTGAGCATATAACCAAAGTAAGGAGTAGAGCAAACTCCAAAGAAAAGAATGATGTTGAAAATAATTCTCAAATAGCAATACTCATCTCTCAGGAAACATCTACAGAAACATAACTGGAAGCATGCACTACCAATAGCTGCCCGAGGTGCCGAGTTCACAAAAAATAATCCGGGGTCTTGCGAGTAGTGTCGGGTTCAATCTGCCTAGGGGCCGGATCAAACTGAAGGAAATTCTGCTCCATATTCTCCCCAATTTCAAGAATTGCAGCCATGTTCCCACAGCGGTAACAATAATTCGGAGCACTAAAAACTGTCACCACGTTCTTGTCCTACAAATCAAGGTGAAAACAGTAAATACCTTACCTCCGGATTGAGTGATGGTAGATGAGATCCTATATCCCTCTTAAATCTTTACTCTTAATACTATTTTTAATAACAATAAATTACAATTGATGGGTCTGAGCCATGGTAGATGGATCCTCTATCCCACTACGTAGTTTTCAAGAGCGTGATACAAGTGGGACCAGAGCAATGATAATCTCAAGTATTTTGGAGTAAAGACAAACCTGACACCAGTTGAAACCCTCCATGACGAGCTGGTGCGCTCTTGAAATTAGAGTGAGGCCGTTGGTATGGTTGAACTGAGCAGCTATGTCCTGTCCGAAAGTGTAGCCAGCCCCACGAGGTGATATGCCCCAACCACAACGATCATCAGGATCAGACCACAAGAGGTCACACATTGGTCCTTCATGTGGAACCTACCAGTACAAACATATTCATCAATGAATCTGTGAGGGAAAACAAGATATGCCCTTCTGTTTAAATTATATGTCCAGACCTTATACCACAAAACCTATGCTCATATAAGCAAAATTCACACTCTTTTACACCATGACCGAAGGAAACATAGGATTAAAGATAAAGAATATATGTAATCTTAGCCACTCTTCACTGATTGACAAAATACCAATGTATCCAAGCAACATTAAAGGCAAGGCATGTAAATGTATACAAGGGGCATAAATGTCGGTCTTCATAATGCAAACAATATTCATGAAATGACAGAACTATAACATATAGAGGAGAATATGGTGCATAATAAAATAAGAAAAAGTGGTATTTTGAACCATAAAGTACTCATATACAAGAATTTAGTTTTTACCTCCTGTATACGATCTAAAGCACGAATGTTGTCTAATGTATCAAGTGATGGTGAAAGCCCCCCATGTAAACAGAAGATCTACATGAATACAGTGCAAGACATCAGATACAATAAAAATGTCACGTTGAATAAAAGGGGGTTATATATCTATCAAGCAAACCTGGCTCTCGATAAGTGCTGTCAAGGGCAAATAATCAAAAAGGTCAGTGAAATACTTCCACACGTTGGCATTGCCATACTTCCTCAAGCATTCGTCATAAAACCCATATCTGCCATGAAATAAAATATATAAATATGTTGAACACAGCCAAATCAAAAATCATATAACATTTGAAACCTGAGAATTGTGAATAACAATGCTAGGATGACAATATCATAAATAGAACCCTCCCTCTAGCAATCATATTCATTCACTAATCTGAGTTAAATGTTACTTTCTGCTGTAAAAGATCAATTTATCGAGACAAGCAAGAATGATGTCCGGCTTTACCAGAAGACTGATGCCAATCAAATCACAGATTTAGCTATAGTGGATGTTAATGAAATTCCAGTACATTCAAATTGTTAGAATAAGCTGTCACCTTAAGCATGTGCTATTTTCTTTCCTCATTTGTTAAACTATGTGTGAACCAATCTAGTTGGCCCTCTTTCCTAATACAGGATTAATATTTCATTTGTTTATGCTTGAGGAAACAATTTTCACATTTTTTATCTTGATTACATGTCACAAAATCATATGCTTTCTGACAATACTAGCATCTTCCAAATCTTGATGCTAACACATGTACCGATCACAAGCCATTAATGAACTAAACTCTAGGTCTTATTATTGAAGTTCTAAGTAGAAAGTCAATTGTATTGGGTATCAATCATTTCTACAACATTTTATACTCATCCTGAAATTTCTCAAGTTTCATGAATATTAGCAGCAATTTCTAAAACTTCTCAAATTTGCTGAAATGATTAAAATTTTCAAAACTAGTGACCAAACTCCTATTTGTCTTCATATTGCATTATTTTGATAGCATGTTGAGTGCCATGAGAGATACTAGCATTGTTAACATTTAACGAAAAAGACGCAATTATGCACCTCAACTGTGCCAAGGGCCCAAGAGCCAGGCTCAAGTACATATTTGCAGCTTCAGCCTTCAACACAAACATAGGAAACAAGAGAAGGCAGAGGTCTTACACTTGAGTGATCTGTCGACTTTCATGGTTTCCCCTAAGAATTGTGATTCTATCTCGGTATCGAACTTTCAGAGCCACTAAAAGTGTGACAGTCTCCACTGAGTAGTATCCACGATCTGCATAAATAAATAATTTGTTAGTGGAATGTAATGGTATAAATGATAGAAAGAGAAAAGAAAATCTATATGGATCATACAAGGCATTGTGTTCGGCAGGAACACGACATGTTTTCATATATATTTAAGTACAACATCTTTTCAATAGTTCCTTTCCAACTCCTTATAAGTATTCCCTTTCCCTTTTCACTTGAGTTAATGATTCTCTATTTTTCTATGAACCATATTAGGGAATCTAAACAGCTCCCATCCAAATCCAAAGCATCTTAAGCATGTTTCTCTCATTTTCCCATCTTTTGCGTCAGTCTCACATTCTTTCAAATGTAATCATTATTTATTCTATCTAATGTAGTATGTCTATATCAGTATTTTCATTTCTTTCGTGATCATATTTAGTCACCCAAAATTACAATTAATAAAGTACACTGGTCTTATGGCTGTCTTGTATATTTTCTATCATAGCGCCACTGTATAATGCAGTATAGAGTATGCACTTCTCCATTTGTTCTACATTTATTCTAGTTTGCTTATATCCTACATACAAGCTATTATGATTCCTCCCTTCTCCTTTTATGAAAAGATCCTAAACATTCAGTTTTAGATGCATCTGATTCATGCTAGCAAATTTTCTGCATTTATCCTACTTCTATGAGTTGTTCAACTTACTATTAATATCAGGGACTAACTAACACACCAAAAAAAAAAAAAATTTAAAAATTACACAAGATAATCCAATCACAAAGCTGTTTAATGCAGAATTACAATTTTACTAAAAAGCACAACACTTTATGTAATTCTTCATGAACAAGAAGGTTTTCCAACCTAGGTTATGCATAGTTGAGAAAATACAAACCAAGTGTAACCATATTTGACCACCAGCCTTAAGACAAAATTTACTCAAATCACATTTCAAATATCCATCCACCATTTGAGTCATTTCATGTAAATTGCAACAGCTTCTCAGCATTTATACGTGAAACGTCAAAAAAAAAAAAAAAATCACAAATAAAAAGTGGACAATGTTATTTGCTCGAATCATAATCACCCCAAGACTAGAACATTTTGCTCCACCATACCCAATGGTTCGGCCAATTATTAGAAAAGTAAACTTGTAAGCATTATAAATCACTACTGTCAATTTCCAAGCTTTATTAAGTTCGCCAGAACAGCAGGAAGCTTGGCAATTAATCTCCAATGTCCAGCACAAGTGCACAACAAACTAAATATTAAGACAGCAATAAGGTTCCTTAATTTTTTTTCAAATCAATCTACAAAAGAATCAACTTTCATGGGCATTCTTCTGTTCTCTTTTCAAAACAAACCCAATGTTGAATCTTGAAGCACATAAAAATACTTTTTTACATTACAACAGCTTCTTTAGCTCCAATATTATCATCCGCAACCACCAGAATCAACCCCAGTAAGAGCAAATCCACAATTTATCCAACTCACACAAGGCTACATACAACATTCCTAACATTCAAATCATACGCATCCACACCAAACAGATCAGAAGACAGCTTTCTCATAAAATTAACCAAAAAAGTCACAAGGAAATGATAAAACTCACCGACGTAGTCTCCCATGAAGAGGTAATTCGTATCTGGAGCGTTGCCTCCAATCCGGAATAGCTCAATCAGGTCGTAGAATTGCCCATGGATATCACCGCACACAGTGACGGGGCATTTCACCGGCTGCACATTCCATTCCTCCACCAAAATCGCCCGCGCTTGATCGCACAGAATCTTCACCTCCGCCTCCGACAGCGGCTTGCACTCCATCAATTGCTCTATTTGCCTATCCAAATCTCCATGCCCCGGCATTTTCTCTACCGAAAAACAAAAAACCCCAACTCCTTCAGCTGTTTGAATTCCAGCACCTCGATCTGAAATTTGAATCGGAGATTCAAATCAGAATTACAGAAAGTCAGAAATTGGCTTGCCGCCGGATCACCTGAGATCTAGATTTGGAAAATTTTCAGTAAAAATAGAAAAAATATTGTGTAGAATCTTTTCATGATTTTCAATTCCTAAGATTTGTTTCCATTTTTTTTTTTCCAAGAATCTAAATACGTGAAATGGCTTATAAAAAGGATTTTAAAAACATTTATTAGAAGTTTTATTATACGTAGACACAAAAGAGGTAAACCTAAATATGTATGTAGGGATTTGTTTTTAGTTGTGTTTGAAGTTGGAAGTAATGGTGGAATGTGAAATGGAACTCAAATTTACTCGAAATGAAATGCAAATGCAAGTCTGTGTGTGGACATTATTTTTGTAATTCTTTGACCCTTAAAAATATCGAAACGAAATGTGAAATTTTGTCTTAATTGCAATTTCCCCATATAATTAATGTGAGAAATTATCAAACAACCCAATAAACAAAAATTTTAAGGCTGAATAGCCTTAGATTTTCCAAAGTTTTTTACATTTTTAACCCTAAAAATTTTTAGAATGTCTTTTAATATTTCGTTAAATCAAAAATCACCCAATTAAAAATTAATTAAGGAGTTGCATGTGGAATGCTTTAATCTTGATTCAAACTTGATGTGCGGACTTAGATTTATTTGTTAATTTGGGAAATAAAAAAAAATTGAAATTGTACATGAATAACTGCAAATTAAATTATTTGTTCATTAAAAAAAAAAACTGCAAATTAATTTATGGGCTCTCATTAAGCTTGTTCATTTGGGCCACTCGGTCCAGTAGTCTTGCAATGGCCCAATGGATTTTCCATACTGTATTTTAGGTGAAAAGGGTTTAGTGTGGACAACATTACAGCATAAATAAACAAATGAAAAGAACAAATTATTTAAATTCGAATAAAAAAAACGAAAACCATTGGTTAGAGAAACATGATTTAGGCAAAAAGGAAAAGTTGAATCGAGGTTTTTTTTTATACGTAAATTTTTTTAATTTTAATGTAAATACTTTATTTGTTTTGAAACATGAAACATATTACAATTTTCAAAATGAATAAAATACAAAAGAGGATTCAAAACATGACATCTACTATAAATAAGAGAATGAACCATACTTGACCACCGTAAAACAAGATCAAGTAAAATTTCCAATTTTACATATTATTAAACGTTATGCACCCACCAGATATTTTCTCTTTCCTTTTTTTTTTTTTGGTAAGTGTTTCTAATTGAAACATAAACTTTTTTAAAACCAAATGGTACTTTACTATGTAGTATGTAGAAAATTATTATCCACATGCGATGCATCAAATTTTTCTTTTTTTTTGTTATTGTTTCAATTCTCTTTGTATAATTTGACTGTTTTCTATTTTTTAAACTACTAATTTTTCAGATTTAATGATCTTTTAGGTTATAATTTTTTTAATTTGAATTTAATTTTAATCAAAGATTTGATTTTTGACAATAATTGTCAACATAAATGTCGAGATAGAGATGTAATGCTACAAATTGATTATTTTGGTTATACAAAGGGAAATGATTAATTATATGGTACTAATTGTGGAGAAATTGATCTATGCAAAGATTTCTCTTCAATTATTGTTATGTAGATCACATTTTCAGGAAATTTCAATAAACGTTCACAATAACAACATTCATAACATAAATTAAGTTTCCACTCAAACCCAATTTTATTTTTTTTATTTTTCCTTTTACGAGATGGGAGAATTGAAACAACTTTCAATTTTAAAAGGACCAAAAGAGTCCAGAGAATGAGGTGAAAAAGATTAACCCACCTTTAGTTAGTACTTGGTGGATTGGCTTTTTCTTTTTCTTTGACACTTGATACCATCTTTACTAATCATTTACTTAATTATTGCTATCATAATCATTAATATAATTATAACTAAACTTAATCAATCTAGACAAAAAGCCTATTAATCTCCAACTTTCCTTTTGAACTTCTGATTCTTTTTTTTTTTGTTACCAAATAAATAAATTTATCAGCCCTCATAACTACTGTGCATGGCGGCTACAAAATATATACTCCTATTTTTAATGTGTTTAGAATCTTCCAGTGTTTTGATATTAATATTTAATCCCATATTTTATTATTTTGTTACATGTAAACTTGGTGTATATAAATGTAAACTTGGTGTATATAAATGTGATGAAATAACGATTTTTTAGTAGAGAATCTTGTAAATTATCACAACCATTCCGTAAGATATTAACATGACAAGGAACGTTTTAATTAAATAATTTTTTTTGAAATTAATTAAATAAATATTTAAAAACCATAGTGTTGCATTTTCTTTTTAATTTCCACTATCTTTAAAAGTACTTTAAGTACTTAATATCATTCTTCTGAATGAGGGACATTATTTTTAGAAATAAAGTTCAGGAAATTAAATATCAATTTTCATTTTTTCAGTTCATTGAAATTATGAAAACAATAAATCTTGATCAAAGAGCTTTGCATTAATGTAATCCAACCATAAAAAATCGCATGATCATTAAGCAAAATCATAATTACAAAAGCATTTGAACAAGATTAATGTCAGATTTGAGAAAAATTAGTTCTACAAACAATTTCCTATGGATTTTTCTTGGAACTTTTTGTCACAAACATATATAGCATAAATTTTTTTCTGCGAATCAAGAAACTCAAATATTTCTTAGCTAGTCAAAGAAAAAAAAAATTAAGGGACTGAACAAACTGGATTTCTGTCATTTAGTGAACATATCTGAAGATTTTTTTTTTTTTTTTTTGCCCTTAGGGAAATGCACAAGAATAGACATATAAATTGATCTCTGAGGCACTTGGTAAGTTGAATGGAAGTTTCTGGATTATTTAGTCCTGCAGCCTAAGCATGGCCTGGTGGTCGATGAGAATTCCCAGCTCTTCTGTCACAAAGAAAATACTGTAATTTTATATTTGCTACTTCAATTTAATTTCCAAATTAATTGACTAATATACTTGGGAAAAAAAAATATATAACACAAACACATACACATATTTATAGACAAAATAAAATACTTAGCTATACTGAAATACGACAAAAAATTAAAGTGTCTCTGACTGAATGATCATTAAAGCCAAAAGCCATTGTACTTGCAAGTTTTCTTTGGCAATGTGGTTACTGGTTAGTGAGGGGTGAAAAAGGGAACACAAAAGAAAAGACAGCATAAAAAAGGTTAAATTTACCCTCAAAAGTGCAGAAAAATACAAAAATAAAAATGTTTAAACTTTTGCTTTAATAAATCTGTTCAACAGAGGATAAAGTGATGAGATATGGAAATTTACCCTCTTTTTTCTGCTTTATTTACTAATATAATTTACTTAAGATGGAAACCAATTTTGTCATGATCACTTGAAACTTGATAACTTGATCATATATAAACAACTTTCATTATTAAATTACTTTATACCATATCATAAATTTAAGTACTAGCTAACAATAACATGAAAATTTTCAAAGCCCTTTAGACTACTTAAAACTCAATGTTGTTCATGATTTTGAATAAATTCGATCGAATCTTGCAGTCTCGTACCTTAAGGTAACAACTTATAACATGAACGAAAAAAAAAAAAACTATATATATATTTTTTATGGTTTGTAAAATAATATTTCCAAATATTTATAGAACCCGAAGTTTGGGTTTTTCGTGAAACCAACTTCAACCGAAAATAGTAATAGTATTTCATGTTGAAGTTATTATTGATAAAATAGACAAGATCAAGATTGTATTCGTAACACATATATAAGATCACACTAGTAGAAAAAACTGAAAATAGGAAAGTACAAACCTGTTATGGATGGGATCAGGTCCATTGGGAACCCTTCTTTTGCTCATATAGTAGAGTTCAAAATTGGAAAGTAACCTATGCTTTGAATTAATGATCACTCTTTCAACAAAACCATGCTTCATAATTCCACCAACTCCTTTGTATATTACCCTAATTCTTCCCCCATTTTCACTACGATCATTAGCCTCGACGATCAAGAATCGAAGGAGTGTTAGAAATAGAACGAGTCGAAGAGACGCCTTCAACCTGCTAGCACTGCTGCTCATGATCTCTCTGTAATATATATGCTTGTTTGGGACACGAAAATGCATGAGAGAAAAAAAAAAACAAGGTAGTTAGAGATTAAGACAAGTAGTCATGTTTGGTAGATGTGGGGCTTGAGCTCATAGAGAGGCAATTTTTATGGAGGATTTGTTAATTTCAAATTTGGTTTTGAACTGCATGGCTGCAGCTTGGTTTTCTTTATAGGATAGAGTACTTAAATTCTCTTTACTTTTTTGATTCTAGAGAGAGAAAAGAGAGAATGGAAGATTTAAATGTTGGTCGAATTGGACATTAGAAAGTACAGTGAGTGCATATAAATTAAATTAATGTAGAATAATATTATCATTCACATATGATATATTTTGATAATTTTGAATCTTATATTAGTAGTTGAATTAATAAGATACATATATATTCTATTAGGTATTGGCGGCTTGTTTGGAGCTTTTGTAGAGATCTTGACTGGAAAGGCAAATATATATACCAAGCTTCAAATAAAAGAGCATATATAGTGTACAACATTATTAAGTAACATGCTAGCTAAAGTAGGAGAATCACGAAATATAATTTATGATAATCCAAAATATAATTAGTAGGAGTTGTAACTAAATGATTAATTCGCAAAGTAAAAATATTTTGTGCTCAAGTATGATTTTATAAAAATACAACATCAGATTTTATATCATGATGAGGACTGATCAGAAGATAGCTTTTTAAGAAACTCAACATTCGATTACTTATAGAACCAAACATATATGTGAAGTGATTCTTTATAGTTTTATATATGTGGCATGCACATAGTGGTTATCTATCTCATTAACTTTACACCTAGCTTGAGCTTGTGTGTGCATGAATCCTTTGATTAGCCATAGATAATGTTAAGAAATGAGAAAAGGAAACAAATAATTAGGTTGTTAATTTCTTTAGAATAAATGTTCAATCAATTGATATAAACAACATAACAACAACTTAACAATGTGTAAATATGCTTAGCCACAAGAACCACTAGTTTGCAAATGATATATGATCTTGTTGAATTATTGGAATGCAGAATATATTGGATAGTGACAATTCATTTGAATGTCTGTCATATCCATCCATTTGAATAGATTATATATAGAGCATAATTAAGGCACATCTGCAAATAATAATACAAGCATTAAACATATTTTGAGTGTTGGAGAATCAAATGATACTTTTACAGTAATTGCTTCATTCACAAGTTTAATCACATTGTTGTATACATGTCTCAAAACAATAATAAAAAATCGGCTTATGCCCTACATCATAGTAATAAAATATACGATGAATAACATTACAATAAAAACAGGATTAGATTATAAATAATGATGTAACATAAGCAGTGATAATTCCAACATGTATTATAAAATTTTCAAATTTATAATAATTAAATAAAAGAAGGTAAAAAATTTCATATTGTAAATAAAGTAAGAGGGCTAAATTTTACGAGGTCATTAATTGACAAATATATATAGGACGATGAATCTTTATAAACGAATGATATAAATGAAAATATAAATATTTAAATACAAATAATATTTTTAAGGCCCCCCTAAATCCATTCCAGGCCAAATCATCTAACACAAAATCTTGTCGTCTTTATGGATTCGTACAACTTTGTGCATTGTCCTCATCTCCAGATTCCTACTATTTTGCTTTTTTAAAGCACTAACAATTCCAACATATATGTAATTAAATTAAATTTCCGCTATTTTGGTTGATTCTTTTTAAAATTGTTAATTTTGCATTTATAATTTCATCAAATTGCCAAAACTATTAATATCAATGGCAAACTTGAATTTTTTTTTTTTTTTTTTTGAGAAAGTTTGGGTGTGTTTTAACTAGTGGGCCAAATTTGAATGTGAAGAATCTGTGTATTTTGATTTGGCAAAGGGTGAAATATCATGGAATTGTGGTATGGTTAAAGTGGGGGTAATTAATTAATTCCTAGGCTGCTTAACTTTCTCGTACAAGCTTCTGTATTTGAATATTGGACTAGGATATGTCCCAAGTACACTTGTTAAAAGAATTAAGCCTGCCTTTATATGTGTAACACAATAATATACGAGCTCTGAAATACATGTAAGAACAAGTTATTACAATGTTGAAGGAATGAACATTTATACCTGTTAGATCCTAAGGGTAAATTAGTAATTTGATTCATGTTATTGTGGGTCTATCAATGTGAAAGAGATCGTACTGTTCTAAATATATTCTAATCTTACTTTCATTTGATAAAATGATGTCCCTATTCTCCCCCTCTTAGGAGCTTATTTAAAATTACGAAGCAACATTCATATATATGTCAGTTAATTTTTTAAAAATAAAGAAATAGAAAAGGTATAGATGATGGTGGGCTAAGAAACAAAAAATACAAACAATAGAAAAGGCAGATCTAAAATACAAAGAAATGAGTATAAAAAGTTCCTTAATTGACACTTAAATCTGTAACATGTTTAATTTATTTAGCATGGATGATCCTGATTGAAGGACATAATTAGATTGGTGATCATAAATGTGTGTGTGAGAGAGAGAGGCCAATGAGTGATCCTCATAATAAGTGTTTGCAAGAATTTAGCAGAGGATAGCCCTGAATTTGCACATATTTAGCATGTCAAAACACCAAGCATTCTCTCTCATCCACAATCCAATTCCTCTCTCTCTCTCTCTCTCTCTCTCCACCATCATCTTCCATGGACGAAAACACATCCCCTCCACGAGACAGGTACAACAGGCTGAACGCCTTCGAGGTCGAAGATCAGGCTCACACGAGCACAGCTGAATCCGAATTTCGCCTTTTTTGTTATCATCTCCACCACCAGCTCGAGTCTGCTTGTAACATGATCGATTGGGATCGTATCTTTATGACAGCTTTGGCCACAATTTCTCTAGCATTAGTTGTCTTTGCATTCTTCCCATACCTACAAACTCAGCTCCAAACCGACCAGCAGTTTCAACATCTCTTTGTCCTCAACTCATTGACAATCTCTGACTTCCAGGCTTCACCTGATCAGGTGACAGGGAAATGTGATGCCACGTTTAATGTCACCAATCTTGGTGATAGAAGCATCTATCATGAAACCTCTGTTCTTTCCATCTTCATCGATCATGAGCTGCTGTGGGTCGTTCGAACAGGTGATTTTTTTATGGACATTGGCGACAACATTCTGTTCAATGTTAGCATAAACACAACGGCAGTTTCTGTCCCTGCATCCTTTGTTCCCACTGCTCTGTTAGAAAGCCGTAAGTTGCATAAGCCCCTTCGTTTCAAATTGAAGTACGATGGGATGCTACGAGAGGGTTTAGCCGCATGGTATGAAGAACGATCACATATATACGTAATTTGTGGTTGGATTGAGATGCAATTCGTCAATGAAACCACCCTCATTGGAGGGCCAGCAAATTGTTCTATAGATAATTAAGTGTGTGTGTGTGCGTGTGAAGATCTTAGCTATCATTCTTTTGTATTATTTTCTTGCTATATAAAAAGTGATCAACTTAGTAAACAACAATTTGATGGATAATGTATGTAACAACACAGCTTACATTTATTCAATGATGGATCGTCTTTGTAACTACACCCCCAGTTACAAATAGCAATGATATGATAATACAGAGATAAGAAATTTGAAGTTCAAAACAGGCACTTCACAAGATCATTGATTCGATGAATCTTTCTTGGGGTAATGGATGTAAATGGTGAACTCTTGTATAAAGACGAAACCAACATCAGGCGAGGATTGTTTTGATACGGTTCTTGAATAGACCAAGCTGAAACACGTCTACACCTGACTGTGGAAATGGAAAAATAATCTGATTCGAGTAGTATGTATAGTGTTGCAGTCACTGAGGAAGAAGCACAGCCTTTGGATGCTATTATTAGCTATTAATGGGTGTTCTCATGATGTTCTTTCAAAACCACCCCCGATCTGCATGTGTAGCCATTCGGGTGATGATCCCCTACCATATTCTCTAGTACTTTGAGTACCAAATGCCACACTGGCAGGATCAAAAGTTTGCTGAGAAAACTAACCAATGAAAAAAAAACATATTACAATGTCAGCATGTGTATAATCCAGGACGAAAACATATGTTAAAAAGTTCAGCATATCACCATATGATATCAAGGTTTTCACCTGTTCTTCCTAATATCCCATTCTGTCTAGATTAATCTTTGGACAATGTCTTCAATTTAAGTGGGTGAGAGATGGTTTGCTACTTTTTTCGGGTATGTTACATCTTAGCAGTTATGTAAAGAACTTATGAGGGGATGAGTGGTTGCTACTAATCCCCTGGTGAAACAAATGAATCATTTCTAACTCGATCTGAAATAATGAAGATGTTTCAATCGAATTCAGAGACTAGGGGGTATCACATCCTAAGCACTTACATCTTTTGAAGGGTATCCATCAATGCCCACTCTTGCATTGACTGCTTCAAGCTTCATTGACAGAAACTGTGAGGCAAGCAACTGTGATAAGTGCATATTCAAGATGATAACAAATACATACAACCACGGAACTAAGCACCCCCCACCCCCCACAAGCACTCACATCAACACATGGTGCACAGGGAGACTTGGGTGAACATGAGAGACAGGAGACAGAAGCAGTGACTCACCTCGACCTGGCGTTGTAATGATTGGATATAGTTAATGATCTCATCAAGCACTAATGCTTTGCCAATAACCTGAACTCAAACAAGTTTTTCCTCAAATTAGTTCTTCTAGAAACATAAGTATCAAAATTCAAGGAGTATCGAACCTGCAAATAGAAGATAGGAAAATAAGCATGCAACAGGCAAAAGAACTAGACAAATGTGCTGCTAGACAAACATCCAAATATACTCACGCAACCATCAGAAAGAGAAACTAAATAGATGATTCTGCAAAAGAAAGAAGGTATCGGGTCAACAACAAACTCTTGATCAACCAGTTTTTCTCACTAAGGCAGCAGGAAGGTTATTAGCTGATTGTGACACTGCTAAAATAGATGAAAGAATCGATCATTGAGCATCAATGAACATAACCAAGACTTTCAAACATAAAAAGATGAGTAAAGGTTCCTGTACGTAAAAAAAAATGCAGCCATTATCAGTGGCCTACTTAAAATGGAAAAATAAAAAGCAGACAATACACATTTGTAATATCAAAAACTTTCCATGGGAAACTCCGACACTGCTAGATTGAGAGATCTAGAAACCTCTTCTTCATCAATAAGGTCCAATATTTCAAATGGACCAGAGAAGCCTAACAGCTGAAAAGCTTAGAAGTGCTTTGAGGACATATACATCTCAATCTAATGAAACAAGAAAAGTTAAAAAACACCTTTTAATCCATAACTTATTTAAATGAACAGAACGGCACAAACTTCTCTATAAGGGGAAATACTGATACTCACTTTGTTACAACCAGGAACTAGATCTTGAAGGATTTTCATCCTCTCGCTAATCTTTTCTCTCCTAGCCTGCACCAAGAGGGTGAAACAAGAAAACCTTTTAATATAGACATTCATCATCTTCTATTCATTCATCAACACTCAAAAGGCTTAACCTATACAGTTATTTGTTCTCTTCAGTTTTCTATCGAAAAAGGATACAAATCATGAAACCTCAACAGGATTCAATCTTTTCACATAAACAAAACAGAAATGGGCTCGTATCATTACTCTTTCGGCTAAACTGTGACTATCAGTGGCTTGACCTCTTCTTGCTCGCACATGGATATAGTCTTGCTTTGGCAATTCAGCTGCTTTTGCAGGTGGCTCTGCTGCCTTACCGGAGTTCCCTTCACCTTCTGCTTTATTTTCACGATTGCCATTCGATCGAACTGCCTTCAGCCTTTTATTATCTCCTTCACTCTGCTTCACACCAATAATAAGCACCACATTAGAACTGAAAATTTGAAGAAAAATCTCTCTCTTTTTTACTTCATTTGACAGGTTACTACAATCCAGTTGCACATAATTTACACCCTAGTACACACCCTCATATCAAACAGATCAAAAGAAACAATTAAAATTGTAGAGAACCAGAAAATCAACTGTTCAAGCTGGCAAGCACCACTACCTTAATATACACAATGAACTTTTCTCAAGCAATTTTATTAACATAGAACAGAAATATAACATACTATATAACTATATAATGATGTTCAAACATGCTGGAATCTAATGTACATACGAAAATTAAGTGAATTATAGAGTATTACCATAGCATTATTATTGCTATTTCCATTGCTATTGCTAGTAGAAGCTCCGCCCTTAGCGCAGTCATCTTCTTCACGGCGCTTCCTCGAATTATGATTGGGGGAACTGTGATTCGATCTCTGGTCCATCACCATCGGATCCAAGCCCAAACCATACGACGCCGCAGCGGCATTCATCTGAAACCCCGGCCAGATCTCGGCGAAGTTATAAACTCCGCCATCATTCATCATTGCCGCTCCTTGTGGATCCATTAGCCGGCGCCGAATCAAACTCCGTCAGCGGAGGCCAATCACGGCAAGCATGAATGTATAGATGCAGGAAGGTGTGTATGTATAGGCGGGGGAGGGGACAAAGGAGTGGATCTTCTTTCCTTCGAGAGTGGAGGTTGTTGGGTGCGTACAGTACCCACTGGCGTACAATGGCTACTACCAGCAGCACTGGCTTTAGAGAGAGAGCGGGGGAAGAGAGAGAAAGAGAGACCTCGGGAGTTGAAAGAAGTGACTTTGAGTGAGCTTTTCTCGGAGCCTCCAGCGTTTCATGTCTTTAAGGCTTCCATGCTATTCTACTCTACTGCTGGCTCACCTACACCCACCACTGCTTTTTCTATCATTCCACTCCAATTTACAAACTTTATTAAATCTAAATAAAATCTATCTACCAATATTGGATTTTCTTATAAAACACCTTAATTTCATTTCAATAATTTCATCTTTTTAAGGGAGATTTTCCTATTTTCAAGACTTCAGAAATATGTTATGTTACTTATTTCAATTTTAAAAACGGGATTTTTTTATATTTATAATGAGTTTGAAGAATGCAGTATCTCACGTATTTTTATATGGATTTAAAACTCATTAATATCTTTATTTTTCTTAATCCAAAATTCACAATTAGTATACCCTTACTTTTCAACATATACAATATATCTAGAAATATAACTAAGTCCAAGAATGATTTAGTGTATACAAATCATCTGAAAACTGTTATTTTAAGTGAATACTAAAAATATAACTACAAAATAAATCGTTTCATTAATATGATTACTATCTACAACTTAAATTATAATCATTTAATATTTTATTAGGATCATTATTATGTAATTAATAATAAATAATAATGAAAGACTATTGAACCTCATTTTCACAGCCAATCTAAATTATATATTTCCCAAACAAGAACTGATTTCTTAAGATGCTCCTTTTCTTTTCCTTTCTTTTTCTTCTAAGAGAATAAATGGAGATAGTACTTAATATTTATTAAATTTGAGGCAATTAATTAAGAATGTATTAGTGATAAACGTGCTTAAATTATTAGGATTATGATTAGGGGTCCATTTGGGGAAAGATTAGTGATAATGATGGTTTTGGGTTTGAGAATTAGCTTTTTAAGGATAATCTGAAAACTCTGGATTGATAATGACTCTCCCATCATTCATCGGCCCACATTTATTATATTGTTAGTTTGATTTTGTACCTAACAAACCACCACCCTTTTTTCTCTTTACTTAAACAGGTTATTACTATTTTCGTAAATAAATTAAATAGTTTTTTAAACGAATAAATTAAACTAGATATTAATTAGTACTTCACCTAATTCATTTTCTTATTTATATAATTTTTAGTGTTACCACGGGTGATATAGTGGTGGTGGTGACGTTTTCTATTAAATCATGTCAACTCGTTTATATTTTAAGTGATTTTTATTTTTTTGGTTGTCTTTTCGAGTCATTGTACTTTTATTAAATTTCATTTTTATTTATACTGAAGTTGGTCCTTCTAACATATGAAATTTGCATTACACCCTAAACCAAAAATTATTAAGAAATCGATGTTTAAAAGTATAAGGATAGAGTATTTATTTAATAAAGTAGAATATAGCCTAATTTAGAAAAGATTATTCCTTGTGTTTGAATCATAAGATTTAAAATACAAATTTGAAATGAATTAATGTCAAATCCACTTAAATTAAAATGGATCTTGCTCAACAATTAGTAAAGTAGTAAAATTTTATTCCATAACCATCCAAAACATAATCAATGAATTTAATAATATAAAT
Organism: Scutellaria barbata; assembly: GCA_028654395.1. NCBI lineage: Eukaryota > Viridiplantae > Streptophyta > Magnoliopsida > Lamiales > Lamiaceae > Scutellaria > Scutellaria barbata. The sequence continues at coordinate 41,234,833 of CM053644.1, forward strand.
TTCAAATCTCTACACAAATCATTCAATCCAAACCCTTTTTAAATTAATTTTCTTAAGTTAACGTGATAAGTATCAATGAAAAGGTTGAGCTAATTAAGCAGTCTTAAAATTTGTTCCAACAATAATAAAATATTATTATAAATATTGCACATTCCTATGTTTTCTTCCATTCTTGCATCATAGGTGGTCCGGCAATTTACCTTAGATTTTTAATGAGTTTTGCAAATGCCAAGAACAGGTCCAGATTCAGCTCTTCTCCATTATTTTAGCAATTCATTAAATGCACCTCACAAATAATTAAATAAGTAAATAATTAAGCAAAGAACTAAATTGCAACCATATATGTATTGAGGCCCATTACTTCAAAAAAAAAGGGAAAATAATAATAAAAGGAAATCAAATGATAAATCGGTTAAGAAGGATATATATATATAATATATATATATATATATATATGCTTGCTCTAAGTATTTGCTAGTAAGTTGATGGACTTTACTAGAACAAATCATTAATCAACTTTCAAAACTTAATGTAATGTTTGATCATAAGTGCTCATATTTTCTTTATTTCACTTTCTTAGTGGTCACGATTTGATTGCATCACCAAGTTAGATGTGTGTATAAATCAAACACTATAACTTTTCAACTAAATGAACTGCAATTCTGCAATTAAACTTTCTTAGGACGCTTAAATTCCCATTATTTATAGTAACAAAAGAATTATCCACCAAAATCGAATTATTCATAAAGGTGATGAAGAATAATTTTGTTAATCATCGTTTTCCTATACTTGAGATTTATCTATTTGTTCTTATTACAACCTACTGTCAGAGATTATCCACCAAATTAAAACTATGTGTTTCTTGATTTGTTTTTTAATGATAAGTGTAAGTTGAGAATTTATGTTAATTTGCTTACCTATCCCCCAGATAATATTATGGTAAATTACCAATTCTAGAATTCTAGTATTATAGCTTAGGTCATATCCAATTTTACAACACTAATTTTAGGGGCTTTTAAAATGGTTTTAAATTTTCAATTGTGCAATTACAATCAAATTATTATTGAAGATCAATTTCCAACATTAAATTAATTGTTGACATGAATATATGCCATTGTTTTGACGCGATTTAAATTAGGAATTATATATCCTGAATGCATGATGGAAAATTTGATCTATTACAACACAAAATGGAGGAAAATATTCTCATTAATATTAAACGCATTCTACTAAATGAATCTGGATCAATTTTTTCATCATACAATCAAATTCCCAAATTTGGGACACCACATCCATGTGATAGGCATCAATATTAGCAATTAACGACGAAAATTAAACTGAAACTAGTAAAATCAAAAATTAATTACCAATATTAGAAAAATTCATACACTAGTGATATAAAAATAAATAGAAGCAAAGAAATATGTTATAAATAAAAAATGTCCAGTTATGTATATATACAAGCTATAATAATATATATAGGTGAGATTTGTCTCCCAATATATTTGATTAATGAGTGACTTTCAAGTTAAAGACATTTTTAAGCCATGTGGCTGAAATGCTATCAATATCAGCCGAAGCAAACATTATTTTATTCAAAGGAATTATACAATAATTTATATAAACAGTAGTTACTATTTAACTCATCAAATATATGTACATAGGTACTCTTGGGGGGTTTATTGGGTTGTTTTTAGCATCTTAACTAAGAGTCTAAGATGTGCTCTTTGTAACCTTCCAGTGGCTACAAAGGGATATGTTGAAAGGAACAAAACTTTTTCTATTTACTTTTCACAAAAAAAAAAAAAAAAATTTATTTTCTGAAAGCAGGCAAATAAAAATAAAAAAAATCCTTAGATTGGGGTGCTTTTGTCCTTCAAATGTTATAATTGAAAAGTGGAGTTAATTTAATTGTAAATCTCTAGTAAAACCGTTTAATCTGTTAAATTTGTGAGATAAGTAAGCTTATCTATAATATATGCACTTGCATAATTTCATCCTCCTCTCTTATAATTCTATGCATTTTGATCACTATTTCATCATATTTAACTTGTGAGACCCTCTCATGCAAATTAAGTGGAATATATAACAAAATGTGAAGAATAACATTAATTAGAAGAGTTAAGTTGATAAGGTAGGAAGATGACCAAATAATTGCTTAATCGAAAGAAAATTAAAAAAAAAAAAAGTTTAGTGAAAGTGAGAAAGCAATGATGGGGTGAAAGGTCGTAGAAGCTGCTTGGATGCCAAACTATCCCCACAAATTGTCCGATTTAGTTAGACATAGATGATCAATGTAAAGGACAGTGCCTACTTTCTTGGAATATTTTCATGAAACTTTAACCACATACACCTTCCATTTGTCTCTATCCACATCCACTTTGCTTCATTTTTCTAACATCCCTTTCCACCTATTTTATACCGTATTTTATATTTTTTTAAGATAACAATCAATTGTATTTGTTACACATTCGAACTGAGCTGGACATAATATTGCATCTGGACGGTCCAAAAAAGACCTCCAGAAGTTCATTTAACCCGGCTAGATATTGCATCTGGTCTTCTCCTCGGCAGGCCGCTCAGAATGGTTTGGAGGCGTCGCGAACGAATGAGTCTGGCTGGCCCGAGCTGGATTTGCGGTACAGGGGAGATATCAACTGCTAAGAGATCGTGGGTGATAAAACTACCCAATACTGCAGAAATAGGCAAAAAACAAGGGGAAAGTGAGCACAATCTCTACGATCTCCATTATTTTGGCTATTTTGCAGGTATAAATAGATGTAATTTCAGTTTGTAAAGGGTTGGAACTTCATTTGTACTAACACTAGAGAGCTGATTTCTCTACTTTAACATCAAAAGATCCTGCCCGGTCTCTCAAAATCGTCTAGGATCAACCGAACTAATTGTCCGAATAGACTCCGGGTCAGAGTTTTTGTACTCATTGTCATACCTTCCAACCCATTTTAATCCTATTTTTACCAATTCAATTCAAATTCAGTAATTTTCAAGTGTTCGATTAGGAATTATTTAATTACAAATTCCGACGTTAATAATATTAATAATTGATAATGCTGTCATTATATATGTACATTACATGTATTAATATGATTACAAACGATATTGATTACGATTTTATATTGGGATGATTCAGCCATATTAAATTACAAGAATTTTGGATTAGAAGTCGTTACCAGAAAATAATATTTTTCTCATTTCCTATATGTGGACTCACTTAAAAAAAAACATAAATAGACTAAGTTCGTAAAAGCAATAGACTTCATAGCATTTTAAAATAATTACGTACAATTTTACTGTTTCTTTCATTAAAAAAAAACATATAATTAATAATATATTCTCGTGCTTGGCAGTAGCGGATTTATTAGAGAATGAGAGTATGTAAGTGCATAATCTAATTTTTCCCAAAAAAATTCACATATATACCGTGCATTTTATATTTTACACAACATGATTATGTTTTAATATTTAAAAAATATATAATTTACACTAGTCCCACTTAAAATAATAAATAAAGAACTTGAAAAGTTGAAATTCCGCCATTGACCCTAATATTCAAGTTTTGAAGTTCTGTAATGCTTATAATTTCTGTAAGCAAGTCCATACTCCTTAAATTCTTTTTATGGACTTGCTGTGACTTTGAATTGTATGATATATATTTTCTAATATTTCCTGTAATTGTGCACACCCTATCTATAATTCTTGAACCAGCTACAAATGCTTGATATTTGATATGAACATCTAAGAATTAAGGTCAATGTAGTCAATATAAACTTTTCTTGTTTATTTGTATGACAAGTGAAAAAATTATTGAACTACCAACCGTTCAAAAAAAGTGGTATGGAATAATATATTTTTTAAAAAGAAAAGAGATAATAATATTAAAGCTGGATTTGATATGTTCCATATTAATATTCATTCTTTCTCTAGAATAATGCATCAGCTGAAGAGTCGTATGTTAGAAAAGTTTCCAATTTGAACAATATAGTTGCCACATATTTCAACACGTTTAAAAATCTCTTGAATCTAGCCATACTTCAATGGTTGTGAGAAATATGCATAAGAAAGACATGTAAATCGTGCTTCTTTTACTGTACTATTTGTTGTTACCAATGAACATGCCATGTAACAAACCAAAACAGCAGCCTATTTGACATCACGAGTTAGAATATTTTACTATGTACTTTATTTGGAATCGATATTATTTAAAGATGAATGATATCAGAGTTCATAAGTGAATAATTCATTTTTTACAATTTCTTGGTCTTTGTAATAAATATTGTGGTGACATATATATCCCATTTTGAATTGAAAGAGAGAAATAGCAAATATCTAATATAAGTATTTATTTCAACAAAATATGGAGATGATCATGGTTATATCTAAACAAATTGAAATATTTAAGAGTAAATATTGATATTATTATAACATTTGAAATGTATAAGTACACACAAATTCTAATCGCATGTATCACTAGTTTATTATAAATATTCTGGTTGCATCTATTTCAGCCCATTTTCACTAGATTTAATTGCGATGAACTGATTAAATGTTACATATTTTAGAATAATTATAAAAAAAATTATTTATACTGTTGTTTGCTTATATATGGATGGAATTAAACAACACTGTCAATTAATGATCCTCATCATGACCTACCTTCAATATTGCACTCCAACAGTACTAACTTGTGTATAAATGTAACAACTATTTATAAAAGAATAAATTTTATAACAAGATCTAATTTAAAGTTATTAAATCTAGACCCAAATTTTAAAATTTCTCAATAAGGGATTCAATTTTACATTTTTTCTCAATTTAAGGCTTAAAAATTAGATTGAGTTCTCAATTTAAGACAACATTTCTTTTTCTTTTTATTTATATTTATAATTTATTATATTTTAATAATGTATATATAATTTAGATAAATTAAGATAAGTTCGTGCAATTTTTGAACGATCTTCATCCGACTTGTAATTTATATATATATATATATATATATATAATAAATGCAATTCAAAAAATTAAGATTTCTTTATTTTCTTAATTTTATGAATAAATGTATAAAAAATCGATTTTAATATTAATCAGTTTAATATAAATTATATTTTTATGAATTTAATTAATTATATTTTTTTTTCTTTCTTTTTCATATAAATTAAGATAAGTTGGATGAAAATTATTTTAAAACATACTAACTTGTCTTAATTTATCCAAAATATGAATACATATTGAAATATAAATAAATCTATAAACATAAAAAAAAAAATGAAATCTTGTCTTAAATTGAGAACTCAATTTAAATTTCAAGCCTTAAATTGAGAAAAAAATATTAATTTAAGCCCCTTACTGAGAAACTTTAAAACTCAGGTCCAAAATTGAAAACTAATCTATATAAAATTTATCCTTTATAAATGGCTGAAAAAAAAAAACGTATTTAAATATATCTAGGAGGTTAAGTCCACTAATAGTACTCCTAAATTATCTCAAAATAAAATAAGAAATTGAAGCATGTTACATCTTATAATTTTATATGTGGAATTGATATAGAATCTAATATTAATTTTTTTTTATGACTTGAACCTTGGGTTCTATATTATCATGAGAAAAGTCATATTAAATTATATTTTGTTATGTACTCGACATTTTTCTAATCAATAGATGAGCTGTATAAAATAATTAGCATGCACAGTGCCATTAAAATTCTTCAAAAGTTTGAAACTTATGATTGTGAATAGTTATTTGGTGTGGCCAACCAGCAATGTACAGAGTTTATGAGGGGTCCTTAATCAATGACTTACTAAATTCATCAAGAAAACACTTCTTTTAACCTAATTAAAATACATTTTTTTTTCGTCTCATAAATATATAATTTGTTGAACAACTTTTCATTAAATTAGGAAACTTAATTATGTAGTATTGTCAGATGATGAATGTTCATAACGAATACATATTATGTATCAACTCCGTAATTACATTCAAATTATCGAAAGAATTTAGAGACCATATATATGCTTCCAAAATTAGCTTAGCAAATCTTGAACACATGAAGTAGAAGAATTTAAATATCAGTCCAACTATATATCTACTCTTCTCAAGAATTTAAATATCAGTCCAACTATATATCTACAGCTCGAAACTGAATTGTAGTAGTATTAAAACACCAGGTACATTTAATTATGTGTGTGCCTACTTTTTTATCTAATAATGTATAAGCCACAAACCGGCCCTCTAGTATAGTAGAATTCTTAATTTAATTCTAGCTAGCTCGTTGCTAATGAGCTATTAAACATTTACTGGTAATTTACTTCCATTGCAACTAGCATAGTAGCATCACATAAAATTATAAATTACAAATTAAAATATTATCTCATAACTCAATATATAAATAATACTCCCTAGCAATGAAAAAAAAAAGGGCTCTTTTAGGTCTCTTGCACCAAAATAGTTTCGATCTCTGGAAATAAATGTGACATTTGCATACAGTTAAAAAATATCTCTCAATAATTAATAATAAACAGTATTAACAAAAAAAATATATATCTCTAAAAATACACCACACATATCATTTTTTTCGAATAGCAATGCAACTTTCTTCTCAGCATACCCTCCTTCAACCATCATTTCCTAGCTACAATATTAATACATTCATTTTAAATGACATAGTTCCCATAATAATAATTAAAATTCTTTGCAATGATGATAAAATATGAAGAATTTAGTAAAAAATAATGAATATAGAGGGGTATCTTCTTAGAACATAATAAGGTATTGCAAATAAAATAAAAATAAAAGAAAAAGATTGATTTGAGATAGGTTGCCAACTGCAATAAGGATAGATGTTGAAATTAAGGACCCCAAAATACAGACAGCTACAGCTAAGTGTGAGCAGCCCAAAATGCCCCACAAACTGCTGCCTCAATTTTGTATTCATTGCTTCTTAAATGGACCCTTTTCACCCCTAATTATTGAAACTTTCATCTAATACTTGTAATATATTGAAGGGTTTTTGGTCCATTCAATACATATATACAATCTTGCAATAATCATGTTCTTTTTCAACCATGAATATTAACACCTATATATTTGTTCAAGGTGCTAAAGATAAGGCATACGGAAATTGTCCTCCTTCGTCCCCCACCCTTGTGTTGGGAACTAATCATAAGATTCTCTATTTCGAAATTTATAACTCACTGTTCCTGTATCATATCTATGTATATATGTATCTTGATCATTAAATTAATTGCAATATTTTTTTGTTTTAATATATGTTACGATTGATACTTCTAGTGATGTAGAATGAATCTAGCTTTATGATATGAGGTTACTATTGTAAATTCAATTGCTTCTTGGTCATAAAATGTTGGAAAACTTGTTTGGTTCTCTGTTTATTTACTTGTTATTATTCCGAATTTTGATGTTTTTTTATAAGATACATTCTTACTTATATATAAAAGTATGACCTGTACTTAGTATATATAATACAATCGAAGAAATTCCCAAAACTAATTATATAATTTGTTTTTTAAATTATTTAAATAATTACAAAAAAAAAAAAACAAAGAAAAATAAGTACCCATAAAACTTGTGGGTTGATTGAATTTGAATTTTCAGAATATAATCATTTCTTAAATCGACTTGCTTTAAAATAACTTTACAGAAAAGAATATTATAGCTCTAAATAAATAAATAAATATGTATATACTTGCTTCAAAATAACTTTATAGAAAAGAAATTTATTGATATATGTATATATATATATATTAATGAGCTTGGAAGTGAAAGAAGAGGGGATAATAAAGATTATAAAACTTGTGTAATCCAAATTCGAATTTGGGTCATCATAATCTGATATCTTAAAAAGATGAGATATCACTTGAGCTACAAGATTCATAATATAGCTATAAAAATATTTAGTAGGCAATACAAAAATCCTTACGATTGACGTAGATAGAAGATTCCCGTCAGCGACACTATTTATTCAACTCTAGGCAGATTTAATTCGAATTCTTTTAAAAGAATAATAAGAAATAATGCTGTATTTTTATTATAAAAATTAATATTAAATAAACAAACTCATAATTCATTATAACATAGTTTTTTAAAAATAACTCGACATGTATTGTTCTAGACCACAAGCAGTCCTACACTAGCATCATATAAATCACAAAGTCTATTATCAAAATTAAGAGATCAGTCTAAAGCTCCTAAATAAGATAATAGTACTTAATGAACTCCTAAGTCCTAAAAGGGGGAATGGAAAATCTTAATTTGTTTTTAAGATGTCAGGAAATTTCTTAAGTTTCGCCCTGTAAAGTAGAAGTAATAAAATACCTGAAAAAAAAAAAAAAATCTTGATTTCACCATTTGTTATGTAGCAGTTGTTATCTATTGGGCCGAACCCAAACTAATTTCACTTTAACTTTAAAGCCTATATCTCAGCCTAATCGTATACAAGCTTAAAGCCCATATATGCGGCCCAAATACTTTTAAAACCGTTGCAGCTGGCCCAAGAGGAAGAATTAAGGCTAGTTTTGTAAGGTTGAAATGTTGCTCATCAAAAAAAGTCAAAATTTGGCCCGATTATTTCAACATATAAAGTCATACACAAATCTTTTGCATTCTCTCACGCATATTTAAAATCTTACCCATTCACAATTCAAATTTATTTCTCAACGTGAGAATAATATCATATTTTAACTATTTTGTCATTCCCAGAAACGGACTCAAGTGTGGATAAAGGGATACAAGGCCCTGGATAATTCGCAAAAAATTGGAGGTATTTTTATATTTTAAAAAAAATAGTGAGCCAAGTGTTTTCTTCCCTCGCCAAAAGAGTCATTTTCTTTCCTTCTTCTTTTTTTAGTTTTTTCTCATAATCAACCAAAAACCTAGCTTCTTTTTTTGTATTCTTCGTTTCTCTCTTCAATTTTTTTCTTCATCTAATTAGTTGTTATAAATTTATGCTAGTTTAAATTATTATATACTTTTTATTAGTTGGACTCCCAAACACAAATTTGGATGCATTATGATCACTCCCACGTATATAAAGATAATTTATTCAACATTTTATCAAATAATACTTAATTATTTTATTATGTTTGATGTTTTATAAGATCAATATAAGCATAGCAAACAATAAACGAAAATATTATGTACAGTATAATTGATATATCTTTTTCTTATATAACATTACCTATAAATCGAAAGGGAAACATCAAAACCCCTTCCATATCCAATCTCTTCAATTGCCCAAACCAACTTCCAATAAAACTTGTCCATTGGCGGAAAAAAAAACAATAAAAATAATGTTACAGAATTAAGACTTCCCAATCATAGTAATATAGAAAATATTAGTCATATTAATGTATAATAATAATATTTATTATTCATTATTGACCATATGAATATAACATGCATTACCATTGGTATGTTAAAATCCTATTTTATTTCCCTTTTTCTTTTAGTTATAAGTTGAACTGATGAAAAGAGTTAATTAAAAACAAATTTACACATGCTTATTTAAGTTAAATTTTTGTTACTATAATAATCTGTAAAGACTTTAAAAGTCATTTGCAGCAGTGCCAAAAAACATTGTACTCGTAGCCAGCCACTTTTAACACGATTATCAGAAGGTACAGCCTGCCCATTGTAATAAAAGTTAATTAAGTAATTAAATAATACTATTATATAAGTAACCTTATAAAGTATTTCAATATTATTTTTTAAAAGAATAAGCAATAGAAGAATCATGTGATTCCATTTTCAAGAATCTATATTATCCAACCTAGAACATATAATTTCTATCCCTCATCAATAGTATAATCAACCAAAATATTTATAAAAAATACAATAAAAAAACTTTTCTTATAAAAATAGGAGATTTCTAAAAGAAAAGAATAGATGGAACAATGAGTCCAATTGTGTAGATTTTAGTCTGACAGCTTATATTATTAAGACAACAACGTTAAGATCCTTCACACGTACGAATCTGAAAAAGAAAACTCAATTCCCACACGTTTGGTTCAGACACGTGTCATTGAACTTTGTTTGCAAGTCGCACGTTTTGCCAATCTTTTTCTTTTTCCCCCCCCTTTTGTTTAACTTTTCTTCTTCTTATCTTTAACAATACTTGCTCCTTTCCATATATATATATATATATATATATATTATATATATATATATATATATATATATATATATATATAATTTTTTTTAATTAAGAAAAAAAAAGTAGGTAATAGTTATACACCTTTAAAATAGAAACAGAAATGTATTTTTAAAGAAAAAAGAAAATATATTGAATTGATTAGATTTGACTCTTGAGTTGGATGAGTTCTGCTTTAGCGTGCTCTGAAAAACCACAAATTTATCTTTTATCGTAACATGAGGCATTAATGTTGTGGATCTCTATAGATACGGAAGTGATTAATGGCGAATTATTTATTTATTTATTCATTTACTGAAAGAAAAGGGTGGAAATCAGTGAGAGAGAGTGGGAAGAAGAAGAGGGTGGTTGAAGGGCTTCTCCTCCTCCTCACGGTTCTCTCTCTAGAATGATTTCTCCTCTCTTTCTACACTAGCCCATTTGAATCTCTCCACATTTTAGCTAGAGAGAGAGAGAGGAGATGGGGGCATGTGTTTCTCGGCCAGAGAAGTGTCTGGGTGGTGATTTTGGAGGTCCAAGAAAGAACAAGGGTGTAAAGAGAAGAAAGAGAAGGTTCCATTCTCATTTGTCTGATCGATCATCAGATAGAGTTGAAAAGTTTGCATCTTTGCCCTTCACTAATCCACTTTTCATGGTTCGTCTCTCTCTCTCTCTCTCTCTCTCTGCATTCCTGAGTATCTATGTTTTACTTATATGAGGCAATGTTGCTGTGATTTTGTTTATAATGTGCTAGGTGCTCTTAATTTCAATCTAATTTTGTTTGCTTGAGATTTAAGTGGCAATGGATTTACATTGTAGAGTGTTATTATTTGGGATGATATTCTTCATAGATCTTCAAATTTCTGGAAAATTTGAGTTTGTGTAATAAAATTGCCTCATTTCTGAGGAACATTGCAATTTGGAACTGTCTTATTGTAATCGAATTGGCCCTGTATATTGATCATGCATCTTTCTTGGGGATCTGATCCACAATGGGACTATTTTGCCCTTTACTGGCTTCTTGGGGTTTGGCTTTTGTGCATGTCCCTTTTAAGGAAGATGTTGAAAGGATACCTTAGTTTAAGGATGTAAGATTTGTTTTCTTTACTTTTTGGCATTGCCAGGGAGTGTGGAAGAAGCATGGTTTGATTCTGTTGCAGTTCTTGAATCTGACTGGAGTGATGAAGAGTTTCAAAGCCTTCCAGATGGTACTACGAAAACTTGTTTTCCTCGTCTTATTGCCTTTCTTTCTCGATTCTTATTCTCAAATTGGTTATGCTCGATTTGTATAGACGTGGTCTCCCTTAGTGGCTTTGATGGGACATTGAGAGCTAGCAATGTTTCTCTGACAGATACTTCTCGTTGCTCACGACCTGCGTCTTCTCTTGAAGACAACCTTGTTTGCTCATCAACTGGCAATTTTGTCTATGAAACAGCTAAAAATTCAGACCAACCAAGTGTGTCTGATTTACATCCTGTATTCCTCGATGAAATGTTGGGTTCTAGTGGAGAAAATGGTGGAAAGGAGGATAGTTTATTGGATAACTGTGGAATCCTCTCGAATAACTGTTTGCCTTGTTTGGCTGCTACTATTCCATCCATTGAAAAGAGACGATCCCTTAGCTCTAGCCCTCCAAGTACACGGAAAAAGGCGGCCTTGAAGCTCTCGTTCAAATGGAGGGAAGAAAATTTTAGTGCCGGTTTATGTGAGTACATATATACTATGCAATAAAACGTGATTAACATGAACATAATGCTAATGTGTATGTCGCAGTTTCTTCAAAGGCGTTGCTGCAAAGACCTAAAGCTGGTTCACAGGTGCCATTCTGTCCGTTGGGGAAAAGAATACCTGATAGTTGGTCAGACATTGAACCGGGGACTTTTAGGGTTAGGGGACCAAATTATTTCAGGTTATTGAATTATACATGCTTTTTAACTAAAAACCCGTCACTTTTATATCTGATTTTTCTTGGTTTTGGTCCTACTTTCCTTAACTTGTTTCTTGGTTTACTTTGGTCTTGATATTGCACATTTACCATGCAGGGATAAAAGGAAAGAGTTTGCGCCTGATTGTGCTGCGTATAACCCTTTTGGTCTTGATGTGTTTTTATCCCCGAGGAAAATTGATCACATTGCTCGATTTGTGGAACTTCCTGTTATTAGTTTGTCAGGCAAACTTCCACCCATTCTTGTTGTAAATGTTCAGGTATTGACACTCTCTTTATGAGTTAAAAGCTATAATGAAAATGGCAGGCTTCTATCTTATATTGAGTATTGACACTGCCTTGTTTTTCTGGTTTTACAGATACCGTTATATCCCGCAGCAATTTTTCAGGGTGAAACAGACGGGGAAGGAATAAACTTCGTTTTGTACTTCAAACTTTCCGAAAGTTTTTCCAAGAAACTTTCAGGCCATTTTCAAGAAAATATTAAGGTCAGTGAATCGATGAACTCTTCTTCTTCTTCAATTTAACATCTGTCTCTAAATATACACACTTACTGATTACAGAGATTAGTCGATGATGAAGTAGAGAAAATTAAAGGTTTTCCTATAGACACAACTGCTCCTTTTAGAGAAAGGTTAAAGATATTGGGTCGTGTAGCAAATGTGGAGGAGCTACCTCTAAGTACTGCAGAGAGGAAACTCATGCAAGCCTATAACGAGAAACCTGTTCTTTCACGTCCCCAACATGAGTTTTACTTGGTTAGTCTGCTTGATCTTTGTGAATATATTCAATAGGAAAACATTAAGCATTTTCATTCGTTTTGCGCAGGGTGAGAATTATTTTGAAATAGATTTGGACATGCATAGATTCAGTTACATTTCTAGAAAGGGGTTCGAGACATTCTTGGACAGGCTAAAGCTGTGTGTCCTCGACTTCGGATTAACAATTCAGGCAAGTGTAATTGTCCACTATTCGTTAGTGCTTCTCTGAGCTATAGATGTTAATACATGCTTGTTTCGATTCTTGCCAGGGTAATAAAGCTGAAGAGTTGCCCGAGCAGATATTGTGTTGTATACGGTTAAACGAAATTGATTATTTGAACTATCAACAACTTGGGTTTTTATTTAACTAAACCCTTTAACATGTATACTTTCTTGGTTTCATCATCAAAGACAATGACAAATAACTTACAGCTACGAGCAATCGGGTTCAGATGCCGTGAACATTTTATTAACAAATTCTCTAGACCATTGCCAGATAAGCTGATCAAATTATCTGAATAATGTTGACATTTTTTGCCCTTTGTGACTGTTACTATGAACTTCCATGAGAGTGGATAGATGATACAGATCTTGCTGATGCTGTTGGACTGTTCATATCACGATCAGTGTTGTCGAAATTTGCTTGTCCCAATATCATTTTTATCGCGATCTGAGCAACATCTGCAAACCATTCATCTTCTGGCAATACACTGCAAAGTTGAAATGCTTGTGAAACCAGGCTACATGAATCTAACTGATTGTTTAGGGGCATGGTTTCATCGATGAAATTGTACCTGTATGGATCGATGTTGTTTGCTTGAACTGCTTCTATAGCTCGAGCAATAACGTTCTTCATCACTTGATGCAGATTCCGGGATAAGTAACGTCCTTGAGATGAAAAGAGTATGACAAACTCCATATCCAAGTAGAACTGCACAAGAACACAGATTTTTCACTAGTGGGTCGGAAAATCTTGATGATTACATTTCAAGAATTTATTGAGACCTGTTGAAGGCCAAGTGGGCCTAGTCTCCTCTCCCCAGATTCGATCTCGTCCCAGAAGTTTTGATCCTCTGAAAACCAGAGGATCACAGTCTCTGCAAGCCTCATTAACAGCAGAGTTGCAAATCTCTCTCTTCCTACAAATATATCAGATGCAATGCTGCCTAATCTAGTCAGCTTTGCAAATAGTTCCTGATAAATAGGAGAAGGAAACCATTCTGGTTCTTCTTTGCTTTCATCCATGGCTATATACATCTCTGCACTTAGACGAACACCTCCATCTTCAGTGAATATGAGCTCAAGAGCATGTTGCCTGCAGAAGCTATCTCTCAGCTGATCAACTAATCGTTGAAGCCTTCGTTTCAGTTCCCTTTGCTCAGGGGGGCGATTAGGTCGTTCTACACCTCGCTGAGACTGATCATCACATCTGTTGATTGAGCATAGTTTGGTGGCTGCACGAGGAAGAAGCTCGTCTGCCAACAACACACCATTAGCCAGCAAAGCTATCTGCTGGTTTTCAGTCTCAGCCATTCTAACTATTCTTCTTCCAGAGCCCTCCAGATTCTCAGTCTCCACAGAACTAGGAAATGCACTTATCATCATGTTGACATATGAATTAAATGACTGTAAAACTCCCTCCAAAGCTTGCTCGGATAAATACATGATTTCAAGAGAGCCAATGTCCTCACAAAGCTCCTGAATCATTGTGTTGAATCTGTGAGCACTGCTCGAAAGCTTCTGCTGGGAAGCCATGGTGCTACCTGCAGAAGCGGCCCCCCAAGAACGGCCTGAAATTGGCAAATAAGTGAGAGACCAATCATCAGAAGCAGCAATAGCAGCTGTACAAAGATCAATCCTTTTCAAGTTGGCATTCAAAGCCTGTTCCAAGTAAGGCCTGAAGAACTTCAAGAGAGTCGGGCAGAGAGCCAATCCGCGATCTTCTAGCAATAGACAATGCCCCAAGCAAATATGAACACACTCAGCAACTATCCTTAGGCACCCTGATGCTGCTGGGGCTGCCACAACGTTTTTCTTGATCAGCTGTGCAAAACTGAGGGTCTGATTAACAGCCCAAGCTACAAGCTCAGATGTGAAAGCTGGCTCATCATCAAATATAGCCAGTGAATCATTAGCTGCCTGAGCTATAGTCGAGAAAACCAGATGTGAAAGAGCAGTGGTGTATGCTGGTCCATAGGAAGTCTTAGATGGCTGAAGAGCCAGCATGTTTCTATGCAGCTTTTGCTGGTGAGACTTAAGGAGCAACGTGTGTGCTCGTGGGCCATCCCCGAGCTTCTTCATGGCTTGAACTGATGAACGAAGCTCAAATCCATTTGTAGAAGCTTGACAAGTAGCCTCTGCTAATTGGTCTGCTAGTTTCTGCCTGTTTTCCATTATACTCTTTTGCAAGTGCAATAGTGATGAGGGAGTCACTGATCCACTCTCCTTGGCTTCTTCTGTTAGATTCTCACCTTCATCTAGTGCTGATAAAGCTTCATCGACTCGTCTCTCAGCTAGTAAGACTTCAATCTTCTCCATGAATTGTGGCAACCACTTATCATATTTCGTGAGCTCTTTGTCTTCAAACTCAACTGCATCCTCGTCTCTCGAATTCTCTGTTCCATCTGGCAAGGTCTCAACTCGAACCCCATCTGCTATCGCGTGGATGATGTTTGCACGCGAAGATAGAAGACTTTTCAATGAAACAAGCTCTCCTTCAAGATCAGAGATCTCTCTTGAAGTTCTGAAACGCGCCAACGAATACAAAGGTTACAAAGGTAAATTTACAGTGGATTAAAAGAAGCACTCACCTTATAAATGATGCATAGTTAGCATAAACACTTTTACGCATTTCTTCAGCAGAAGCCTTCTTTAAACTCACAAGGTGCATGCACATGTGCCTGATTTCCTGCTCGAATTCGAACACTTTTATGAACACATGGCATAAATGGATCATGAAGGACATGATGGTTGCATGCATGCATGATGAAATGAAAAGAATTGGGACCTTTTCACTCATGCCACCACAGTAACTGGTGAGATAGGAGTGAGGATCGAAATTGGTGGTTTTGAAGACTTTGAGCCTGTCACTCAGAGTCAACTCGGTATCGAAATCCATTGATCCCATTCCTGCTTTTCTTTTTCTTCTTCTTCTCTTTCTTTGATCGATGCAGATAATTGTTGGAAGATTAAGGATGATTATTCAATTGAGTTATTGCATGATTTGTATGGATCTTGGTGGTGTGTGTTTGTGTGTGTTAATTTGGATGGTGAGAAATGGATGTTTGGAGAGAACTGTTATAGTATCTCCTCAAAATTCGTTCAAACTTATTTTCACCTCTAACATAGATCAGTTATAAGTTTTTGCAATAGAAATTTGGCAATGAATATGAATATATATATATTTTTTTTCTTTCTTTCTTTTTTCTTTGGAACAATTTGTCGTGGATGTGAGATAATTTTATTCTCAATTCTTATGTTATAAAATTATAATCTAATTGTATAAAATAATTTTACATCCATCCTACATGCTTTTATAGTCATGAATACACACTTATATATCCAACATTTATTTATATAGTTTCTTAGCATGTTATAAGATTTTTTCACAAAAAAATTTATAAGCACATTGTACCAATTCTGATAACACACGAACATTTGAATTTTAAAACATGACTATATTCTAGACACTAAAAAAAAAATAAAAAAATCCCAAAGTATCGTGTCCTAACAAAGTCTAATTTATCTTACTTTAATAAACCTCATTTATAGTTCATAAATTCATCGACTCATTAGTTAAAACATATACATTAATTGTCATTAATTAAAGAAGCTATTGACAATTCAACATCCGTTTAGCCTTTAAATAAATAATTGAATTTCTTTTTTTAGATGACCAACCTGAAGACCCATGTGTGTATGATCTGGCTGTCATTCTTGGCACAAACAGTAATTAATTAAGCCTAATTAATCGTTTATTACAAACTTAATTAAAAAAGGTACAGATGACAGTTAAACGACATCGTTGGCCTTGTCTTCTATAGCATGACCCTGATATTTCCCTCTTTTAAAAAATTCCTCCCAACCGCATCTGATCTGTTACAACTTCAAAAAACTTCACCTTTATGCCAATCCCCTTTCTCAGTATCAGCGATGGTTCATTTGTTTCGCTTTGGATTGTTTTAGTTAAAAATCCTCTCTTTTCTTTGTGTGTGTAAAAATGTATGTGTTTTTTTGGAAAAAAACCGTTCTGGAATTGAAATAAACTAGGCATTAATCTGCAGTTACATCATCTTAAGAAATCAAAACCCATAAAAAGTTTTTGTTGGGTTTTGTTTCTTTTTCTTATTTTGGTTTTTCAGGTGGAAATGGGTACGAGTAAGCGAGCCAAGTTCGACTCGCTGATCTCACTGAGTCGGCTCCGATCGATTCAAGTCTTGACGGGTTTGCTGTTTTTGTATCTAATATTCATTAGTTTTGAGATTCCTATGGTTTTGAGAGCTGGTTTAGGGTTAGAATCCCAGGAGGCAGAGTCCTCTTTACCCCTTATTTCACATCCAATAGTGAAAGCGGAAAATGATAATCAGTTTTCGACAAAAGAGAAAGAAGAGGTGGTTTTCAGGACGCCGGAGCGGAAAATGGGTGACTTTAAGCAGATATCGGGGCTTATTTTCGATGATATTGCGTTTGATAGTGTGAGTAAAGATGAGTTTTCTGAGTTGCACAGGTTAGTTAGGGATGCATTTGCTTCAGGAAAGAAAATGATGGATGATTTGAAGTCAGGGGAAGTGGTGAGGGAGGTGGAAAACCGGACGGCAAAGAGAGAAAGGGAGCACTGCCCAAATTCGGTTGTGTTGTCCGGGGAGGAATTTTTGAGTAAAGGGAAAATGATGGTGATACCATGTGGTTTGTCACTAGGGTCCCACATCACAGTTGTAGGGACTCCAGGATGGGCCCACCCCGAAAAAGAGCCAAAGATAATGCTTGGAGGGAGCACGATGGTGTCGCAATTTATGATGGAGTTGCAGGGGTTGAGAGCTGTGGATGGGGAGGACCCACCTAGGATACTACATTTTAATCCCAGGTTAAAGGGGGATTGGAGTGGGCGTTCAGTGATTGAGCATAATACGTGTTATAGGATGCAGTGGGGTTCTGCTCAGCGTTGTGAAGGGTGGAAATCGAGGGCTGATGAAGAAACCGGTGAGGGACATTTTACTTAGAATTCCTCTGCAAACTATATGCATTTATATAATATCTTGATGTTAGTTCACTATGGCTTGCATGTTTGTTGATGGCCATTGTTTATATGGGTATGTGATTTCAATTGTTGATGCTCAACAAAATTGTGGTTTCTTGCCAGTTCTCTAAAATCTGGAGGTTAATAATTGATTGTTGGTTGTCTATGATAAATTGTAAAAACTTTCACAATCTAGAGTTAGTGCTGGACATTCAGTGAGGTAGCTCCTACTAGTGTTGTACAGTTCAGTTGACCAATTGTTTTAGCACATCTAAAAACTTTCTTTCTCTTAGTGAATTTTACAAATTGTGTAATGTAGTTGACATCCTTTTGTTACTTTACCGATCTTCAAATTGTATTTTTGACCTGAAATTATTGTGTTTTCAATTGAATGAAGTTGATGGGCAGCCTAAATGTGAGAAATGGATTCGTGATGATAGTGGGACTGAAGAATCAAAGGCTACATGGTGGTTGAAAAGGCTGATTGGGAGGACGAAGAAGGTTACCGTTGATTGGCCGTTTCCTTTTGTAGAGAACAAGTTATTTGTACTTACACTTATTGCTGGATTGGAAGGGTATCATATCAATGTAGATGGGAGACATATTTCATCCTTTCCTTATCGTCCTGTGAGAACTTCTCCTGTAGTAACTCTTTATATATCAAAGTTCTGACATATGTTGGCATCTTACAGACCATATAATGTTGCAGGGTTTCACTCTTGAGGATGCTACAGGACTGTTTTTGAATGGGGATGTTGTTGTTCATTCTATCTTTGCTGCTGCTTTGCCTACTTCACATCCAAGTACTGCTCCCAGGAGGCATCTGGATATGTCAGTCAAGTGGAAAGCCCCTAGTCATCCCACTGGACCTGTGGATCTGTTTATTGGCATCCTCTCTGCTGGCAATCATTTTGCTGAGAGGATGGCAGTCAGAAAATCCTGGATGCAGTATAAGATAGTGAAGTCTGCAAATGTTGTCACTCGTTTTTTTGTAGCAATGGTGAGTGTCCATAATTATGAAATGTCAACTCAAAGTCTATCCTATGTGAAGGCTTTCTCTTAAATGTCCATTTTATTTCTTGACTCCATATTTTGGTAGCATGCTAGAAAGGAAGTGAATGTGGAGCTCATGAAAGAAGCAGACTATTTTGGTGATATTGTTATAGTGCCTTACATGGATAACTATGACCTTGTTGTCCTGAAGACTGTTGCCATCTGCGAGTATGGGGTGAGTCATCTGTGATATTTCAGAATTTCAGATTATTTGCCCATATTGCTCAATCTTTCTCATCACACATGTATCTGGTTGTTAGGTTCGCACTGTGGCAGCTAAATATATCATGAAATGTGATGATGATACATTTGTAAGGATAGATGCCGTGATGATGGAAGTGAACAAAATTCATGGTAGAAGTTTCTATATTGGAAATATCAACTACTATCACAAGCCTCTACGGCATGGTAAATGGGCAGTCACGTATGAGGTATATCTCTTAGCATATTTTTCTGTTCCTTGACCCTTTCCTTCAGATTCTTTTCTAATTGTAGCTTTCTTGTAGAAATCTATCTTTTCTTCCCTAGAGTTAAAATTTTATGGAATTGTATTTGTTCTTCAATTTTAAATGATTACATGTGAAGTCACCTTGCGTGGTGTATTTGTTGTCTTCTATGTGATTGTTTGCTGCAAACCTAAAAAAGCACAAATATTTATTAACGACACAATTCTTGTCACGATGTGATAGTTTTGTTATTGCTGAAATTGTATACCATCTGCATTTGAATACCTTGTGGGTGAAGGAATTGGTGAATCCGAGATTGCTTTACACAAGTGTTTTTGTCTCTTAAAATTTTTATTTTCCCCCTTTCTCTTCTCTTTGGAATTCTAAAGGAAATCTTATACCCATACCTGGCATTTGCTCAGTTTCATGTTCTTTTCATGGGTTTGCAGGAATGGCCGGAGGAGGCCTACCCGCCCTATGCAAATGGCCCTGGTTATATTGTGTCATCTGACATAGCAGAATATGCTGTATCTAAGTTTGAGGAACATAAACTACGAGTAAGATTCAGCCTTGCCTTAACAACCTTCTGTGTGTGTGTGCTTGATTCTAGGTGGAGAGGATGGGTGTGTGAGTTGAATATCATTGTACATTTGTTTGTGTGCAGAGTGCTTTTTCCATCTGGTGGTCAGAGTATTAGTTTGAGTTTTATGTTAGGTTGTGTTTGGATAGAGTGATTTGAAATCCATGATTTAAAATGAATGGATTTCAAATTCACCCAAATGACTCAAAATTAGTTCATTGAAAATGATGGATTTCAAATCCACATCTATCCAAACACCACTGATGAATTTATTACCCTGAATTTCAATTCCCTCCTTAAATCTGCTTATCCAAATGGAGTCTTAATGTATTTCTAAGTAGGTTGTTTTTGCTTACCAAACTTGAGCCTCTTTTCCATGACACAGTTATTCAAGATGGAAGACGTTAGCATGGGAATGTGGGTGGAGCAGTTCAACAGCTCAGCGCCAGTTGAGTATGTGCATAGTTTGAAGTTCTGTCAATTTGGATGTATTGAGGGTTATTACACTGCACATTACCAATCTCCAAGACAGATGACCTGCCTATGGGACAAATTGCAACTTCTTGGAAAACCCAATTGCTGCAACGTAAGATGACAAGCGATGAGGATGAAATTTTTGAGATTTTTATTTGCTTGTACATAGTTCTCAGTAGCTGGGCCTGGGGCCATTTCTTTTATTTTTCTAGTTTCTTCTTTTTTTTTTTTTTTTTTATTAATAGACTTCGTTTTAGGGTCCCATTTTTGTAATTTTTATGGCTCAGAGATGCTAGGACTATATATGAGACTATTCTCTACTACTGTTGTAGTTGATATCAAGATTTATCACATCAAGATTAGATTGCTGATCACTGATCATTGTCTCTCTTATTCTATGCTCTCAATTTTCTATTTTCCCTGATAAACCAGATTAAGTTGTCTAACTGAAGGGCCTATAGCCTTTATTTTGAGAATGAAATTAGTGGATACGATTAAAGGTTACTGGTGGAGCGAGGTTTGGGCCAACTTGCCTCTGTTCAAGCACGAAAGCTATATTATTCTTGTAGCTGACTGCATACTTCCTGTGTGATTTCTATTATGACCTGGTAAAATGCTGTTATGATATTCTGCTGCTAATTCCTGCTTTAGATGGGCATCGGATTTCTGCTTACCTTTCGTTTTGTTGAAACACTGCCCAAAGGTGCTGATTTCTTTTATCTTTACACTTTTGCTGATATTTTTGTTGTTCTTGATCTGGTAGTGTTCGTGTTGAAATCATGTGTAATCTAATCAGCTGAGCTTGGTTTTCATTTTCTTTTAGTAACAGGTGGAGCATTTTCTGGACTGTCCACAGACTGATAGTGTAGTGGGGATGCAAATGATACCAAAGCTGATAGTGGTTATCTGAAGCTTCCAATGGAATTTGGAATAAAGAAAGATCATTTCCAAAGAAAGTGGTTTCTCTTTGAGTGGAGGTCCTTTAAAGAAGGAACATATTCTATAAGGTAACTCTTTTGCATCTATTTTTTAAGAGCTTGATTCCTTGAGGCTCCATTGCTCCACTTTTGCAAGCTGTGTCACATATTTTGCTATCGTCTTGACCCACAGGCTTGGATTTGGATGGTAATGAGATAAAGTTGAATTCCAACTTAAAAGTTTGTTCTTTTGAAACCAAAAAAAAAAAAGGAAAAGAAAAATTGCATTCACATTTGTATGCTTGTTTATGTGATTTCAGCAAATCTGCACTACTATGATTACTCTGTCAACTGATAAGCTAGTGAACAAATTTTCGTTCTTCTTGATCGAATAGTAGTACAATATATTCAACTAATGGACAAACAGGCTCTGAAATAAGTAAATGACATGATATTTTTACATTAGGAAGATGCTATCCACAGCTATGCAAGATCATGTAATTTGTTACATATTTGAAACTCACTGATGATCTATGAATGTCCCTTTTCAGCTAGACGAAGGCCACCATGACAAAGCAGAAAAGTAATAGAATTTCTACAAGCACAAGCATAGTGTCAGTTTTCAAGAAAAAAGCTTCAGAATCAAGAAATGAAAGAAAGGTACTTTTTTATCTTACCAGTTCTCCAAGGAAGAAATCTTGAACCATAGCTCCAAGATCCATTGAAACAATCCGTTGTTGTGTTCAATCCATCAGGACAGTTACAGACAAACGACTTGTACGGATTGCTATTATATCCACAGACTCCATTACTCTTCTCACAGCTGGCACACAATGTTGGATAATCATTCTTGAAATTGAACTTGTACTCAAGTCCAATCCCATATTTCCATCCCTGAGGATTAGATTGTTGGCTGTCGAATCCATACAATGCTGAGTAAGACGTGCAATGCAGTTTCTGCAGGTCCATGTCAAACGAAGGCCCAAGATCCACAGGTGTGTACACACAACATGTGGATATTGGTAAACTAAGCCTGCTGATTGCTTTACAAGAATAGAGCAAGCTGCAGATTGGTCCACCCTGAGAGTCACACATGGGAAAGGTGGAATTGCTTCCATCACCAGAATTTCTGTAAATCGGTGATGAAGTGATTGAGCAATCAAGAAGAGCGAAAACAGTGTCATGGAAGCTAAACGGGGCGTTCCAATCCAGGCCAAAGCCTTTGCTAGGCTGTGTGCAGGAACAGGTTGACATTGATGGATCAGAAATGTAAATAACTTGGCTGTTATAGTCTATGGAGGTGATGGTGTAGCAGCCAGTGTGTGTGGAGAGTGTGAGCTGCTGCTCGTTGCAGGTGACGTACGGTTGGAAGCGTGGATCGCCACAGCCGGGGCCTGTGCCAAAGGGATACTTGATTGGGAGCTGACCACAAGATTTTTGACAGGCTTGTGATGAGATTAAGCAGGGAAGAAAGATGATCAAAATTGATAAGAGCAAAGTGATGGATGAGTTCTTGAGCTTCATTGTTACTTCAATGCACAATAGAGAGTGGGATAAGAGGAAGTGGTGAAAGACTACACTTGCTATATATAGATGTGCCCCCATGATTCAAGTATTTTTATTTGGATCATTTTCATCTTATATGTATTTTACGAGCATGACATGTCATGTTTGTATTGACAGTATTTAATATTTATGTGTTATATTATGATAAAATAGAAAGATATTAATCTATATTTAATTTAAAAGATCGGGGAAGGTTATGATTCTTATGAATATCCATAATATTTGGTAAGAGTGGTTAATTTACCCTTTTTTTTTAGATGTGAATATATGTAAATGTGAACTTATAGCCTTTCCCTTGATAAGATGGTTATTTGGCATAATTGTATAATATTAATATTGTCAAAATAGTATATTTGATGAAATCTTGGAACAAAAATGTCCCGATGTGAAATTAATTGATAATTATAAAAAAAAAATTGGTTTCATTTTTTTTTTTTAAATATAAAAGAGATTAAAGGGAAGACAATGATTAAAGGGAAATAAGTATTGCTTTCTTTAACCTAGAATTTGGGTGTTAGAAAATTAGGATTGCTAGCTTTTGGTCTCATCAATCTCAATACAATTGATGCTTTGCATCCATAAATGTGCACAAATTGCAAGAATAATTCTTAGTCTAAGATACTTATTATCCCAATTTTAAATTGATTATGCAAAAAATAGGACTGGTTTTTAAATTATAAGATGTGGATCCCATTATGATGTTGATGCAGAAAGAAGCAAATGTTCTAAACTATTGAGTCAAGACTTAACCCTTAAGCCCATAGATGATTAAATGTTGGCCTAAATCTGATTTCCCAATTAAAGCCCAATATTCTGAGTTATCAAAAGCCCAAAATATTAATGGGCCAATTATTTAGTCCAATAAGAAAAGAAAAGTACCAAATTGTTCCACCGCAGCTACCGCGCTTTCTTCAGCATTCTCTTCTCCGGCAGGTTACCTCAGAAAACGCTTTCATTTGTGGTTGTCTGAAAATAATATGTTTTCTTTATATTAAGATATATGATTCTCATGGTTTTTCTTCTTCCTTTTAATTTAACTTCTTATGTTAAAGATTTCGCTTTTCCATATTTTTTTTAGAGGAAAGTGAGGAAATTTCATTGTTAGTGTCACTTTACAGAAAGATTGAACTTTTTCAGTGTTAGTTAAATTGTTTTCCGTGTTTAAGTTAGTATCTTTGGTGATTCAATCAGCAGTAGTTAGTTTGGAATGCGTTATATTGTGTGCTCGTTACATGTTTGATGAATTGCCTTGAGCAATTATGTATTTGAGTGGCGTACTTTAATGCACAGTGTATTCCAATTTGTAAATAGTAGTTTTTTGACAAGCATAATTTAGCTACTATACGATGGTTATAGGCGTAACTGTAGTTCTGTTGTTTTAATTATTTATCGATGAGATATTCAAGTTGTATTAATTTGATATTATTCACTACTTGCATGTTTAATTATCAGTCTAGTACTTTGAGCTTTTGAGTGACATCTTCAAGAATAAAAGATGAGATCTTTGGTTGGACAAATATTTGAGATCAGTATATGGTTCTTCAAGAAAGGCCTATGTTATATTCTATGTTTGTGTTCATGTGTATAGTTGTTTATTCATACCATTGACTTTTTTATAGTGTAAAGGTATGTATGGTAATGTATTGCTTTTATCATGTATTAGGTGATGCAGTGGTTGGTGAGCCTGCGGGGCAGCCACTTCAGACCAGAGTCCAGACTTGTGATATTGGAAATTTATATTGATGGACCTCTTTCAGCAGCATGAAGAGGCAACCCATCCGACTTTCAGCTTACTGTCATGAGGTGTTTTCTTGTTATAAACGCCCAAGTTCAAGCAGAGGTCATCTCTCATTTGTATGTTATTCGAGTTTTTCTTCCTCTCAGTCATCTAATTTGAGGCCTTTTCCCGATTATTCATCAAAGAAACCCTCTATTAGAGAGACTGAATTTGTCCACCATATCTCAACTATCCTCAAGCAACGCCGCTCTGAGTCCTTTCGACGAATTCTGAAGCCCTTTGAGACCAAATTCAGGCCTGACCATCTGATTTGGGTTCTCATGGACATAAAAAATGATTACAGGCTAGTCATGGATTTATTTGACTGGTCATGCACTAGAAAGTACCCATCGCTTGAGGCTTGCTGCATCATTATTCATCTTGCTGTTGCAGCGAATGATCTAAACACGACTCAAAGAATTTTTCACGAAATCTTGACAAGACTCATTACTGATGGCAATACCTCAGTCTCCCAATGTTTTGAGAAGTTGATATACACTTTCAAGGAGTGGGGTTCAAATCCCCATGTCTTTGACATTTTTTTCCAAGTTCTTGTTGAAAATGGGCTCCTTAA